>ONZH01027186.1:0-34613 GCA_900303285.1 Rhinella marina
ATAAACTACAGTCCAGTGAACAATTGTGAGGTGTGCGATACACTAGCCGCAGTCTAGAGAATACGTTTTTTTCACTCAATTATATAAACTACAGTCCAGTGAACAATTGTGAGGTGTGCGATACACTAGCCGCAGTCTAGAGAATACGTTTTTTTCACTCAATTATATAAACTACAGTCCAGTGAACAATTGTGAGGTGTGCGATACACTAGCCGCAGTCTAGAGAATAATTTTTTTTCTCAATTATATAAACTACAGTCCAGTGAACAATTGTGAGGTGTGCGATACACTAGCCGCAGTCTAGAGAATAATTTTTTTTCACTCAATTATATAAACTACAGTCCAGTGAACAATTGTGAGGTGTGCGATACACTAGCCGCAGTCTAGAGAATAATTTTTTTTACTCAATTATATAAACTACAGTCCAGTGAACAATTGTGAGGTGTGCGATACACTAGCCGCAGTCTAGAGAATACGTTTTTTTCTCAGTTATTATATAAACTACAGTCCAGTGAACAATTGTGAGGTGTGCGATACACTAGCCGCAGTCTAGAGAATAATTTTTTTTTCTCAATTATATAAACTACAGTCCAGTGAACAATTGTGAGGTGTGCGATACACTAGCCGCAGTCTAGAGAATAATTTTTTTTTCTCAATTTATATAAACTACAGTCCAGTGAACAATTGTGAGGTGTGCGATACACTAGCCGCAGTCTAGAGAATAATTTTTTTTCTCAATTATATAAACTACAGTCCAGTGAACAATTGTGAGGTGTGCGATACACTAGCCGCAGTCTAGAGAATACGTTTTTTTTCTCAATTTATATAAACTACAGTCCAGTGAACAATTGTGAGGTGTGCGATACACTAGCCGCAGTCTAGAGAATAATTTTTTTTCTCAATTATATAAACTACAGTCCAGTGAACAATTGTGAGGTGTGCGATACACTAGCCGCAGTCTAGAGAATAATTTTTTTCACTCAATTTATATAAACTACAGTCCAGTGAACAATTGTGAGGTGTGCGATACACTAGCCGCAGTCTAGAGAATAATTTTTTTTCTCAATTATATAAACTACAGTCCAGTGAACAATTGTGAGGTGTGTGCGATACACTAGCCGCAGTCTAGAGAATACGTTTTTTTCACTCAATTATATAAACTACAGTCCAGTGAACAATTGTGAGGTGTGCGATACACTAGCCGCAGTCTAGAGAATAATTTTTTTTCTCAATTATATAAACTAACAGTCAGTGAACAAATGTGAGGTGTGGAATACAAACTAGCCGGCAGTCTAGAGAATTTGATTGTTATTCTCAGTTATATAATCTACAGGTCCAGTGAACAATTTGTGAGGTGAGCGATACACTAGCCGGCAGTCCTCTAGAGAATCGCTTTTATTCTCAGTCTATATAAACTACAGTCCAGTGAACAAATGTGAGGGTGTGCGAATACACTAGCCGCCAAGTCTAGAGAATACGTTGTTATTCTGCAGTTATTATAAATCTACAGTCCTAGTGAACAATTGTGAGGTGTGCGATACACTAGCCGCAGTCTAGAGAATAATTTTTTTTCTCAATTATATAAACTACAGTCCAGTGAACAATTGTGAGGTGTGCGATACACTAGCCGCAGTCTAGAGAATACGTTTTTTTCACTCAATTTATATAAACTACAGTCCAGTGAACAATTGTGAGGTGTGCGATACACTAGCCGCAGTCTAGAGAATACGTTTTTTTTCACTCAATTATATAAACTACAGTCCAGTGAACAATTGTGAGGTGTGCGATACACTAGCCGCAGTCTAGAGAATACGTTTTTTTCACTCAATTATATAAACTACAGTCCAGTGAACAATTGTGAGGTGTGCGATACACTAGCCGCAGTCTAGAGAATACGTTTTTTCACACTTCAATTATAAAACTACACAGTCCAATGAAATTGAATTCAGTACTCATTGTGTGGTACAATTGTGTGGATACACTAGCCGCAGTCTAGAGAATACGTTTTTTTCACTCAATTATATAAACTACAGTCCAGTGAACAATTGTGAGGTGTGCGGTTACACTAGCCGCAGTCTAGAGATACGTTTTTTATTCTCAGTTATAAAATATACAGTCCAGTGAACAAATGAGGTGTTTGATACACTAGCCGCAGTCTAGAGAATTTGCTTTTATTCTCAGTTATATAAACTACAGTCCAGTGAGCAATTGTGAGGTGTGCGATACAATAGACGCAGTCTAGAGAATACGTTTTTATTCTCAGTTATATAAACTACAGTCAAGTGAACAATTGTGAGGTGAGCGATGCACTAGCCGCAGTCTATAGAATTTGTTTTTATTCTCAGTTATATAAACTACAGTCCAGTGAACAATTGTGAGTTGTGCGGTACACTAGCCACAGTCTAGAGAATACGTTTTTATTCTCAGTTATATATTTTACAGTCCAGTGAACAATTGTGAGGTGTGCGATACACTAACCACAATCTAGAGAATACGTTTTCATTCTCAGTTATATATATTACAGTCCAGTGAACAGTTGTGAGGTGTGCGATACACTAGCCGCAGTCTAGAGAATATGTTTTTATTCTCAGTAATATAAACTACAGTCCAGTAAACAATTGTGAGGTGTGCGATAAACTAGCCGCAGTCTAGAGAATACGTTTTTATTCTCAGTTATATAAACTATAGTCCAGTGAACAAATGTGAGGTGTGCGATACACTAGCCACAGTCTAGAGAATTTGTTTTTATTCTTAGTTATATAAACTATAGTCCAGTGAACAATTGTGAGGTTTGCGATATACTAGCCACAGTCTAGAGAATACGTTTTTATTCTTAGTTATATAAACTACAGCCCAGTGAACAATTGTGAGGTGTGCGATACACTAGCCGCAGTCTAGAGAATACGTATTTATTCACAGTTATATAAACTACAGTCCAGTGAACAATTGTGAGGTGTGCGATACACTAGACGCAGTCTAGAGAATACGTTGTTATTCTCAGTTATATATATTACAGTCCAGTGAACAATAGTGAGGTGTGAAATACACTAGCCGCAGTCTAGAGAATACGTTTTTATTCTCAGTTATATAAACTACAGTCCAGTGAACAATTGTGAGGTGTGCGATACACTAGCCGCAGTCTAGAGAATTTGTTTTTATTCTCAGTTATATAAACTACAGTCCAGTGAACAATTGTGAGGTGTGCGGTAGACTAGCCGCAGTCTAGAGAATACGTTTTTATTCTCAGTTATTTAAACTACAGTCCAGTGAACAATTGTGAGGTGTGCAGTACACTAGCCACAGTCTAGAGAATATGTTTTTATTCTCAGTTATATATATTACAGTCCAGTGAACTATAGTGAGGTGTGCAATACACTACCCGCAGTGTAGAGAATACGTTTTTATTCTCAGTTATATTAACTACAGTCCAGTGAACAATTGCGAGTTGTGCGATACACGAGCTGCAGTCTAGAGAATTTGTTTTTATTCTCAGTTATTTAAACTACAGTCCAGTGAACAATTGTGAGGTGTGCGGTACACTAGCCGCAGTTAGAGAATACGTTTTTATTCTCAGTTATATAAACTACAGTCCAGTGAACAATTGTGAGGTGTGCAATACACTAGCCGCAGTCTAGAGAATACGTTTTTTTTACTCAGTTATATAAACTACAGTCCAGTGAACAATTGTGAGGTGTGCGATACACTAGCCGCAGTCTAGAGAATACGTTTTTTTCACTCAGTTATATAAACTACAGTCCAGTGAACAATTGTGAGGTGTGCGTACACTAGCCGCAGTCTAGAGAAATGCATCTTCCTGAACATTGTGAGAGCGACACTGGCAGAGAGACAGCAAGTCTAGATGAAATTCCCAAAGTTTTTTATTACTCAATTATTAAACTACAGTCCAGTGAACAATTGTGAGGTGTGGGATCTAGTGCAGTCTAGGAATATGTTTTTTTCTCAGTTATATAAACTACAGTCCCAGTGAACAATTTGTGAGGTGTGCGATACAATAGCCGCCTGTCTAGAGAATACGTTTTTTTCACTCAATTATATAAACTACAGTCCAGTGAACAATTGTGAGGTGTGCGATACACTAGCCGCAGTCTAGAGAATACGTTTTTTTCTCAGTTATAAACTACAGTCCAGTGCAAAATTGAGTGGTTTGTGGTGCAATAGCTGGAGTCTAAAGACTACATTTTTTTTGCCTCAGATAGTAATTCTACGGTCTACTGAATACGGTTTTGGCCTCAGATATTAATTCGACAGTTTGGTGAATATACAAAATGTTGAACCCAAGGGCTAAGGGTCGAGGACGAGGGCGTGGGCTTGGGCGTTCAAGTAGTGTAGGGGGCAGAGGCCGTGGTCCTGGGCAGGGTGACACTGTACATGCTGATGAGGGAGCAGTGGAACGCCGCAGAGTTTCGCTCCCTAGCTTCATCTCGCAACTTACTGGGTCACGTGGTACACCACTATTGAAACCACAACAGTGCGAACAGGTGATGACGTGGATAGCGGACAATGCGTCCAGTAATTTATCCACCACCCAGTCTTCCACGCAGTCCACCCACGCTAGCCAAGGGAGTAGACCTCTAGCTCCTCCAGCTCAACCTCCTTCCCTCCAGCCTGCCCCCCCCCACGGAAAATATGGATTCAGATCCGGCATACTCACAGGAACTCTTTTCAGGACCCTACCCAGAGACACAAACCACTGCTCAAGAGCAACCTGAGCAGTTGCTTTGTCCCGATGCCCAAAATTTAGAACTTTCGCAGTCTGTGGGTGATGAGAGTGTGGACTTAGTGCAAGTAGTGCGTCGGATGATGATGATGGGTGTCGGATGATGATGATGATGAGACACGGTTTTCAGACAGTGACGTTGTTGTCAGGGCAGTAAGTCCGAGGGGGGAGCAGAGTGAGGAATTGGAGGAAGAGCTGGTGGATGATGAGGTGACTGACCCGAGCTGGGTTGGTAATCCAACTCAAGACAGTGCTTCTGAGGGGGTGGCAAGTGCAGCACCAGAACAGGTTGGAAGAGGCAGTGGGGTGGCCAGAGGGAGAAGCAGGGCCAGAGCAGGTAGATCAGCAACTGATTCACGGAGTCAAGGTCCCGTGCCGAGGCCTAGATGTTCGCAAGTCTGGAGGTTTTTTAAAGAAAGTGAGGATGACTGACGGACTGTGGTGTACAAGCTGTGCCACACCAGGATCAGCATGGGAGCCACCACTACCAGCCTAACCACTACCAGCATGCGCAGGCATATGAGTGCTAAACACCCGACTCAGTGGAACCAAGGCTGTTCACCTCCTCCGGGTCACACCACTGCCCCTTCCTCTGTTTCACATGCTGGCTCGGCGAGTCAACCCCCCGCCCAGGACCCCAGCACGAGCGCCTCCCACCCTACAACCACCACTTCACCTCCACGATCCTCCACAACCTCCACTAATGTGTCCCAGCACAGCGTTCAGCTGTCTTTGCAGCAGACATTTGAGCGCAAGTGAAAAAACAATTCCACCCACCCACATGAACAAGCCCTAAACATCCACATCTCCAAATTGTTGAGCCTGGAGATGCTGCCCTATAGACTGGTAGAGACTGAGGCTTTCCGCAACCTGATGGCGGTGGCTGTCCCTCGGTACTTGGTCCCCAGCTGCCACTATTTTTCTCGTTGTGCCGTCCCAGCCCTACACCAGCACGTGTCACAGAACATCATCCGTGCCCTGACCAGCGCAGTTAGTGATAAGGTCGGATAGTGATAAGTGATAACCACGGACACGTGGACAAGTGCTGCTGGGCAGGGACACTATATCTCACTGACGGCACATTGGGTTAACTTGGTGGATGCTGGGACCGAGTCTGACCCTGGGGCCGCTCATGTACTGCCCACACCGAGGATTGCGGGGCCTACCTCGGTCACGGTTTCTCAGACATACTATGCCTCTTCCTCCAACCCCTCCTCCTCCTCTGAATTATCATCCGTGGGCTCAGTGCCTTCAGTCGGTAGCTCTAGGCGCAGCAGCAGTGTCGTGGGTAAGCGCCAGCAGGTGGTGCTCAAACTGCTGAGCTTAGGTGACAAAAGGCACACCGCCCAAGAGCTGTTACAGGGCATCACGGCGCAGACCGATCTGTGGCTGGCACCGCTGAACCTCAAGCCATGGCATAGTTGTGTGAGAAAACGGGCATAAAGTGGTGGCGGCTCTGCAACTCGGCAGACTGACACATGCACCATGCCTGGCCCACTTGTTCAATCTCATAGTTCAGCGGTTCCTCAAGACATACTCCAATTTGTTAGATTTGCCCACCAAGGTGCGCCGCATCTGTGCGCATTTCCGCAAGTCAATCACAGATGCTGCCACTCTCAGGGCAGCGCAGTGTGCCTACAACTGCCAGCTCACTGACTGTTGTGCGACTTGCCCACGAGATGGAATTCGACATTAAACATGTTATCCAGAGTTTACCAGCAGCGCAGAGCGATTGCAGACTGCCAGATGTCAACTTCCACCAGAACTGGTAGTCAGGTCAGTCAGATTCCTCAAGTCTACAATGAGGAGTGGACGTGGATGTCTGATATCTGTCAGGTGTTGAGCAACTTTGAGGAGTCAACACAGATGGTCAGCGGCGATGCCGCCATTATCAGCCTCACCATCCCGCTGCTTTGCCTGTTGAAAAACTCACTGCTCAGCATGAAGTCAGAAGCTTTGCCGCTTGTCACAGGAGATGGGGGAAGAAGATACGTCGCTTGATAGACTGAGCACCCCGGTCTGTTCTCAGGGGGGCAGGTTTGGAAGGAAGGGGGGAAATTGGAAAGGGCCAATGCAATCCTTAACCGGGATGGGAACGAGGAGGAGGAATGGAGTCAGGCAGTGAGGAGAGGGAATTTCTTGCGTGTTGGGACTCTGGTGCACATGGCAGACTTCATGTTAGGCTGCCTATCCCGTGACCCTCGCGTTAGAAGAATTTTTTCAAACACCGATTACTGGGTGTTCACTCTCCTGGACCGCACGGTACAAGCCAGAACCTTTCCACTCTCATCCCTGTAGAGGAAAGGAGTATGAGATGTGAATCAATATCAACCAGGCCCTGGTGCACAAGCTGAAACAATCCTTTCCATCTGACGCCGCTAGCGGCAGAGGGCGTGGTTCTGTGGGCCAAGTAGCGGGGGAGAGGAGGCGAGCAGGCAGCTTGTCCAGCACTGGCAGGGGAACGCTCTCCAAGGCCTTTGCCAGTTTTATGTCACCCCAGCAAGACACTGTCACCTGTCCCAGTCTAGGCAGAGTAGGGGGGAGCTGTACAGAAAGATGGTGAGGGAGTACCTAGCTGACCATACCAACGTCCAGACCGATCACTCTGCTCCATACAACTACTGGGTTTCAAAGCTGGACACGTGGCCTGAACTGGCGCTGTACGCCTTGGAGGTGCTGGCCTGCCCTGCCGCTAGCGTGTTGTCAGAGCGGGTATTCAGTGCAGCTGGTGGCGTCATCACCGATAAGCGTACACGCCTGTCAACTGGCAGCGCTGACAGGCTGACGCTTATTAAAATGAACAAAGCCTGGATTTCACCGGAATTCAAATCTCCTCCGGGGGAAAGCAGCTAAAGAATAAGATTCCTTATGTATCCAATTCCTCTCCTCTACTCCTCCTCCTCCTTCTCTTAATTGCCAAACACTGACCCAAAAGGGAATTTTTTAGAGCGCCAACTGGCACTCTTTTAAGACAATGTTTCCGGAGGGCCACCTACAGGCCTTCTCTCCAAACAATTTTTCCGGAGCGTCAACTACAGACACTCTGAAACCATTTTTCAGGAGCATCAACTACAGACACTCTAAAACAATTTTTCAGGAGTGTCAACCACAGACACATTTTTTTTTTTTTTTTTCGTAGGGTCGACTTCAGACACTCCCAAAAATTTTCAGCCATTTGACTGCAATCTCAGTCGGACAAAGGCATTGGTGGTGTCACTGCCATGCTGTGTCAGGCTAAATTTTTGGGTGGTTCACCTGCTACCTCATTCTAACTCGATCACTCTGTTGTCACCGCCGCCATACAGGGCCTCGATAAATTTTTATGTGCTTCGCCTGCTCCCACACTGTAACTCAGTCACTCTGTAGTCACAGCCATACAGGGCCACTGTAAATTTTTATGTGCTTCGCCTGCTCCTGCACTGTAACTCGGTCACTCTGTAGTCACAGCCATACAGAGTCACGCTAAATTTTTATGTGCTTCGCCTGCTCCTGCACTGTAACTCAGTCACTCTGAAGTCACAGCCATACAGGGCCTCGATAAATTTTTATGTGCTTCGCCTGCTCCTGCACTGTAATTCGGTCACCCTGTAGTCACAGCTATACAGGGCCACTGTAAATTTTTATGTGCTTTGCCTGCTCCTGCACTGTAACTCGGTCACTCTGTAGTCACAGCCATACAGGGCCACGATAAATTTTTATGTGCTTCGCCTGCTCCTGCACTGTAACTCGGTCACTCTGTAGTCACAGCCATACAGGGTCACGCTAAATTTTTATGTGCTTCGCCTGCTCCTGCACCGTAACCCGGTCACTCTGTAGTCACAAACACACAGGGTCACGCTAAATTTTTATGTGATTCGCCTGCTCCTGCACTGTATTTCGTCACTCTGTAGTCACAGCCATATAGGGCCACTGTAAATTTTTATGTGCTTTGCCTGCTCCTGCACTGTAACTCGGTCACTTTGTAGTCACAGCCATACAGGGCCACTCTAAATGTTTATGTGCTTTGTCTGCTCCTGCACTGTAACTCGGTCACTCTGTAGTCACAGCCATATAGGGTCACGCTAAATTTTTATGTGCTTTGCTTTCTCCTGCAGTGTAACTCGGTCACTCTGTAGTCACAGCCATACAGGGCCATGATAAATTTTTATGTGCTTCGCCTGCTCCTGCAGTGTAACTCGGTCACTCTGTAGAAACAGCCATACAGGGCCACGATAAATTTTTATGGTCTGGGTGAGCACAATTGCCTTGAGGGTCACCACCAGGCTGTTGCCCGAGAATTTGGGGTAAAGGTGGGATTAGGCAGCCTCAGAGGCATCCATGCATGCTGCCCCTGCTGTTTCCTGTCCATTTCCGTGATGTTTCCATCATTTTCTGAGGTTTCCAGGTTTTCACCTCCCTAGGCAGAGCCTTGGTTACCTTCAAAATATGCTCGAGTCTCCCATTGACTTCAATGGGGTTTGTTATTCGAAACGAGCACCCGAGCATCGGGAAAAATTTGACTCGAATAACAAGCACCCAAGCATTTTAGTGCTCGCGCATCTCTAGTTATGACCATGCTGCAATCCATTAGTAGTGGTCGTGCTTGCAAAAAAATGAAAAAGCACCAACCTATGTTTGCTCCTAGCCACCAAAAAAGCCAGCACTTTATAGTGTGCAAGCATGACCACCACTGCTGGACTGCAGGGTGGTCTGTAACCATGGAAACAACAGGGTATAATGTGATAGAAAAATGAATCCAGCAGCAAAGGAGGCAATATGGATATTTCCGATACATTAGGAAGTGCCTTGGAAGTGACTTTCTCTACATGATAAATGCTATGTATTTGCTGAAGTCACCGGGCCAATATGTTGACTTCTCAAGCTGTTCCCACACTCCCCACTTTGTGACTGGTTCACTATTATTATTATTATTATTATTATTAATATTATTTATTATTAAAGCGCCATTCATTCCACAGCGCTGTACATGTTAAAAGGGGTTTACATACATAGTCTAGACAATTGCTCTAGGACAAACAAGTTACAGACTGGTACAGAAGGAGAGAGGGCCCTGCCCATGAAGGCTTACAATCTATGCGGTATGGGAGGACACAGTAGGTGAGGGTAAAGCTGGTCATGGCAGTGTAGCAGCAGCAGGGTCACAGGTTGTAGGCTTGTCTGAAGAGGTGGGTTTTCAGATTTCTTTTGAAGGATTCCACTGTAGGTGAGAGTCTGATATGTTGGGGTACAGAGTTCCAGAGTATTGGGGCTGCGCGGGAGAAATCCTGGAGGCGATTGTGTGAAGAGTTGATAAGAGTGGAGGAGAGAAGGAGGTCTTGTGAGGATCGGAGATTACGTGTGGGGATGTATCGGGAGAGAAGTTCTGAGATGTAGGGAGGGGACAGGTTGTGGACGGCCTTGTATGTATTTGTTAGTATTTTAAACTGAATTCTCTGGGGAATGGGGAGCCAGTGAAGGGATTGGCAAAGGGGAGAGGCAGAGGAGTAACCGGGTGAGAGGTGGATTAGTCGGGCAGCAGAGTTGAGGATAGATTGGAGGGGGGCTAGGGTGCTAGATGGAAGGCCACAGAGGAGAATGTTGCAGTAGTCTAGGCGGGAGATGATGAGGGCATGTATTAGTACTTTGGCAGACTCATAGTTGAGGAACGCACGGATACGGGAGATATTTTTGAGTTGGAAGCGGCAGGTGGTGGAAAGGGCTTGGATGTGTGGTCTGAAGGAGAGTGCAGAATCCAAGGTCACTCCAAGGCAGCGGACCTGTTTAACGGGGGGAGAGTGTGCAGTCGTTGATGGTGATAGATAGGTCCGTTGGGAGGGCTGTGCAAGATGGTGGAAAGATGATAAATTCTGTTTTATCCATGTTAAGTTTTAGAAAGCGTGAGGAAAAGAAAGAGGATATTGAAGATAGGCATTGTGGGACTCTGGATAGTAAGGTGGCGATGTCTGGACCAGAGAGGTAGATTTGTGTGTCATCAGCATAAAAGTGATACTGAAAGCCATGGGACTCTATGAGCTGTCCCAGGCCAAAGGTATAGATAGAGAAGAGCAGGGGACCTAGGACTGAGCCTTGTGGGACACCAACAGAGAGGGAATGGGAGGAGGAGGTGGTGTGAGAGTGGCAGAAGCTAAATGTCCGGTCTGTGAGGTATGATGCAATCCATGAGAGGGCCAGGTCAGTGATGCCAAGAGACGAGAGAGTTTGTAGTAGAAGGGAGTGGTCGACGGTGTCAAAGGCAGAGGACAGGTCAAGGAGGAGGAGAACAGAGTAATGTTTTTTGGTTTTGGCTGCTAGCAGATCGTTGGTGACTTTTGTAAGGGCAATTTCAGTCGAGTGGTGGGGTCGGAAGCCTTACTGTAGTTGGTCAAAGAGTGAGCAGGAGGAGAGGTGAGAGGACAGTTCTGAATGGACATGTTGCTCAAGTAGCTTTGAGGCATATGGCAGAAGTGATATGGGGCGATAGCTGGACAGAGAAGATGGGTCAAGTGAGGGTTTTTTAAGGATGGGTTTAATTGTAGCGTGTTTACAACCAGAGGGGAAGACACCAGAGGTCAGTGATAGGTTGAAGAGATGAGTTAGGGCTGGGATGAACACTGAGGAGAGGTTGGGAATGAGGTGGGACGGGATTGGGTCAAGTGCGCAGGTGGTGAGATGTGATCTGGAGAGTAGGGTGGAAAGGTATTCTTTTGTAATTGTGGAGAAGCAGGTTTTGGTGGAAGAGTACTGAGCAGTAATGTAGAGGGGCTGAGGGGACTGTGCACTGAAGCCTTCTCTGATGTTGACGATCTTTTGTTTGAAGTATGTGGCAAAGTCCTCTGCTGAGATAAGAGGTGAAGGTGGGGGTGCCGGTGGACGGAGAAGAGAGTTAAAAGTGTTGAACAGTTGTTTGGGGTTGTGGGACAGAGAAGATATTAGAGATGAGAAGTAGGCCTGTTTTGCATCAGAGAGTGATGATTTGAAAATGAGGAGGGATTGCTTGTATGTGGTGAAGTGATCCTTTGAATGGGATTTCTTCCATTGCCGCTCAGCAGCTCTGGAAGCTTGTCTGAGTTTCTTGGTCAGGTCTGTGTGCCAGGGTTGTCTGTTGATTTTCCAGGATTTGTGGAGTGTGAGGGGGGCAACAGAGTCCAGGGCTGTAGCTATTGTGGTGTTATACAGAGTGGTGACAGCATTGGGGTCTTTGAGGGAATGAATGTTGGAGATAGGTGAAAGAGATTCCGAAAGTAGGTGAAAGTCGAGATGTTTAAGGTTCCTGCAGGGGTGTGCTAGTGTGTGGACCGGAGGAGCAGCAGAAGAGACCAGAGAAGAGAAGGTGAGTAAGTTGTGGTCAGATAGGGGGAGTGGCGAATTAGAAAGGTTAGATAAGGAGCAGAGGCGAGTAAAGATCAGATCTAGAGTATGACCATCTCTGTGGGTGGGAGCGGAAGACCACTGGGAGAGGCCGAAGGAGGAAGCGAGTGCCAGAAGTTTGGAGGCGGTCGAGTTGCAAGTGTCGATAGGGATGTTGAAGTCACCCATGATGATAGTGTGTTGACTCCTCACGCTATTGCCACTCTCACCACTTTGTGATGGGGCCACTATTGTTCCTAATTGGCCTTGTTGACATCGTGGTTTATTTTACCCTTCTTCTAATCTGTCAGAAGAACTGAAAAATTAAAAACACAATGGATCATGTCTTTGAAGCATCCGTAAGGTCTCTATCACAGAGTCAGTATTTTGCTTCAGGATTTGCTCATGGTTTGACGCCAAAAGCAGGAGTGGGTCCAATACACAGAAGACATGCAAATACTCCCATCTGTTTTGTTTTTTTTTTTTTGCCTTAGCAATACTGATGAAATACTGGTGCAAAAAACTGACCAAATACTTACCATGTCATAGAGGTCATTAAAGTCCTGCATGCAGGACTTCTTTTCCATCTGAATAAAACCAATTTCAGAGGCAAAAAGCCAAAACTCATGCAAATGGAGAGTGAGGCCTCTATCACATGGTCAGGATTTGCTCATGATTTGGAAGCCAAAATCAGGAGTGGGTTAAAAACACAGACATGAAAATATTCCCATCACGTGTCATCTCTGTTTTCGACCTACTCCTGTTTTTTTTGGCCTTAGCAATACTGATCAATTACTGACCAAATACTGACCGTGTGAAGGTAGATGCTTAAAAGACAGAACCCGTTTTTTAAGGGTTGTTCTTATAAAGGATCAGAAGAAGGGCAAAATAAACAGTGACATCAGCACAAACTTACTGATGACATCCTGTGCACTATGTCAGGGGGGCTCTACTTGTATCAGCGTGTAATAGAACAGGTTCTGTAGAAATCTATGTTGACTCAGCTGACGAAGGTGTAAAAGGAGTGTGCTCTTTCACTCTATAGTAGAATCTTGGGCCACTTCACAGTTCTTCATACCCGACACTAACATTGACCTGTAAGCCTGAGTTCACACTTCAGTTATTTGGTCAGTTTTTGACCTGTAACTGACCAAATAAGTGAAATGTGAACTGAGTCTAAGGCTACATGCCACACGACTTTGCCATGTTTTGAGGTCAGCAACACAGATGCTAGCCGTGTACATTCCGAAATTTGCGGAACGGACTGGACCACCTATTAGAAAAACCTATTCATGTCTGCAAAACGGACAAGAATAGGACATGTTCTATTTTTTTGTGGGTCCACGTAACTGAGAAACTGTCTGCTCACAACAGGGTCGCCATAACCATGGAAATGAGCAGTGTATAATGTGATGGAAAAATGAATCCAGCCAGCAAAGGGAGCAATATGAATAATAACAATACATTAGTAAGTGCCTTGTAATAACTATGTCTACATAATAAATGATATTTGCTGAAGTGAGACAACCCCTTTAAAGAGAACCTGTCAATGCTTTTTTCTCTGTAAGCTGCCACCAGTAACTGAAGGTTCTGTTCATGAGCATTCTAACAATGTCCTTAATAGCCAAGGACAAAACATTAATCCCTACATACGCCATATGCGTTTTTCAGTCAACCATATGTAAATATGCAAGTCAAGCTGCCCCAGCCTTAATTCAACCCTATTGTGCCTTGACTGAAGTCCTTGAGAAAAGGGGACACTTTCCCAGGCCTGTTGGAAATCTCAGGGTGGGCCATGGTTTTCAGGTTTCAGTACATGTGCAGTGAAGCAGTAAATTTATTGACCCTAATTAATTACTATAGAGAATGGTGATATGCAGGTTTTAAGTTACTGTATTGAAGTATGTTTCATAACTCCAAGAGCTACCAGTACTTTTATGTGGTAAATTATTAGGCATATGTGTATATTATCACAAAGCGATTAATTTGCAGTAAGTTTACATAGTCTAGTAAGAAGCTGTATTCAACCACAGTTAATTATCACGGATAGCCCTCTTGTCTCTAGCAGAAATATATATAACTGGCCCGATTCTAATTTACCCTTGACATTCTTGTCACTCTATACCTATTGCTGTTCGTCACAATGGTCTGATGGCTCTTTGTTCATGAAAGCCTATCAAAAAGGTAGGTTGGTTGCATTAGATTGAACACTTATTGAATTATGTCTACAGTTCTGAAAAATGTCATTCTAAAAGTCCATTACACACTGTGTATATCGGCTGGTCAAAGGAAAAAAAAGTCTATATAGTTCAATGGAGTATAGCCTGCTATTTCATGGTTTAGTAGGAAATAATTTTTTTAAAAGTTCATGAGCATAACTCATCCTGTGCAAACTCAATGTCTGTGACTGAAACTTGTAACTATAGCGTATTTAAGTATAAAGAAAAAAATCTTTACATTTTACACCTGGTCTAATATCAACAATATATAACTTCTTTCCTAAATGAATGAATTCATGATTTCAAAGATCGTAAGAGGGTGTGCAGAAGAGTAAATATTAAAAATGGTTGTCTTACCATGACAACCATTTTTAGTTTGAAATCAGCCAATTAATTGGTTTGTTTTCAGAAAAAAAAAGCTGTTATTGCTGGGTGAAATGTGGCCTCTGTATTGTAGTATTACATGCTGACCATTCTACATTGATGTCTACATTCACTCACTTTTTTAATGTTAATACAGTATGCCCTAATAGGTCATATGGAAAGAGGTTGTCTTCATGAGACAATAACTTTACTTGGAACATGCATTTTTATACAAAATTTGCTGTTATAACATTTAAAGAGGCTGTCACACGAAAAATATTCTACAGTTTTCAAACCAGCACCTGGATCGGAATATTTTTGTAATTGCATGTAATTAAAAATTTTGCACAGTCACTGAGTTATCCATTAAAATGTACCTGCATAGCACTACCTGCTGTTTGTTTTTTTTCTTATTTCTTTGACCTGCTCACTGAGAAAGCCACACATGCTCAGTTTAATCCTTCGACTGCCTACTGATCTGTGATAGGAAGAGCTGAGACCCGCCCCCTGAGCTGCAACAGAAAAGACACTCCCTTTGAGCTGTCAGCTTGATATAAATGTAGCACAGCAATGAATGTGGAGATCTCTGGATCCATGTGAAGTACAGGGCTGGTTCTAGGTTTGTTAGAAAGAGATCGTCATGTACTATATGATGACTAATTTTTAATTTTTACATTAGTCATGGCATAACCCGTTTAATTATAGCTTTTGTTTTGCAGTGTAATGGACACCAGAAATTTGTCCACTGCTTTCCTCCCAAGAAAGCTTGGCTATTAATATACTCTACATACCATTTACATTACAGTATTAATTTAAATTATCCTAAAATAAAAATGCATAAAGGAATCTATTGATTGTATGTAATGCTAGGGTAGCATTGGACTCAGGTGACGGCCATAGTTCTAAATTCGAAGAAATATAACCTAACCACATATATTCAATGGTATAATCTGTAGACTCTTCTCCTTCTCCTCTAAGGCTTGGGCCATTGCCCTATATCCTTTCATCACTTTTCACCTTGTCAAATCATCTGGTTTCAAAATGGCAATTAAGAAATTAATACTTCCTGCCTGCATTCAGCAAGGATGAGTTCTCAGCTCAGATAGCTTCTAGTAGTTGGAGGAGCTACGTGATCAAGTAACATTGCAAACCACAGACCTCTGTTATCTTGTCATTCTAATTACCAGACTGTGACTTTGGCTGAAGACTCAGTACTATGTAGGCTCGGAAATATCTTCTGATTTTGCAAAAGATTATAAAATATACCACATGTTTTGTCATCAAGCGGCTTTATCTGTGAACTAAATGTACTTTGAGGCCCTATGAGACTCCCAATGGAAATCTGATGTTGTGTATTTCCTTCTAGACTTTACTATTTCCATAACAATTGTAAGATTCAGAGAAAAAAAAACACAGTTTTGTTGTGATGAAAACCATGTGGTTAAGGAAGATATAATCTTGTCGTTCCTATTTATATTGACATTCAAAAGAAAAAAAATGAGGAAATGTCAACTATTAAATATTGACTAGAAACACTTGCCAAAAAGAACTGTACTTTTTGTTTTGTCATTATACACATATACATATTTAACTGATAAAGATATAACTTAGAATTCCAAAAATTCTGTAACTGAACATCTCAGATACACTGAGGCAGATTTAATAATCCTTTCTAATTTTTTAACAGTATAAACTTAGTGCCCTATTAGACTGCCTGATATTAAGCAGGGCGAGCACCGATGGATGATAAACACCTCCATCAGAGCTTGTTTGTATCAACCTATTACACAGGACAATACAAAGTGTCTGCCATAGCAATCATTCCTCCTGCCTTCAGCTCTACTAATTGTCATCAGCACATCCCTCATAACACAAAGAGATGTGCTGCCGATAATCATGCATGTTTCATCCTGAATGAAAACTGCAAAGCAGCCAACAAATGAACGTTTGATATTGGCTGATCCACTTCATAATTACACAGGCCAATTATCAGGAATAAGTGTTTCTATGAATGATTGTTCCTCATAACTGACATAAAAATAGTTCAGTCTAATAGGACCTTTAGACTAGACAGTATAAAGAGCTACCAGATTTATCACAGTGGCTGATGCTGATTGATACATATCATACATCTTTAGAATCTATCTTTATATACAACGTATTGGTTAACTTACTTTGTGGCAGAATTTTGTGTTACAGATTTGGGATATCATGAGCCAAGGCCCTTTCTCAAGAAGTCATACCCTCTTGGCAGTCAAGGTGTAATGGATTAGTTGCTTCATAAATATGTACAAAGTGATATGACATAACAAATACTGTATTTCCAACCACATTGTGACACAATTTACACTAGAATTTAGGTGCATTCTAAATATGAAAAGTTGGTCATTGAGTCTGAAGTTTTACTGCTACATACAGCTCCAGTTGTATGTGGGCTATGGAAATGTAATAAAGTGAAAAGTTTAGATATAATTTAGATCACCATACTCTTGCAACAAATTGAACAAAACTATAATGTGTTGTATTACATAATAACTATTATAAAAACTAAAACATAATAAATAAATGAAGCATCCTATAACTTAAAGGGAACCTGTCACCTCCTTTTCTCAAAATGAGCTGTTAACAGTACCTTAAAGTAGAGCCGAGTGTCATCCTAATGTTGTAGTTGAAACTCAGAACTGCCGGATGAAAAGGCTGAAAACAGAACTTTTAATCTTGCTGCGCTGGCTTTCCGGTGTGGGCTTGAAGTCAAGGGGGCAGCGGCCTCCTTGCTTCAAGTCAAGAAAGCCACTCCCCACTTGCGCTTGACTGACAGTTAGCCGGGGTGCCGGGGATCGCAGAAATCTCGCGCATGCGCGTTGCGCGACTGAGTACTGCGCGATCCCGGCACCCGGCTCTTCATGTTGCCGGCGCTTCAGTAGTCATTGCGCATGCGCCGCCTTACTATGCGAGCGCTCTTGGGAGAGCGCGCCCGTCGTCCACGCACAGGGTCACTGATGTAAGGCGGCGCATGCGCAATGACTACTGAAGCGCCGGCAACATGAAGAGCCGGGTGCCGGGATCGCGCAGTACTCAGTCGCGCAACACGCATGCGCGAGATTTCTGCGATCCCCGGCACCCCGGCTAACTGTCAGTCAAGCGCAAGTGGGGAGTGGCTTTCTTGACTTGAAGCAAGGAGGCCGCTGCCCCCTTGACTTCAAGCCCACACCGGAAAGCCAGCGCAGCAAGATTAAAAGTTCTGTTTTCAGCCTTTTCATCCGGCAGTTCTGAGTTTCAACTACAACATTAGGATGACACTCGGCTCTACTTTAAGGTACTGTTAACAGCTCATTTTGAGAAAAGGAGGTGACAGGTTCCCTTTAAAGATCTGTCACTGGTCTAAAATATTGCTGCCACTCCCCTTATTTTTCCTATGTGCTTTTTTTAGGGAGTGAGTTCTCTCTATTTCTGAGATATCAAGGCTGCTACTTTTGGGGCACAATATACTAATGAGGTGGTGTTTTGCCAAGAGAGTGGCCAAGTGCATTCACTTCTTAGGTGGAAGTGTTCTTCATCCCTCTGATGCTGTACAATCATCTCAATTTCAGAGTAGGGAAGAACACTACCTGTAGAATTTGGTGTTGCAGCAACCAGCCAGCTCTGCTGCTGAGTCTTCTCCTCCCTGGATGTCCTTTTGTCCACTTTTCAATGCCTCCACCATGGGTTACAATCAGTAGGTTGCAGTGCGATTATCACAGTCTCATGAAAGAATATTGTGTTTCCACTACAGCTCGTGTTCAAGGCATGACTAATTTCCCCCCATAGTGCGCAAAAAAATACCACAAAAATCACAGGTGGCTAAAAAAAAACATGTTTAAGGACTTTCAATGTGCGTTTATATATTGATACATGAGCAATTTTTTTCTTCACATTGCTTATGAAATCATAAATGTGTTAACAAAAGAGCATAATATCTGATAATAAATTTAAAAATTCATACTCTACTATGATTCTTCCATTTTGTAGTGCATTCTGGAAATTTTTCAACTCAAGCAAAAATTCTGAATAATTTGTGGGAATCATCCAACTTGCAAGTATACTGTCATTAGCAGATCTTTCCAATTTAATAACACTGTATTGGTATTCCTTTAGTTATCCAAGTCTTCTCCTCTGACAGTGCCACCAATCACCCTTTTAAGATAGCTGCAGCTGGAGGGTCTTCTAATATGATCGTCCATGGAGCAACCTTCATGGAAGCATAGTTCGAATGCAGTAGTCTTCTGGATGCTTTGTAGCATGATTTGATCTGGCATGCATAGGTCCCACTTGCAAGTACAGATGAATATATATTGCCAAGCATACAGGAAGGTAACTAGGTAAGAGAAAATATGGGACATGCTGTCAGCTCTAAGAAAGATGAAAATCCAGGATATAGGGAGGATAACTACTGGTGGATAAACAACACGTTTTGGGATCATACTGGACCCTTTGTCATGGGAAACACACCTGAAAGTTATCTTCGCTATATCCTGGAAGTACCGTATTCCTTATACCTAGCTACCATCATGTATTTCGGATTCCCCTGACTGGAGGAACCAGCAGCTAAGACAATCCCTTCTACATGTGCTATAGACTGTTGTGCCCTTTGCACTAAAACACAAAGTGCTATTCCTATAATCTATTTTAACAGGCCTACCTATGATCCTCTCCTCTCTCTTACCTCTCTTCTCTCAAGCATACAGGAATCAAGTGCATGTAAACTGTGTGTCCATAAAGGTTTCTTGAGATTACTGATGGGCGAATGTCAGAGAAGAAGACTTGGCTAATCACAGGGTGTACTAATTCAGAGTGAATAAACTGTTCAGAACTGCTAATGAACATACTGTATTCTAATGAACATACTGTATGTAAGTTGGTCATACCCCCTTTTCCACCACAAACCTTTTAAGGTCTTGGGACAGAATGATTTTGGGTCTAATTTTGAATATATAACATGGATGCAGTTTTATATAAATAGGTAAAGACAAGCTCACTATCACTATTAGAAAGAAACCTAAGTATAATTATAACAGTGCATGGCGTACAACTGATATGTGTACATCAAGTATATGGTGAAACACTAGAATAAAATAATTGACAAGAGCAAGCAAATTTACTGCATTTTGCAGTTTTTATATGTCACACTGTGGAGCATGAAGACAATTGTCCAAGCTTATATATTTATTCACTTTACTGTCCTCAAAAGCTTGTGTATAACAACATCCATAAATAGTGGACATGCTTGGTTATAAAAGGTGAAGCTAGAAGCTACAAAATCAATGTTCATAGTAAACAATGTTAAGTTATCCTTGACAACAGGGTTAATCTTCCGAGCAATGCTCCATGAGATATCTAAATATACAACATTAAGATCAAAGCGTGAATCATAAATCATCGTTATTTTATCTTGCTGAGCAGGGAGTAGATTAATTACATGTTCCCTGTAAAGAACAACATAGGAGTAACAGAAAGCTGCAAGGTTTGACATTGACTGCATAGATGTAAGCATATATTATACCCCATGATTTATTGGAACCCCCTAGCCTAGTTAAACCCAATTTAAACTTTTCAAAAATATTACTCTATAATGGAAATTTAAATAATAAATAAGAATATATTGATATACGGTACATTCAGTAGACTCTTTATTATGTGCGTATTCCTTCTCATTTAAACATCCAGTGAGCATCAATTCTGAGGGGAAATGCCCTTTTTGGTTCAATTTACACCATATTTTATATTTTGTTGGCAGTATAAGTCTGAAAAAGATATCCAAATTTATACCGTAATCAATCCAAGGACTCTAAGGTAAAAATGCTTCCAAGTGCATCATGTTTTATGTCACATGTTCTGAAAACAACAAGACAAACAAACATTTATGTTATATTTATGTTGATTTATGTTTAGTTTCGAAAACCTAAACTCTATAAGTGAATTTGAAGTTAATAGAAAAAGGTCCTTTGCAGTGGCGTAGCTACCGGGGGGCAGGGGGGGGCGACGGCTCCGGGCCCAGTGACTCAAGGGGGCCCATAAAAATAAAAAATCTTACTTACCTGTTCTGCGCTGCGGTTGCCCTCCGGTCCGCGCTCCGCTCTCTTCCCTGACGGCGCGCACTATGACCTGACGCTGCAGTGTGCGCGGGCCAGGGAAGAGAGCGGAGCGCGGACCGGAGGGCAGCCGCAGCGCAGAACAGGTAAGAAAGGTTTTTTATTTTTATCTTATGTGGCTGGGTGGGCTGATCTGAGGTCTGATGGGGGCACAATACGCTGATCTGAGGTCTGATGGGGGCACAGTACGCTGATCTGAGGTCTGATGGGTGCACAATACGCTGATCTGAGGTCTGATGGGGGCACAATATGCAGATCTGAGGTTTGATGGGGCACAATACGCTGATCTGAGGTCTGATGGGGGCACATTAAGCTGATCTGAGGTCTGATGGGGGCACGATACGCTGATCTGAGGTCTGATGGGGGCACAATACGCTGATCTGAGGTCTGATGGGGGCACAATACGCTGATCTGAGGTCTGATGGGGGGCACAATAGGCTGATCTGAGGTTTGATGGGGCACAATAGGCTGATGTGAGGTCTGATGGGGGCACAATACGCTGATCTGAGGTCTGATGGGGGCACAATACGCTGATCTGAGGTCTGATGGGGGCACATTAAGCTGATCTGAGGTCTGATGGGGGCACAATACGCTGATCTGAGGTCTGATGGGGGGCAGAATAGGCTGATCTGAGGTTTGATGGGGCACAATAGGCTGATCTGAGGTCTGATGGGGGCACAATACGCTGATCTGAGGTCTGATGGGGGCACAATATGCAGATCTGAGGTTTGATGGGGCACAATACGCTGATCTGAGGTCTGATGGGGGCACATTAAGCTGATCTGAGGTCTGATGGGGGCACGATACGCTGATCTGAGGTCTGATGGGGGCACAATACGCTGATCTGAGGTCTGATGGGGCACAATACGCTGATCTGAGGTCTGATGGGGGGCACAATAGGCTGATCTGAGGTTTGATGGGGCACAATAGGCTGATGTGAGGTCTGATGGGGGCACAATACACTGATCTGAGGTCTGATGGGGGCACAATACGCTGATCTGAGGTCTGATGGGGGCACATTAAGCTGATCTGAGGTCTGATGGGGGCACAATACGCTGATCTGAGGTCTGATGGGGGGCAGAATAGGCTGATCTGAGGTTTGATGGGGCACAATAGGCTGATCTGAGGTCTGATGGGGGAACAATACGCTGATCTGAGGTCTGATGGGGGCACAATATGCAGATCTGAGGTTTGATGGGGCACAATATGCTGATCTGAGGTCTGAGGTCTGATGGGGGCACAGTACGCTGATCTGAGGTCTGATGGGGGCACAGTACGCTGATCTGAGGTCTGATGGGGGCACAGTACGCTAATCTGAGGTCTGATGGGGGCACAGTACGCTGATCTGAGGTCTGATGGGGGCACATTAAGCTGATCTGAGGTCTGATGGGGCACAATACGCTGATCTGAGGTCTGATGGGGGCACAGTAGGCTGATGTGAGGTCTGATGGGCACAATACGCTGATCTGAGGTCTGATGGGGACACAGTAGGCTGATGTGAGGTCTGATGGGGGCACAGTAGGCTAATCTGAGGTCTGATGGGGCACAATACGCTAATCTGAGGTCTGATGGGGGCACAATACGCTGATCTGAGGTCTGATGGGGGGCACAATACGCTGATCTGAGGTCTGATGGGGGCACAATATGCTGATCTGAGGTCTGATGGGGGCACAGTAGGCTGATGTGAGGTCTGATGGGGGCACAGTAGGCTGATCTGAGGTCTGATGGGGCCACAATACGCTGATCTGAGGTCTGATGGGGACACAGTATGCTGATCTGAAGTCTGATGGGGGCACATTCTGCTGATCTAAGATCTGATGGGGCACAATACGCTGATCTGAGGTCTGATTGGGGCACATTAAGCTGATCTGAGGTCTGATGGGGGCAGGGGAGTGATGTAAAAACTGGGGACACGTTTCCTTTAACATAGGAGTCCCCTTGTTTTTTACTCCTATTAATCCTATATTTTACTGCATTATGTGGTAGAGTATTTAGACTAGGGTATGTAGAAAGTCTATTGTACTGTACTTAGCAGCATAGACGATCTTGCAGTTTATATAGTCATCTTTCTAATACAATATTATAACCACAACTAGTAGTATGTGCCTGTGAAGTTGGAAACGTGCGTTTGGGAAGCCAATAAGTGGGGGGCCCACTCAAGTATGTTTCGCCCCCCCTGTGCTGAACCTCTAGCTACGCCTCTGGTCCTTTGTTCAGAATTCTGAGCACTACAAAGAGTACCTCTCCCGATCTGGAGGACCTGTCCTGGTCTGCATTACATAGACAACTGTTAAAGTAAAAAATATATTGGTACTGTGTTAGCCAGTAAATATTTTCTATAGACAGGTCATGACAATATGATTTGAATAAACAGTGTATAATTCCTCATATAGTAGCTCTGCAATGAAACTGAGCACCTACTGCCAGGTTTTCCCTCACAGATTGCAGCTGATTGTTCTATATCGGAGCAGGAGGACACTTTGGGATCATTTTATTGACTGGTGACATGTTGTTTTCTCTTCTATAATACATTGCCACTAACCTTTACCACATAACAAGATCATAATATCGTATCATTGTACTGTATCTCAAAAATTCATTGTATCAGGCACTTAAATAAGTTTATATTGGATACCTCTTCATGCCTCTGCATTAAAGGGATTATCCAGATATGGGGAAAACATATTTTTGCCTATTCTTCTTTCCAAGTAAAAATAAAAGCAAAAATATTGTTCGTTATAAAGGGGGAACTAAAGCCAGAATTCAAGCACAAAAAAGAGAAGCAACAAAACATAACAATCTACTTATGTGTCTTAGCTCTTTGCTCTTGTTTCATCAGATTTCATAACTACAGACAATGAAAAATAAACTGGGAAAGCAGTGCATTTTTATCTCTGGCTACAGTGGTGTCTACTACCCCTCCTTCTCCCCCTCATGCTAGTGCACATAAGCCAAGAAGGGTAGAAGGAAGGGGTTAGATTTAGTGTGGATAATAGTGCTGAGCGAGCATGCTCGGCCGAACTCGCTGTTCGGCCGAGCATGCCTACGCTCGGGTCCGCACGGTGTCTGGCTGAACACTGAGTGTACTCGAGAGCAATGCACGAGTCTCTTCCCCGCACTGTAATGTTGATTTGTACGCTAATGCATACGAATTTATACGCTAATGCATACAAATTTGTACGCTAATGCATACGCATTTGTATGCTAATGCGTTCGTATTGTGCGCTAATGCGTACAAATTCAGTTAATTAGCATACTTTTAATGAGTGAAAGGAGTAAAAGAGGAGAAGTCTCTATTCTGACCTTTTTCTATTAACCAGACACCCTCCCCTCTTCTGAGCGGGGGGTGCCTGGTTTAGTCCCATTGACTAACATTATGCTCGGGTGCTCGGCTGAGCATTCGAGCAACCCCTAGTGCTCGGCCAGAGCACCTGAGCATACGAGCACAGAGGTGCTCGCTCAACACTAGTGGATAACTGTGGATAGCAAGGAAAATGTGGCTATTTTGTTTGAAGGAATCTCCTAGTTACTACTAGTACAAATAGATTTGGTAACAAGCATTTAGAGCTATAATAGGCTATAGAATGCTAAATCTACCAAAATAAATCCCACTCCCCATTCCTAAATAGTGCCATAGCACAATTGTCTTTTGTGATCCTGGGAAAGCTGAGTTATTACCATTTTAAACTGTAATAGACTTCAGAATACTATATCTACCATGAAAGATTTCCCTCCTCACTCCTAAATAGTGTCATATCTAGGCATATTTTTCTTTCAGGGTCCTGGGAAATCTGGGTCACAATCACTTGAAACTGTAATAGATTGAGGAATACTAAATCTACCGAGAACAATTCCCCTCCTCATTCTTTAATAGTGCCATAGGAATCTCCTAGTTACTAATACGTAGTACAAATAGACTTGATAACAATCATGCAAAGCTGTAATAGGCTACTGAATGCTAAATCTATTGAAAAAAATCCCATTCCCCGTTCCTAAATAGTGCCATACCTAGGCATATTTGCCTTTCACCATGTGGAGCTGTTATAGACTACAGAATAGGGATGAGCGAACCGAACCGTAACGAACCAGATTCGTTACGAACTTTCCCAAAAGTTCGGTTCGTCACCGAACCGAATTTTGATCAAGTTCGTAACGAATCTGGTTAAAATAACGGTGACGCCAAATATACGCATATTCATTGAGAATGTACGCCAATGCGTACGCTAATGCGTTAGAATTCATAAAATGCGTACACATTAGCGAACTTTCTCAAATATGCGTATATTTAGGGTATGGAATATGCCGTATTCCTTACCCTAAATATACGCATATTTGAGTTTACATTTTTCTAATATGCGTATATTTTGCGTCACCGTTATTTTGAGCGAACCGAACCGAACCGTAACGAACCAGATTCTTAACGAATCTGGTAAAAAAAAAAAACGGCGACGCAAAACTGTACTTTTTTCACAGAATAGACCAGGATACAAGGGATTATTACTCCTATAATCCCTTGTATCCTGGTTTTCTATGAAAAAAAGATGTGTGACATCACCCACACAGACCAGGAAGTGCCTGATCGTGCCGACATTTTGTCAGTGCGTTTTCAGACTTCAAAGAGAAAGGAGCTCAGTAGATAGAGAGGAAAAAGAGATAGCTAGATAGATAGATCGATATATAGATAGAGAGATAGTCAAACAAGTAGATAGATACAGGGAGAGATAGAGAAGAAATAGAAAGGTTTAGTGAGAAAAGCAGGAGAGAGGAAGAAAAAGCTAGATATAGAAGTTAATGTGATAGATAGGGAAAGAGGCTGAGAAAGCAAGAGATAGGTAGAGATAGGGAGAGGAAGTCATATACATAAAAAAAATTGTGTCATCTAGGGAGAGATAGGGTGAGAAAAAAAATTGTGAGAAAAGAGTCAGGATAGGTAGCATTCCTGTTCTGTGACCGTACACGGTACACGTTGCTGCTTAGCTGGGTGCTGTCAACCCCGTTAAGCCACAACAAAAACAGTTAAAAAAAAACTTCCAAAAAAAGTTATAAACAAAAAAAAAAAAGTTTTAAAAAAAAAGATAAAAAAAAGTTATATAAAAAAAAAGTTTAAAAAAGTATAAAAAAAATTATATCATTACATTTTCCCCCACACAATAAAAAAATGTCCAAGCGTCCTACTTCCAGCACTTCCCAGGCAAGGAGTGCAACAGGAGGCGGTGAGGGTAGAAGAAGTGGCAGCACCAGGCCCGGTGGCAGCCGGGGTAACAGGCGTGGCAGCAGGGTGCAGCTACCCCTGACGGCCACTGGTCAAGTAAGAACCACACAGCCAGCGGTTCTAGATTGGCTTACCCAATCCTCCAGTTCCACCGCCCAAAGCTCCCAAACGAGGAGTCAAGCATCCGCTGGATCATCTGACACCACCCTTACATGGGACGGTCAGCGAGAGTCCTCTGGCCCATCCCCTGTTATTAGAATGCCACTCTCCTTTGGGGCACCTTCTGCCAGTGAACTCTTTGCAAACCTTGATCTGCCCTTGGAGTCTCTACCACTTTTTAGTGATGAGGAGGAGGAAGTCCACCAAAGTCAGCGGGTGGAAGGTACAGAGGAAGTTTTGGCTGTAAGCAGTCAACAGAGCCAGGGAGGGGCATCCAGTGCCACACCTGATATCCTGTCCCAGCCACCGGAGGAAAGTAGCAGTGGTCCTGACTTTGATGATGATGTCGCTGATCGGACGTGGCGCCCTCAAGCAGCATTATCATCAGCATCGTCGGTGGAGGAAATAGAGGTGCCACCGACACAGCAACATCCCACTATTGCAAGCAACCGAGGCACAAGAGGGAGGGGTAGAAGACAAGCTACCAGGCAGAGATCACCCTCTCAAAGCCTTGGTCCTGAGAGGGCACCCTCAGGCAGTAGTGGCAGTCAACAGCCAGCAAGACCCCCCGTGGCTGTCAGCAAACCACGGTCCTCAGTAGTCTGGCAGTTCTTCCGCCTGGGGACAGATAAGCATATTGCTTTGTGCCTGCTGTGCAATGAGAGGGTCAGTCGTGGTAGGGGTGATAATCTGGGGACAACATCCATGCGAAAGCATATGGAAAGGCAACACCAACAGGCCTGGAAGAACCGTGACCCCAATACCACCTCCTGTCATGATGTACCATACACTGCAGATCCCATCATGCAGCATCCTCTCACTGGAACTCAGGGCTTGTCAGCCTCAGTTGCCAGCAGCAGCACAGTGTCACTGCCATGTACACCGCTAATGAGGCAGCAATCCCTGACTGAGTCCATGGGCAGACGTCAGGTGTATTCCAGCAGCCATCCCATGGCCCAAAAACTGACCGGACACCTGGTTAAGCTGCTGGTGCTTCAGTCCCTGCCCTTCAACCTCGTGGACTCCCAGCCTTTTAGGGATTTCATGGTGTGTGCGCACCCCAGATGGCGAGTCCCCAGCCGCCACTACATCTCTGCAAAAGCTGTCCCATCACTGCACAGTTATGTGCAGAAAAAGGTGGGCGACTCATTGGGACTCTCGGTGTCCAAGAGTGTGCACCTGAGTGCTGATGTCTGGTCCTCAAATTATGGCCAAGGGCAGTACATGTCTGTTACTGCCCATTGGGTCAACATCCTCCCAGAAGACCATCAGGAAGTTGGCCCATTCTTGCCACTGTCACCTCCACGGTGCTTTAGGGGGCCAGCATCGGGAAGCAGAAGTTCTGCCTCCACCACCTTGCAAACATCCGCCGCTTCTACTGCATTACAACCTGCCCCGGTGTCTTACCACCGATGTCAGGCCCGGCGCTCTCAGGCTGTCCTCCATTTGGTGAGCCTGGGTGAAAGGAGACACAGTGGGCAGGAGCTCCTCCGGACCATCAGGGAGGAGGTAGATCAGTGGCTGACCCCACGTCAACTAACGGTGGGAAGTGTGGTAGCAGACAATGGGAGGAACATTGTCTCTGCATTGCAGCAGGGAGGGCTAAGTCATACACCTTGTATGGCACATGTGATAAACCTCATAGTGCACAGGTTTCTCAGATCATTTCCTGCACTACAAGACCTTATGAGGATGTCACGCAGAGTGTGCAAACACTTCAGCCACTCCTACACTGCAAGGAACACCCTGCTCAGGATCCAGAGACAGCGCAGTCTGCCCCAACATCGGCTAATCTGCGACGTGCCAACACGCTGGAATTCTGCCCTCCATATGCTGGACCGCCTGTACGAGCAAAGGTCAGCCGTTACAGACTACCTCATGGGGCAATCAGGCAGCTTCACGCCACACTGCGACTTCCAAGTCACACACTGGCAGATGATGCGTGAAGTCTGCCAATTGTTGATCCCTTTTGAGGACGCAACTTTGTTTGTGAGCAGGAATGACTATGGGATCAATGACATCATCCCACTCGTCCATGTTCTGGAAAGTGCGCTGAAAAGCATCATCAGCGAGGATTCCCAGGCCACCACTCCAAGGCTGAACATCGCCTTGAGCCCAGAGATGGATGAAGTTCAGATGGAGGGTGAGGAGGAGGAAGATGTCCATGCCCAGCCATTCCACACACCGCCACCTGGCTTCTCTGCCTCTCAATCACAGGAGGAGATGGAGGATGAGGTGGTAGAGGAAGCGGAGGAAGACCCCAGCAGACCCTGGAACTATACCGAGGACAGTGGAGAGGAGAGGCGCTCATTGTCCTTGGTGCAGGTGCTTAAGGGAGTGTCTGAGTAGTGACAGCCGGATTGTGGACATCCGCCAGAGGGACCAATACTGGCTGGCCACCCTGGTGGACCCTCGCTTCCGCCGCAAAATGGCGGAATTTTTCCCACCATCAGAGAGGGAGGCAAAACTGGGGTACTACCGGGACCTACTCACCAGACAGCTGGTCTCTACTTACCAGCGAGACCAGCCAGGTTCCCAGACAACATCCGCTCGGGGGGAACCAGCGCGCTCCACTACCACCACCACTAGTGGAGGCGTGAGAAGTCGCTACAGCCTCCAATCGCTGATGAGCGATTTCATGCAGCCAGCTGCTGAAGAGGGGACACAACACCGGACTCATGGCGTGGACCAGCAAGAGCTCACCCACCAGGTCACTGCCTACCTGGATGGTACCCTGCCCCAAAGTGTCACCAACCCCGTGCAGTACTGGGCAGAGAAACTGGACATTTGGCCTCAACTGGCAGAGTTTTCTTTGGCTCTGCTGTCCTGCCCAGCCAGTAGTGTCGCGTCAGAGAGGGTGTTCAGTGTGGCGGGTAACATTGTAACACCGCAAAGAACGAGGCTCTCCTGCCACAGTGTTGAGATGCTGACTTTTATAAAAATGAATCGTGCCTGGATTACATCGGATTATACCACCCCCCTGCCTGATGTGAATGACTAAGTCATCAGTCACCCGTCTTGCATGGCAATCCGTGTGTCCAAGAAAATGACCTTAAGATCCCAAATATGTGCCCAACGTAAAAATATGTAATTTAACTTATTAAGTAATGTTCCCCCTTAGACCCCAAATTAAAAAAAAAATCACCTTAAAAATTCCCTACTTAATTCGGATACATTTAAATAAACAGAACCCCATCTCCAAATTTCATGCCCATGGTGTGGTTGGCCATTTAACATCTCCACACCAGCTTAATGCCTCACACCGGTGCACCGTCCAACCCATACCCCAAGAACAGTACCATCCCTAAAATAATCCCCACGACTATGCTTCACAAAGTGGGGATTTCACCTATTGTGAACTATAGCCGTGGGGTTCAATCCCTGGCACCCATGCCAAGGAACACTACTCACCGTTTTGTGAGCGGGTACTAACTGTTCTTTAGGTATTTTGTTGATACCATGAGAAGTAGTAAAATCTCGGCACCGCAAATCCCGATGGGGTTCTTCTCTGTGCGAATGATTCACGCCTCTCATGCAGTCATGCGTGGAATAAGTCTGTCTATGGGGTATATATCACGGAGGCTGCTGTCCTTCAACTGTGATATAAAAACCTCCAAACTTGTTACAGCAAAAACAGTTGCTGAAAGGCAGGTTAACTTGCCTTATTTACGGGTGCCTTACAATGGGATGCTTTTTGTGGTTCTCTGCTGCATAAAACCACAGCGCATCGTTGGCTGATTTTATGCCAACCATCAGTACTATGGGGCTGGACGCAAATACCCAGTTCAGCGCAGAACCTGCGTATGTCCGGCGGCCACCATAGTAACTGAAACGCCGTTTGGTGAACGGTATAAAAATGCCCTGTGGATTTTTACTCAGCAGACCCGCAGCCCCATGTGAAGGTACCCATAGGGTGAGGTTTTTTGGGAGTGACCAAAGAGAGGGTGGGAGGTCACTCCCATACCCCATCAGGGTTTTTCCCTACCCATTTTAAAACGATAAGTCAGGCAATTAATTACTTTCTGTGCCCTTATTTGACCCAGAAACTTAGGCCCCATTCACACGACTGTAAGTTAATGGGCCGTATCTATCCGCCGATTTTGCGGATAGATACGGCCCCATTCACTTACGGTCCGTGTGAATGGGGCCTTATAAATTGCACGGACTTATCCTTTAAGCAGCCTGGTGACAGCATAAAAAAAAAAAAAAAAAAAATCCATTGGTTTGGGCGCTGCACTCGGTTAGGACATCAAACTGGTGTAACAAAGATATATATATATATGTCTTGCCAACAGCCATAGGCCCAGATTCAACTGGTTTTACACCAGAGTAGTTGTGTCAATTTGTAAAGCGAGTGGCAGTGAGGTGTCCATTTCATGAAAATTGGACACATATTTTTGTATAATGGAACTGGCATAAAGCCTTCTTGAATTTGTGCCTTTTTAAATGTCCTTTCTTCACCTCATGGATTCTGTGGATGAGGTTGTCTGTCTATTTCACCGTATCCGTAACCTACTAGACTAGCTGTAATGTTAGAGGGTTTTTTTTTAACGTTGACTGTCCTGTGCTGAACTCAACATCAACTTTTTGTCATGTATAAAAACTGATTTTTACAAGCCTGCATATTCTTAGCTTCCAACTTCATTTCTCAGTACTAGGCCCTTCTGGGTCCAAAAGAATACTGCTCTTACTAATGCCCCCACCATCAATTGTCTATTTGGAAACATACTGGGTGCAATCAAGTGCTGCCTCCTCCTCCTCCTCCTCAACTTGTCTCTTCTCAACCCTACTGGTTCACCACCAGTCCTCAAAAATAATGTTTTAGGTCTGTTCACCACCAGTCCTCAATAATGTCCTCAAAAATAATGTTTTAGGTCTGTTCCCACCAGCTTCTACCATAATGTTTTCAGGGGTCGTTCACCCCAGGCTTCTACCATAATGTTTTCAGGGTTCTGTTCCCACCAATGTTTTCACCACCACCATCAATCTTAATTTTTCACGGGTGTGACTGATGCCCTCATTTATGTGTAATAAAAGGTGTATTGGAGTGCATGTATTTTTGGCAGACTAATAGGCTTGTTCCACAATTGAATGATTTTTGTTGTACAGTTTGCACTTCGTATCAATATTTGTTTCATACAGGATTTCTTCAAGTATGTCAGGAAGGGGTTAAAAAAAAAAATCAAAAACATGTTTGAATTTTAGTAGTAATACAAATATAATAAATAATAAAATAAAATAATAATATTAACAAAAAATTGCAAAACGCCAACATGGTTATCGCCGACACGGCTGTAATTCATCTGCTTGGTTATAGGGGAGGCATAGAGCCGCTCATTTACCCTTCTCAGGGCTGCCTCGAATTCAAATCAGTGGGATAGCTGTAGGGATGGAAAGTTATAAATTAGTATTATCAGTTAAAGGGGTTGTCCCACAAAAAATATTCTAACTTCATTGCAGCACCTGGATTGAATACTTTAGCTGTTGCATGTCATTAAATATTTTGTATATCTACTAGAACTGACTCAGTATCAGTGAAATGTATTTTTATGGACCTTTTTTTCTTATTTTTAGACTGCTCACTGAGAAGGTCGCACATGCTCAGTTTAAAATCTCAACTGCCTCCTGTCTGAGCTGTGATAGGAGAGATGGACAGAGTTTGACATGCAGCGAATAGACACTATCACACTACCCTTCAGTAACCGCTTGATGTAGCAGTAATTGGGGCAGATCTCTGGATCTATGTGAGGTGCAGGGCTGTTTCTCGCTTTGTTAAAAAGAGATTGCCAATGTACTATAATATTATGTGATGTATGTCACCTTTTTCTTAAATATTTTTGGTGTAACTCAAGTTTCTACTTCTTTCACTACGTTGATTTTAAAATTATTGTGATATGTCTGCTTCACTAACACTTGGAGACATAATGTGTACACAGTCTAGTTATCATAAATGTTGGGTGACATGATCCTAGTGCTTGAGAATATTTCACTTATGTGAATTATGGCTTTGTACTTACTAGACACCCATACGGCGTGGTCCTCCCAGGGTCCTGGGGAAAACTCTGCCTCCCTGACGGTTGGAGCTACAAAAGATAAAGCATAAATTTAGATCTATTTTGAAGACAGAAGTTCCACCAATTACATTTTGATTTTAGCGGACGCCGAGGTGACTAAGTGAAGGCGTCTATGACTGACGAGCGTGGGCATTAAATGTTAATGACCAGCCTGCAGTAAGGGGAAAAATGGTTCTGCCCTGGTGTTTCTCTTGACACTGTTTCTATTAAGCAAGAGGGTGTTTCTTTTAACCCACCCCTGCGTCCTGGTTGGCTGAGGTGGTGGTAGCGGCTAAGGGGTTAAAAGGATGGCCCTGATAGGGGGATGGCCTCTTTCTCCAGCATCTTCACTGAAAGCTTCCCACCCTCCCTTCCCCATTATTTCATCTTTTTCTTACTTTTTCTGATTATTTCTGGTTTTTTCAGTGTTTTACATACAATCAACAGAGGTCGGTGACGATTTAGACGGAGAAGAAAGGCAGACTTCCCACAGAACGCTGTGGGGCATAGCACTTCAATACTCCGGTTTTTTTTAGGGTCAACAAGTTGAAGTTTTGGATAATAAGAAAATAAAGCTGTGACGACCCTTACCCATTAAGGAGTGTGTGTTTTATTGTGGCGAGAGGTGGTTTGGGGGTTTAGAGGTCAGTCTCGGCAGCTACCTACCTTTACCTGGGGGCTGTTGAGTGGCAGGTGGGCTCCTCTGTGGGGGTTTAGCGGGTAGAGGGCCCCTGTGGTGCAGCAGCTGTAAAAACATTAAATAATGGCATTTCATCAACTCAAATGAACAGTTGTAATGCTGATGTTGATACATGTGATAGTTTGGGCTGGATCCATCTAACACTAGTGCTCTATATCACTGCTCTGCAACTTAATTAAAAAAATAATTAAATATGTTTACACTTACTAGAAGTTGATGGTACTTTGGGGCCGTCAGGCCTCGAGGTGACGTCGCTGACATCGCTCTGCAAATAAATCCGTACACAATTGTTGATGACCGTTTTTAATAATAACACTGTATACTACTATGAAGATATTATGGGTGAGAGGAGGGCAATATGATGTGGAGTGGGCATTTAAAGTTAAGGGATCATAGAATATCTGGGATGCATATTTGATGGAGGGGGCATTTCTTGGGAGGGTTGAATGAATGAATAATAAGATTCTGTGTGTCACATTCTGCAGTACAACATAACAAATAAATAAGCACATACAATGCATGTATACCTAGCTCACGTCCCAACCTTCCGATTAGGCTGACTGTCAGGATTTTTAGCGGCTGAGCTGGGAATGGTGCTAGTCCCGTGGTCAGCTTTCTTTGCATCCATAAGAAGCAGAGACGGGTGACGGTAAGCAGGGAGCAGTCCCTACACCTTCCCCGACGTCCAGTGTAATGTCTCCTTGTGGCTGCCCACATACAGTATAATGTCTTCTCCTTGTGGCCCCAAGTGTTTTTTTATTCTAATGGGTATTATTATTGCAAACATTAATATCTTTATTGTGGGAATATTTTTGATATCGCCCACTCCAGACACATTAGATGCAGCACGTCTTGAGTCGTGTTAGAGGAGAAGCACTAACTATGAAGGCATATATTTAAGGGTACTTTCATACTAGCGAGAGAGATCCGGTGGGCTGCTACGGCCGGGAACAGCCCAACGGATCTCTCCGGATCCAGCATTTGCCTGACACAAAAAGGAGAACGGTCAACCCCATCAACAATAATGGGTGACGGTGCTGAACCGGCCGCTATCCAGCAAGAACGCCGGGAATTTGCAGGGCAAATACCGCGGATCAGCCTGCCGGATCACCACCAATATGTGAAAGTGCCTAAGGCAAATTATGTGAAGGGCACGTAATCTGAGAAATCTTCACTTTTTGAGTGGAGTTGAGGCGGCCTAGCATGAAAGAAAATTTCTGCAGCGCACCACGCACGCCCACGTTGTCCTTCTATACGGTTTTCATTATTGGCACTGGTATCAGGGTTGCCAACCAAAATTTTTTTTTTTCTGGACAACTTTGGACAACTTATCCCAAAATCACGGACGGTCAACATTTTTAAAGGAAAAATTTGAAAACCATAATGAAGGATAAATATAAAGTAATAAGGTCTATAGCTCAATATACTGATCAGAACTCATTACCACCATTTACTTGAGCAGAAAAAATGATGATAATTACACCAAATAATCTAGTATCACCAGCCTAAAAAAATCACGGACTTTTTTCACGGACATAGGAAAAAAGTTGCCTATTTTTACGGACTGTCCAGAATTTGTGGACAGTGGCAACCCGACTGGTATATATACAATACAGTACACTAATTTATTAACATGATTTTACTTTTAAATATTTTGTTACTTACCCCTTTTATCTCCTCCGTATCTCCTTTAGCCACTCTGGGGTTTTTATTTT
>ONZH01027187.1:0-63709 GCA_900303285.1 Rhinella marina
ATGACTATCTCTTCAATTTTGGTGTAGGGGGGCGTTTCAGGCTGTAGCCAAAAAACTTCTTTTTCTGTGTCTTCAATTGGTTTGTGTGAGCATGCTGAATAAAATTCGCCTTCCCAGTGGTGTTTGTTAGTTATATGATGGAGGAGAGATAACCATTTTTCTTTCAAAATTCAGCCGAGTTGTCACATGTCTGTATGCTCCACCAAAAATGTAATATGATTTTTTTCCACCCAAGGAGTAATTTCCTTGCAGAATTTCAGTTTTGAGGCAGACTGCAGTTTCTTCTTCAAGGATTTGGCATAGTGCCATACATCAAATTGTTGTTTGATGGATGGATAATCGTTCTTTAATTTTTTTCTAATGCCAACATGTCGATCGGAAGCAAAGATTTTAACCTTTAGTCCTGTATTTGAGATTCTTTGGAGTACACATTCGAAACCATATTTCTCCATAGCGACAGAAGAAGAACATTGAGATCGCTTGCACCACCTCAAAATCAACTATTTTTTTGGTGACAAGGTCCATTACAGTATAGATGCAATATTTGGCACTGTGGCCAGGGCTGTCGCACTGGCCATCCCCGGAGATACATAGGGTTTTTTTTGTTTGGATTTTAAAATATTCCTTTTTTCTTTTTCCCAGGCAATGTGGATAGCGGGAAACAAAAATTTGCTTTGGTACCTGTAATATGATTTTTCTGAAATGGTGGCCAGATCCAAAATATCAAAGAACTCTTTAATCTTGTTAAAATTTTGTCCGGAAAATAGAATTGCAGAGGCTGTCAATATGTTCCCTGCTGAGTAATCGTCCAATCTTTGGTTGTGTCTCAAACAGGACAAAAGTGTGCCCAGCAGCACAAGTGCCTTTAAATTTACAATATGATCCATCATAACTCTTTGTCCACGATTTAACCAAAAAACGACACTCAGTGAACTTAGGCAACTTACTTTTTTAAAAAGTTGTTCAAGGCAGCACTCAAAAACAAGTAGTTTTTTTCATTTATTAAGTTTTCTACACAAACAGAATGAAGGTTTGGAGTGGAAGACATAGATTCTTCTTCAAATAATGAAGCACACAAAAATTGATCTGATATATCCAAACTGCTTCTATCCGGCAAATAGAGCGATTGGTTTTCTTCACTTTGTTCTTGGTCGGAGGGTGATAATTCCTCAGGAAGTGGTACATTTTGGCTGTCGTCAGGGAGGATTGGTGACAATGGACAAATGTCTTCAGTAAAATCTGAAGAATCAGGAAAACTTAGCAATCCAATATTCTGTTTTTTTTTTTGTGGTGAAGAGACATCCTGACTGCTGAGCAGAACTCTTCTGACCCCTTGATGTAAAGGAGTAGACATTGTTTGTTCTGCTGAGTTTTTTTCCGTTTGGTCAGATGATTCAACTTCCGAAAAGTGTGAAGTAGTAATAAAATTAATGCTGGAGTTTGTTAAATTATAATCAGTTTGGGTACCGACACTGCACATACCTGGTTTTACAATTTCAATGTTAGAGGATTGGCTCGGAGTAATATTTTCACCAACACTTGCAGATGGAAAAGTAACTTCTCGAGCTCTTTTTCTGCAGTGACTAGTAGGTTTTGCAAATTTTCATCAATGATGCATTCACCGTAGAGTGCTGTGGGAAATATTGTTGAAAATAGCATCCCTGTTCAGTACTCTACCAGTGTGAGTCATTCTGTAGCAATCCGGAGAAAAATGTTTCAGAACAAAGGACATATTTGTAAGATTTATTTCCTTCGACAATTTTTCGGGAAAGAGCATGAATGTCGTTTAAAAACTTTGTCCTGTTTGTGTCAGCCACAATACGACTCGATCAAAATTTTGTGGGAAACTATGCATCATGATGTCAGGACTTTGCCCTTTACGGCCCGATTTGTTGTGACAGTTAGTCACTAAGCAGGATGGCATATTTTTATATTTTTGGTTTTCCTGTTAGAAAAAATTAGACATAACATTAGTATTCTGAGTAAGTAAATAGATTTAAAAGGGGTGGTCCGGGTTCATAGAAGAACCCGGAAATTCCATGTCAATTCACCTAGGCAGGCCGCCTGAACAGGGCATTGGAGCATCCTATGCTCTGATGCCCTCCTTTGCCCCGCGCTAATTAGTGCAGGGCAATGGAATTTAGGCCTTTTCCGGTGACGTACCGGGTTCTGCCGGGCAGAGGATTCCGCCCGGCAGTGAGCATGGTGACGTCATCGGCGATGATGGATGGGCTTTAGCGCTGCCCTAGCCAGTTAAACTGCTTGTGTAGCGCTAAAGCCAGCCCATTAAGGCCGGTGACGTCACCGAACTCCCTGCCGGGCGGAAGTGTACGCCCGGCAGCGTGTGTTTGTAAATAAAACAGCCCTTGTCCTGCGCTAATTAGCGCGGGGCCAAGGAGGGCATCAGAGCATAGGATGTTCCAATGCCCTGTTCAGGCGGCCTGCCTAGGTGAATTGACAGGGATGTCCGGCTTAACCCTTTCACGACCGGAGCTTTTTTCGGTTCTGCATTTTCGTTTTGCGCTCCCTGCCTTCAAACAGCCATAACTCTTTTATTTTTCTGTTCACATAGCTGTATGAGGGCTTGTTGTTTGCGGGACAAGTTGTACTTTCCAACGCCACCATTTAATATTGCATACGGTGTAGTGGGAAGCGGGAAAAAAATTCCAAACCGGGTGAAATTGCAAAGAAAACGCTATTCCGCTTCAGTTCTACGGGTTTCTTATTTACAGCATTCGATGTGCATTAAAACTGATCCGTTACTTTCATTCTACTGGTCAGTACGAATCCGGCAATACCTAATATGTATAGTTTTTCCTGCGTTTAGATGGTGATAAAATAATTAGAAAGTTGCCCTTTTTTTTTTTTTTTTTTTCCTTGTCATATATTGACCCCTATAACTTTTTGGTATTTATGTGTACAGAGCTGTATGGGGGCTCATTTTTTGCGGGGCGGTCTGAAGTTTTTATTGATACCATTCTGGGGTGTGTATGACTTTTTGATCACTTTTTATTTAATTTTTTTTAGAAAAAAAAAGGGACAAAAAACTGCGAATCGCCATTTGGACGCTTTTTTCCGCCACACAATTCGCCGTATTGAAATTTTTTTTTTATATTTTAAAAGTACGGGCGTTTTCGGTCACGGTGATACCCATGATGTCTATATTTATTGTTATTTAGGTATTTATTTTTTACTTATACGGAAAGGGGGGTGATTTGAACTTTTATATCTTTTTTATTTTTTATATATTTTTTAACATTTTTTTTAATTTTTCTGTGATTATTTTAAAGCTCAAATATCATCTGATCTATTGTGTTTTGTTTTTTTTCTTTATGAGCAATCATGGATTTACTAGATGCAGTTAAAACCATGAATTGCTCATTTCTTATCCTGGCCTGCCATCTAGTGGCCAGAATAAGAATTGCAGTTTGAAAACTGTAATCCTCACCAGCGAGGATTACAGTTTTCATATGGTGTACAGACACCCTGATTGGCCAATCGGGGCGTCTGTACACCACCCGGAAGCGTGGGCTTCCGGGTTCAGACGCATCCTGATGCCGTGATCACGTGTGATCACGGCATCAGAAGGCCCTGGAAGTCTCCGAAGACGGAGGTAAGATGCGGCAAGTCTCTGCTGTTAGAAACAGCAGAGACTTGCCGGCCATGACGCCCGCCGCACCCGCGAGCGGGCGTCATGTCCCCACACCGCCCGCGCGCCGTACATGTACGGCGGCGGTCGTGAAGGGGTTAATCTATGAACCCGGACAACCCCTTGAAGATTAACATATACATCCTTCGTAATATTTATATTGATTAGCATCGGCATTGTAGAAATACAAACAACATGGAAATTACATTGAGAAGCCAAAATTTATATAATTTTTATTTAGACAAAATAAGAATTTTTTATAATTCTAACAGATTATAGAACATTAAATGGTAAAGCGGAATATTTCATCTCCATAACCTCATCTGGACTTGAGTAAGCGTTGTACAGTATTGGTGATGCATATTATACATATGTAAGATTTACCCTCATAATCTCTTCCAATACAGCACTCCCAAAAACAATAAGTAAAGAGCACTGACAGTACTCTTCTTTGAGTCTTCTCCATTATGCGAGTGATCACCGGAGTCCACTGAGTGCATTTTACTGCAGGTTTGTGGGAGCACAGCGTCAGAATGGAAGGGAGTATGAAGATAAAACTTACATATTCGGATTCAGCATCACTTACACTATACAACGCTTACTTTAGTTCAGGGGGGTTTCGGAGATGAAAGGGTGTAATTATCATAATCAAATGGACATTGCAGTGATGATTTTTTAATTTTAATACTCACAATTAAAATTAATATTTTATATGTCCAATATTTTTAAATTTATTATTTATGATTATATTCAATTTTTATGGGGTAAACTATAATAAAGATGTTACAGCAAGGCCAACTTTTATAATAATTGTTTTTTTAATTTGACTTACCGAAAAGAATAAAATTTCCAAAAATGTCTTTATTAATTGAAGGCTTGGATGGTTTGATAGCTGCAGTTCAAAAAAAAAATAAAATAAATAAAAAAAAATAAACTTAAAACATTGTAGTAGTTTAAAATAAGTAATTTCATTAAACTAAGTTATGTGTTCATTTACCTTTTTTCTTCAAATGAGTTGTATATTACGTCAATCAACAAATACCGATATCTGGTGCAGAAAATACCTTTTGGAGAAAAAAAATTACAAAATTTATATAGAGGCGAATATAAATTTATTGGAGCTCATATCAAAGTGTAAAGCCAAAACAATGAACATTATCAGTACTTTATATTTCTAAGAAATAAATTTTATGAAAAGTGGAATATATATTGTTACTATATATTTTTAACAACATATGACAATAGAATTATATATATACCCTGAGTGTTGGTAGTATAGAGGTATAAAGTCCAACAGAGCGTTGGTGGTATAGAGGTATATAAGCCCTCTTAGCGTTGGTGGTATAGAGGTATATAAGCCCCCTTAGCGTTGGTGGTATAATGGTATATAAGCCCCCTGAGCGTTGGTGGTATAGAGGTATATAAGGCCCCTTAGCGTTGGTGGTATAATGGTATATAAGCCCCCTGAGCGTTGGTGGTATAGAGGTATATAAGCCCCCTTAGCGTTGGTGGTATAGAGGTATATAAGCCCCCTTAGCGTTGGTGGTATAATGGTATATAAGCCCCCTTAGCGTTTGTGGTATAGAGGTATATAAGCCCCCTTAGCGTTGGTGGTATAATGGTATATAAGCCCCCTTAGCGTTGGTGGTATAGTGGCCAAAATATGGTTTGAAAGTGGTACATATATATATACAAATTTTATGGCCCATATAAATTAATAGATATACCACTGTAATAGTTGGTGGTATAGTAGAGTAGTAGTAGTAGTGCATACTGATCATTGGTGGTATAGTAGAGTAGTAGTAGTAGTGCATACTGATCATTGGTGGTATAGTAGAGTAGTAGTAGTGCATCCTGATCATTGGTGGTATAGTAGAGTAGTAGTAGTAGTGCATACTGATCATTGGTGGTATAGTAGTAGTAGTAGTAGTGCATACTGATCATTGGTGGTATAGTAGAGTAGTAGTAGTGCATACTGATCATTGGTGGTATAGTAGAGTAGTAGTGCATACTGATCGTTGGTGGTATAGTAGTAGTAGTAGTGCATACTGATCGTTGGTGGTATAGTAGAGTAGTAGTAGTAGTGCATCCTGATCATTGGTGGTATAGTAGTAGTAGTAGTGCATACTGATCATTGGTGGTATAGTAGAGTAGTAGTAGTAGTGCATCCTGATCATTGGTGGTATAGTAGTAGTAGTAGTGCATACTGATCATTGGTGGTATAGTAGAGTAGTAGTAGTAGTGCATCCTGATCGTTGGTGGTATAGTAGAGTAGTAGTAGTGCATCCTGATCGTTGGTGGTATAGTAGAGTAGTAGTACTAGTGCATCCTGATCGTTGGTGGTATAGTAGAGTAGTAGTAGTGCATCCTGATCGTTGGTGGTATAAGTGGATATACTTAGCAGACGGATGGATCCAGCGCCGCTACTCCGGACTCTCTCGATCGCCGCTCACCTTCTTCCCCGATGAAGCCGGCCGCCGTCTCTTCCGGGTGTCCTCTGACGTAATCGGCGCAGGCGCAGTGAGAGAGCCGGGAGCCGGCGGAACTCACTGCGCCTGCGCCGATTTTACTCCGCACGGCGCAGGCGCACTGAGACCCGGGAGCCGGCGGAACTCACTGCGCCTGCGCCGCTTTTACTCCGCACGGCGCAGGCGCAGTGAGAGAGGCAGGAGCCGGGCGGCCGGGAGAACTATCTGCGCCTGCGCAGAATTTAGCCTACACGGCGCAGGCGCGGGATTTCGATCGAGGTCAGGGCCGGCAGCTCATCGAGCAAGCTGCCTGGCCCTGTCAATCAGGAAACAGGAGGCGGCACTAAAGGTTGGAACAGGGCGATTACTAGGTGCAAGGTAAACGCCTCTTGCACCTAGTACGCCTAATTTACATATTATAAAAGTGAGTTTTTTAACAAAATGGCTGATCTGCTTACAGTAAGAAAACCAGATTGGGCATCAGGTGGCATTTGCACATTGCAAATGCCATCCTGTTTAGTATGCCCAAATCTGGTGACAGAAACCCTTTAAAGCTTGTAAAAGAGCTGGATCTTGATATAGGGGCCACTTAATATGGTGGATCTGGTGACCCCTTTGCTTGGTTTTCCTTCCTTTGAGGGATATCTGGCTTTCACTGTGTTGAAGACTCATAACTGGGGCTCCATGGTTATTTTGCATATACATGACAGTACAAGGCAGGGATGGTTTTTGATAGAAATCATGCTGGATAGGCAAGTTCCAATGAGTGCACATGTAGTACCCTGGAGGGGGCACTACCATTCTCACACCTAGCTACTGTCTCTAATGGCTAGCAGAGAATGTCATCTGTGTATTTATTCCCAGGTCCTCTAATACTGTCACTTAATAATATTGGCCTCATTGTCCAGCAAGTGGCAGTGTATCTGGCAGAGAGTACCTTTAGATAGAATGGAACTTACCATTTCATTCTCCCCCTTCTGGGAAGCTGTCGTTGAGTCAAGAGTGGAGAAATTGAGAAGTGGAGTTGAGAGTTGGAGCAAGAGAGTGAAATTAATAGCATGGTGTGGTGAGGGAGCGGTTCCCCTCACTGCTGCAGGAGCTTTGGGAAAGTAGCTCAGAGAGCAGCCCTCTACTGATATATAAAATGACTTAGTACCCCTGAAAGGCAAATGGAGCCCAAGACTCCTACTCAGCAAAACGGGTCACAGGATACCTTACTCTCATAAGAAACAGAAACTGAAGCTGATAGGAACCAGACTGAAACCAGAGATTAGCAGAAAGGGAAAGCAAAGTATTCAAGTTTACCTGTCAGTTTACCCTTAGCCTACTGGAGACAAGAGAAAGATCAAATATTGTTTGGATGACAAGTTCATTGCAAGTTTATTCAAGTAAAACTATTAAACTTCATCAAGTCTGGACTCTGCTTACTCCACCAACTAAAACTTCTTTGTTGCTACAGAGCCTAACCCCGGGGAGTGACAGTATCCAGATAGGAGCACCGTGACACAAACTATTAGGGCGGCAACATACTACTTGGCATTCCTAAACCTTGGGATCCATAGATCCAGAGACTGCATTGCCAGCAACTTGGGCAGGTGGCAGTAAGGCTTCTGAACCAGATGGCATATAGAGATGTTTCTTGGTAACATGTTCAGTTATCAATGGCTGATGATGGAGTGAAAAGGGAGGAGGTGGAGTAGATCTGAGCAGGAGAAGCAATAACTGATAATGATGATGGCAATGACACTGTACTGCATGTGGGTGTGGCCTGGCTGCTGCAAAAGAAACCAGGAGAAGGAGGAAACTTTTGTTGCTCTAGCTGGTGGACACTTCTATTTTCACACAGTAACTGGTGATACCTCTTCATGTGCTGCGATAGAGCTGTAGTGCCTATGTTTGTATTTGAATGCCCAGGGCTTTGATTTTGTCTTCTGGCACTGTGGAAAAAATACTGACAGATGGGAGACACTCACACATTCCGCACAGAGCCAGCAGCAGTTGAACTTGGCTTATATCTGGTACATTTTGAGCCTGTGTCCACAGTATTAGCAGCGTCACACAATAGAATGGAAGCCCTAGCAGTTTTTTGGGAAGTTCTGGCCATATTTTGCCTCAACTCTTTATTGCTGCCACTGCAACCACCATTCTCCTATGATGTTACCTACTCCTCAGAACCCTAATACTACTCCTAGGTCCTGTGCAACACACAATTTTGGATTTTCTCACCGTCCCCACCACTTTTATCAGACCATGTTATGTCATTGTCTTGGCATTCTTCCTGATTCACTGTTGCCCCGAGTACCAATGTCCCTATCACTTACCCTGCCACCAGCGCCGTTTCTATTACCAGGCGAGGGGTGCAATCGCCCGGGGTGCGTGTCTTAAGGAGAAGAGGGGGGCACCGTGGTGGCCAGCTGCAGGGGAGTGAATACAAGTGAACGCTTCCATTATGGAAGCGCTCACTTGTATCTAGGGACCCCTATCAGACCTCAGATCAGCCCACCCAGCCACATAAGGTTAAAATAAAAACCTTTCTTACCTGTCCTACGCTGCGGCTGCCCTCTGGTCCGGCGCTCCGCTCTCTTCCCTGGCCCGTGCACACTCTCCTTAGCGGGGTTTCTTTTGGAATTTCTTCTTCCATATCCTCAAGTTCAGTATCGGAACCCGGGGTTGACAAATCAAGTGGTCCCGGTACAACTTGCTCTGCGGCAGCTGATCTCAGTAGTTCACACAAACGGGGACTGCCATAATACTTGGGTTCAGCCTCAAGCTTGGGTCTTGGTCTTGAACGTCATCGCCTACGTAGCGTTCCACCAGGGTATCTCTCTTTCCTTCCTGGGTAAATGTTCTGATTTTCTTTTGGAGGTTTAGTTGCTGGCGTTCCAGCGCTGACATGGTGGCCTTCACTCCGGGCCCGCAGAGAACGGTCCTCCATCTTGCTTCCTTGCAGGTCTCGCAAGTTCTCTTTTCTGATTCGCCCGCCCCCTAGGTTCTTTTGCATAATGGGGGTGGCGCAAACATTGGGCAACATAGTGCAAGTCTATGGTGTCGCAGCAAACAATTCTTTTCCCGCAAAAAATTAACGGTTATGGCGGTCGGGCGCCATTTTGGATGACAATATACAGCCTATTCACTAAAAGCAATCACTTGTAGGCCATGTAGGCTGAAATGTCTAGGATGTTACCGCTGCTGTAGTATGTTATGTACTTGATATGTTGGGCCAGTTATTCTGTGATGGAACTGACAGGATACAAGTACCCTTTCCTGCAAGCTATACATTTACTGCCAGATTTGATGCTAGCTACCCAGTTCAGCAAGAGCTGGCAAGCTTACCCTGCAACAACCCTATAAGTATAGGGCCCTAACTAGTTAACCTTGAGAACTCGCTGCGGGTGGTAAGAAACCCTGTCATGTGTCCACTGGGTAGCTGCTAGTAGGTGGAGCATACAAGCCGAGTATTCATACTACCCAGGGTCAAAAACAGAGCATTGGAATGTGCTAAATGATGTTCCATATCTACATCAGAATTCTGCTTCGGCAAATTTCTTTGTAAGTAGCGGGTGCAATGACGGGGAACGGCGATTACATCCCTCGCCTATCATTGAACCCCTCATATGCCGCTTTCTTCGCTGATCATGTTATCTGATGTAAAAATTGAGGACTTTCAGGGGTTACAAATAAAAATAATACCTTATTAATTTGAGTGTGTGTAAAGGCCACTGCGGCTATCTTGATTGAAGATCCCACGCGATATCACGCTTGCCAGCTAGGTTATCTCCTATGTCACTGTGCACGAGTTTTCACACTGGATCTTCAATCAAGATGGCCGAAGAGGCCTCTTCGTGCCCAAATGGATGAGGTACAGTATGTTGTTTTTTTAAAAAATTTTAAGCGGGTCCCGCCGCTGGGACCCGCACCTATAACGAGAACGGGGCCCCCAAAGTGAAGAAGTGCGCACCGCGCAAGCGCGACCCGCTCTCCATTCACTTCTATGGGGAAATAGCCGAGCGCTGGCTCTTCGGGGGGCCCGTTCTCGATATAGGTGCGGGTCCCAGCGGCGGGACCCGCACCTATAGGACAATGGGGGCATATCCTAGCGATATGCCCCCATTGTCCAAGATGAGAATACCCCTTTAAAAGAAATAAAATGGCCGCTGTCCTATTACTTCAAACAAAACCTGTCCTAATCACACAGCAGAACAAGTTACTTCAGAACACTGAGCTAATGAGCTGCCTCATTGTCCTCCTAAAGATTATAATCCTGAAAACAGATGATACGATCTTCAGCTGAATCTCTGCAGGAATGGAGTTCATGAGGAGACACGAAGTACAGAGGACGGACAGGACAGGCTGTGGTAATGGAGACTGCACACAGTGCTTTTGCTCATTACCCCCTTCCCCTCTCTGTACTTCATGTCTCTTCATGAACTTCATTCCTACAGAGATTCAGTTGAAGATCATATTAAACTGTATTCAGGATAATAGAAGAGGATGAGGCAGCTCACACAGAAGAACAGAGTAGGAAGCCTAATCCATGCACAACATACAGTGTCCCGCAAGAATATTAATCGGCCCAACACATCAGTGGTTCAACTTCTTGTCCAACATTTTGCTTTCTGTTATCGCTATGCCCTTTCAGGGGAATATTTTGTCTGACAAGGAATAAAATATACTCAAGCATAGGCAGCCTCTTTCTGTTCTGAACCTTTTAAAGCTGATGTGTGCTTAGTCTGTTCTGGTCTGCTTGGGTTCATAGAATCTTTTCAGAAATCATTTACCTCATTCCATTAAATCTTTATATATTTCTGATTTTTCATAACTAGGTCACAGTCTTTTTTTTCCAGTAATTTTGCAAAACTAGTAGAATGTTTCGCTATAAGAAACTTAGCATGTCTATGTGAACCTCCTCATGTTCCTTTGATAAAAAGTGCCTTACATTTAAAGGGAACCTGTCATCACCTTTATGCTACCCATACTAACAGCAGAATAAAGTAGAGACAGGTGAGTTGATTTCAGCGGTCTGTCATTTATAAGTTAAAAGTAAGTGGTTGCCGAGAACCAACATCACAAACATTGCAGATTAGGCCTGGAAAAGAGTCAAATCTTCATGAGAAGAGCCATGGTTATTCATGAATTCCTGCTTTCCCTGCCCACCTGATCAGGGCCGGCCTTTGGGGTGTGCGACCCGTGCGGTTGCACAGGGCGCTTCACTCCCGGCCAGTTAAGGGGGCGCCCTGCCAGCTCCTGTACAGAGTCAGATCATAGTGTGCGCCGGCAGGGAAGACAGTGGAGCGGGGAACCTGATGGCAGCGGCAGCGCAGAACAGGTAAGTATGTTTTTTTAAAGTGGCTGGGTGGGCTGATCTGAGGTCTGAGGGGGGGCACAAGATGCTGGTCTGAGGGGGGCACAAGACGCTGATCTGAGGTCTGGTGGGGGCACAAGATGTTGATCTGAGGTCTGATGGGGGCACAAGATATTGATCTGAGGTCTGAGGGGGGGCACAAGATGCTGGTCTGAGGTCTGAGGGGGGCACAAGACGCTGATCTGAGGTCTGATGGGGGCACAAGACGCTGATCTGTGGTAGTACCACATTATCAGTACTAGTGTTATCTGTGATTTTACACAGGACTGCAGGTAACACTACTACATTTTCTATACTCAGATAGCCATCACTGTGTTACCTCTACAGTTACAAAGGACTGCAGGGGACATCTACTATATTATCTATACACAGATAGTTATCACTCTGTAAGGGGGCCCTCTGAGACTTTATCGCCCAAGGGCCCACCTGAACCTGGAGCCGGCCCTGGGCTGATGTCACACATGCGCAGAAGGACTCAGAGGGTGGTAGGGGAAAGTTAGCGGCTGCACTGCTGTAAGTAAGTGCCCCCAAACAACGTGATGACCGGGGGGGGGGTTTAATTGGGAGCGGGACTATATACTTAAGGCCCCATCCATATACTTAAGGCCCCATCCTTATTTTATATACTTAAGGCCCCATCCTGTATAGGATAATAGAGATGGCAGTCATGGCACACATAACTCACACATGATTAAACACCAGTGAGGGGTTTAGTGATGTGAGCTATGTGTGTGCCATCTCCATTATCCCATACAGGAAAATATAGTGACAGTATTAAAAGTCAGACTGTATAGAGCTATAAATACAGTGCAGAGATATATAGAGAATAGAGTGATATAGGACAATATAGAAAGCTATAAATACAGTGCAGAGATATACACTCACCGGCCACTTTATTAGGTACACCATGCTAGTAACGGGTTGGACCCCCTTTTGCCTTCAGAACTGCCTCAATTCTTCGTGGCATAGATTCAACAAGGTGCTGGAAGCATTCCTCAGAGATTTTGGTCCATATTGACATGATGGCATCACACAGTTGCCGCAGATTTGTCGGCTGCACATCCATGATGCGAATCTCCCGTTCCACCACATCCCAAAGATGCTCTATTGGATTGAGATCTGGTGACTGTGGAGGCCATTTGAGTACAGTGAACTCATTGTCATGTTCAAGAAACCAGTCTGAGATGATTCCAGCTTTATGACATGGCGCATTATCCTGCTGAAAGTAGCCATCAGATGTTGGGTACATTGTGGTCATAAAGGGATGGACATGGTCAGCAACAATACTCAGGTAGGCTGTGGCGTTGCAACGATGCTCAATTGGTACCAAGGGGCCCAAAGAGTGCCAAGAAAATATTCCCCACACCATGACACCACCACCACCAGCTTGAACCGTTGATACAAGGCAGGATGGATCCATGCTTTCATGTTGTTGACGCCAAATTCTGACCCTACCATCCGAATGTCGCAGCAGAAATCGAGACTCATCAGACCAGGCAACGTTTTTCCAATCTTCTACTGTCCAATTTCGATGAGCTTGTGCAAATTGTAGCCTCAGTTTCCTGTTCTTAGCTGAAAGGAGTGGCACCCGGTGTGGTCTTCTGCTGCTGTAGCCCATCTGCCTCAAAGTTCGATGTACTGTGCGTTCAGAGATGCTCTTCTGCCTACCTTGGTTGTAACGGGTGGCAATTTGAGTCACTGTTGCCTTTCTATCAGCTCGAACCAGTCTGCCCATTCTCCTCTGACCTCTGGCATCAACAAGGCATTTCCGCCCACAGAACTGCCGCTCACTGGATGTTTTTTCTTTTTCGGACCATTCTCTGTAAACCCTAGAGATGGTTGTGCGTGAAAATCCCAGTAGATCAGCAGTTTCTGAAATACTCAGACCAGCCCTTCTGGCACCAACAACCATGCCACGTTCAAAGGCACTCAAATCACCTTTCTTCCCCATACTGATGCTCGGTTTGAACTGCAGGAGATTGTCTTGACCATGTCTACATGCCTAAATGCACTGAGTTGCCGCCATGTGATTGGCTGATTAGAAATTAAGTGTTAACGAGCAGTTGGACAGGTGTACCTAATAAAGTGGCCGGTGAGTGTATAGTGTGATATAGGACAGTATAGAGAGCTATAAATACAGTGTAGATATATATATATATATATATATATATATACTGTCCTACTCTATATATCTCTGCACTGTATTTATAGCTCTCTATATAGTCCTATATCACTCTATATATCTCTACACTCTATTTATAGCTCTATACTGTATGACGTTAGTACTGTCACTATATTTTTCTGTATGGGATAATGGAGATGGGATGGCACACATACTTCTTTAAGTAAATATATATATAAATGGGGGGGGGGGGGGCGCCGAGAGAAAGTTTTGCACAGGGCGCCATCTACCCTAAGGCCGTCCCTGCACCTGATGATGACTGACAGGCTTCTACTTAGTTTTCTCCCTTTCTCTCTAGGAGAGAACTGCCAGTCATCAGCAGATGGGTGGGAGAGCAGGAGATTAGGAATAACCATGACTCTTCTCAGGTAGATATGATTCTTTTCAAGGCCTGGGATGCAATGTTTGTGATGTTGTTTCTCAGCAACTACTTACTTTTAGCTCAAGACAGACACACCGCTGAAATCAGCATTTATGTCACTATTTTATGCTGCCCTCAGTACAGTCAGCATAAAGTTGATGACAGGTTCCCTTTAAGAAAAGACCTTTTTGAGTATATTAGCCAAAATAAGAAAACTGGTAAGATGAGAAAGATTTAAATGCCAACTCTTGACTTTTCCTTTGAAACTGAAATGAAAGGGAACGTTTAAAAAGTCTTTATAGAGAACCTATCACCAAAAAAATGTAATGCAGATTTCATGTTATAGAGCAGGCGGGACTGAGCAGATTGAACTGGCTTAGTTGCCCATATCAACCAATCACATTCCTCCTTTCATTTTGGACAGCTCCTTTGGAAAATGAAAGGAGGAATCTGATTGGTTGCTATGGGCAACTAAGTCATTTCTACTTTACACCATAGAGTTTTGTGACAAGATTCTATATAACTTGTATTTCATGCTGAGCTAAGCTGAGGCTGCCATTGCACCTTCTCTGCTGAGCAATGATAAAAGAATGGCGACTGCATGTAGGACTTTTTTTCCATCCATTTTTTCCAAAATAACGAATCTCAGACTGAAATGGCTAAAATGGATGCTAAAATGGATGCTAAATGTGCATAACTGAACATAACAGATGCTTAAAATATAGGATCCTCTCTATTCTTTATTCTTTACTTTGTCTAGATCACTGAATTTTGTTTCTTCACATCTGACAAGGAGTCTCATTAATATGAGAGAACATTCTGATACCATTGAATTTAACTATTTAACAAAATAAATAAAACAAATAAAACAATAAAAATAGTGTTTGGAAATTTTTGAATTTTTAGGCCCCTGGGAGTCATATTCTCATCCAGACTTATCCGTTTTATGCCTGTTTCAGATTAGCACGTGCTGTGTGGAAAGCACACTCCATGTGTGAGAGTGATTCCCTGTTATGGACACTGCTCATTTCTCAGGAGCGCGTAGCATTATAATGATTTATAATGGTGTGTGTCTCTGCATGACCTGTATCTACTGAATGATACTGACAGCAGTATGTCACTATGATTCTGTAGAAGTAAGGTCATGCAAAGACACACAGCATTATAAATCAGTATATTGCTGTGCGCTCCTGAGAAACGAGCAGTGTCCATAATAGAGAATCACACATACACACACATGATTTCCCGCACAGGACACGCGCGTCTGAAACAGGTCTTAGCGTGATACCATGCCACATATTTTCAGTTGTTGAGCCATACTTTTCTCAAAATTCCACGTTGATTCTTGTAGCTCATTATTTATTAGTGTAAGGCATCACCCCGGGAAGATCTCAACCTGCTTCTTTTTCATTCAGGGTTGGTTATGCTTAAAAAGACAGATACTTTCCCCAGGGGAAACATTGCTTGAATTTGTTCTTACTGGCAACTACTGTACACATTGAAACAATAAAAATTCTGTAAAACAATGAATTTAAGGGGAAAAAAAGATATAAAAATATATAAAAGATATAAAAAAACACATGTGAAGAAAAAGTTCAGCAAGTCCAACATTCTCCTTCATGAAGGTGCATGGTAAATTCTCTTTATATCGACCACTGTAATGAAGCAATACTAAAATACTATAACCTAAGAGTACACTTAGCTCATTAGTAATCTGGTAGCACAAAACTCCTAGGTTTATATTCAGTAGTAGGAATCACAAAGATCTGTCTAAAAAGTGGCGCTCATTGACGCAATTTGGTGCATCTTGGGTTTCCACACTGTTTTCTGACATGCTTTACAAGATGGAGACGAGAAGAGGCTTCTCAGGAAAGCAGTGGGTGTAAAGAGCACTATTTGACCTAAAATTGCGCCACAGTTCTGGCAATAAAGTAAGCCACCCAACAGTTGGTATAGAGTCCCAAAAAATTGTCTATCCCTGCCCCAGATTTATCATCCAGCATGAAGCACTGTAATAAATCAGGTCTAGACAGCCTGTCTGTGCTTACACCATCTTTAGAATTAGTAATTTTGGCCGAATATCCTTCAAAAAGATTTTAATTAAATGCTTGCATAATAACTTTAATAATAAACATATTATTGTGACTTACTATCCAGTAGATGCACAACAAATACATTGCACTTCAGAAGGAAGCACTTAGAAGTACAAGTATGAACATAGATTAGGGACATGGCATGACCCTTAATCTTGTTTCCAGTTCAAGGATCCAAAAAGCCTCCCTATTGTGGATTTTAGACATCAAGGCCACCCTCTGAGTAGTTCACCAACTTTCTCACAGCCACGTATATTCAGGTGGCTGCTGTGTCCCATGAGTGTATAAAGAAACCCTTAAAGGCTGCACACAAATTGAGGGACTCTGGATAAAGAAGTGTATTGACTGTGTATGCCATTGTACTTGCTCAGTACCGTTCCACTATGAGGCTTAGCTACCTGTTAGTATCGAGCCTGGGAGAGGAGGAGGATGAGTGTAGCGGAGATAGGAGGAGTAGTATTTACAGTGGCAGTTTTCACTCTGACACTGCTTGGGTAATGCAGTTAGAGGAGGGATGCACCCTTTCTTCCCCTTAGGGCAAAGCCTGGCTTTGAGATTCTTGCCTAGTGTTAGGCGGAGTGGCATTAGTGTAGGTGGGTTTTGGGGTGCAAGGCAGGGGTTCCAAATGTTGGCAGACAATACAATATGGCTATAATGCAGTTGTTTGTGCATGCAGTTGATGAGGCTGGTTTCGGAGGTAACAGATGGACCGTTTTACTGGAAAATTTTACTGGTTCACAAATACTCGCGCTGGCAGAGGTAAGCACAGTTCTTATCATACATGTTGCGTAAGCAGCTTTCCCAAGGCTGTGTATAGGGAAGACCTCCCAAGTGATATTCTTTTGGAGAGATAGCCCCTTTTTTGGACCCAACTCCCTGTGTCCCTCTTTTTGATCTGAGGTATAGATTTGCATTGTTACATTTACAATATTGATGAAAAAAGTGTTTGGTTCCTATCTGTATATGTAACACCCCAGAATCATTCCAGGTCCTACACAAATGTGCACTTAATGTAATGCAATGTATTGTTATGCAACTGTTATATGTAATGTGCCTGGTGTACCAGCAGGTGGCAGCAAACAAGGCAGAGCAGTAGTTACTCAGAATGGACCTTTCCATGCCATTTTGACCCCCGGCACCCCCTCTGGAGAGGAGTGGGCTAGTCCCACTTCCTGCAGGAAGGGTGGGGATCCAGTTAGAACCACTTCTAGTTAGCTATCAGGGGAAGGTCTGATAGTCTAAGTGGATTCCGGTTCAGACTCCTTGTTGGAGCTGACAAGACTCTAACTAGTTCCCTGGCATAACATAAGTCCAACCAAGGAGAAAATTGCAGCATCCAGAAGAAATCCACATTTATAGATAGCTTGTCAGTACAGCAGTGAGCAACAGAGTGATAGAGCAGTGTGTGTTTGCCTGCCAGTTATATGCTAAAACCTGCTGGGACCAAGACAATGCCGCAAAATTGTTGTTTGGATGCAAGTCTACCCGAGTAAATCTGCTTTGGATTTCATCTCAAGATCTGGACTCGTTTATTCTGCGAATCTCTCAATTATTCCCCCTATTTATAGCAACCGGAGCCAAAAGCCTGAGGTCCAGCCGTATCTAGGTAGGAGCACCATGACACACTCAACAAGAGACATTTTAGGCCGCACAATTACACCACTTGGCATTCCTACACCTGGGAGGCAATTCCTTTTAGAGAGAATAGGGCCCTGGGGGGATGGCCCGCTGCAATTTTGGCATCACAAACAGGATTTTCTCTTGCGCCTTATTGCTGCTATAGGTCTACAGTAATCGCTAAAACCCCCTACAGGAGACTTTATTGCATTCGCTTACTGCTGGAGAGTGTGAATCTGCATCAGTTGCAGCACTGTGGAAAAACAGGGGTTAATCGGCCATCTTGGATTTGGGCAACAGCTCTTGAGAAGGAAGACATCCACCCAGCAGACGGGAGGGAACCAAACAGCTCACCTCCACAGAGGAACCATTTTTACAGCAGCAGGAACTAAAGTGTTCAGTATAAGTTCCCAGGAGGACAGAGAAATCAACTGTACCCCCTACAGGAAGTGGAAGTGGTGGCCATCTTGGAAAAGGGAAAATGCAGTCCCAGCTTCTCTGAATCCTGAGAAGCAATGTCCAGAGATCTGACTGAGTACTGCTGGGGAAAATAACCTTGCTAGAGACTGTTAGGGGCTATAATTTGCCTGCCAGAGCATCATACTCCCCAAAATTGAGCAGTTGCAACGACTCTTAAAGAAGTTACTCATAGCAACGTGTACTTAAATTGCATTTTAGCTGGAACTGACCCCTCTAGTCTGGTACAGGGTATCAAAAGCCATGTCTGACAGCGAAGATAGCAGCCACTTGGATCGGAGAGATCCATCAGCAGCTGCTGCAGCTACCTGCATCATGCCTCTGACTATGCCATGCTACTTTGGGGCACCTTGGCTCCCACGTTATTCAGGAGAACCCCATTCACTCAGGGAATTCTGGGATAAAATGTTGACTACCTTTAAGCTAAATCCAGTATCTCAGGACCAGAAAGTGGAAATCCTGATTGGCCAATTACAGGGAGCTGCGCTTCGGGAGGTCAAGTCTTGGCCTTGGCCAGAGTGAAAAACAGCTGAGCAGATCCTAGACTGACTCAGTACCACCTTTGAAACTAGGACCACCTCTGAGCTTAAGATGCACTTCTTTGGGAAGCAACAGCAGTCAAAGGAGACTTTGATCTGTCCCTGCAAGAAGCTCTGTGGGCAGTTATCCACATAGACCCCCGTGAAGCTGAGGAACAAGATCAAACCCTCAGAGAGCAGCTTATTGAAGGTGTCCTAGACGAATCCCTCAGACGTTAGCTGAAGATGCTGTCAGCTCAGCACCCGGATACCCCGTTCTTAGATTTTAAGGAGCTTGCTATTTGCATCCTAGGGGAAAGTCACCAATCTGAACCCCCTGAAGCCAAGAAGAAATCGCCCGCCCTGCGACCTGCTGCCTACGGCCACGAGATCTTCCTACACCCGGTCCATGAGAAGAGCAACGTCGGCCGACTGGTAGGGCGTCAGATCCTGGGTATAAAGACACCAGGAAGCGCATATGCCGGCATTGTCAGAGGCCTGGACACACTGAAAGCGACTGCTGGCAGTTAAACGGGTATCCCCTGAGGCCAAGGACCACCCCTCGGGAGGACGAATACTAGGTCCCAAAGATCCAACCTTTATGCCTAAGTATGTGGGCGCCCACCCCGTGGTTGAAGTTAGCATCAACGCAGTGAAGTTTCCTGCTTTAATTGATAGTGGATCTCAAGTGACTATCGTCCGTCAAGTAGCATTAGAAAAATGCCGGAATGGTGCCCACTTGTGATGAGCGAACATGTTCGGCCGAATACACTAGCCAATTAGCGAATGGGGAGGTACTGGCATTCACTGTAATGCCAGTAGCCATGTTAGCTACTGGCATTACAGTGATTGGCTGGCCGGGAACGCGTCATCGGGTGCTATAAAGCACCCGGTGACATGTGACCGGCTCATACCGAGCCAGGGAGAGCTACTGCAAGGAGGGACAGATAGTGTAGGGACAGAAGAATGCTAGGCAGGGATAGAATTTGATCAGAAAAGACCCAAAAGCCCTTTTAAGGGCTATTATATCTTGCTGGCAAACATTTTTTTTTATTTTTTTTTGGGGGGGTTAAAAATAGCGTTAGGTGGCCTGCCATTAATGCCACCAGTGCAGCTGCTGCATGCTGTATGATACAATCTGTATACTATATACCTGACATCCTTTGCTATTATTTCTGCTGTTAAAGGAAATCTGTCACTTGTTTTGAGTGAATTAAACTAAAAGTACTGTTGCGTGCATTAAAGTACCTTGTATCCAGGTGTGGTCTTCTTTCTTTTGTCTGTCTTCTCATTTTCTTTTAATTAGCGTTTGTGTGATATGCAAATGAGCTCCGAAGGAGCCCAGAGGGGCGTTACAATAGATGAATTGAGCCCAGTAACGCCCCCCTCTTCAGCCCAGCCCGCCTTCTAATTCAAACACTCGTCTTTAGGGCTGGAGTAACGCCCATATTTGAATAATTCGCCACCTCCCCCCTCTTCCTCGGCACGGCAGCGTTGGAAACCTCAGCTTCGGCTGCCGGCCGCGCTCCGATGAAATCTTGCGCAGGCGCAGTACCGGCCGCTGTCTAGTGGGGCAGTGATGCTCTTGAAGCCGTTGCCCTCACCTGGAACAAGATCGCGCAGGCAGCGGCCGGTACTGCGCCTGCGCGAGATTTCATCGGAGAGCGGCCGGCAGCTGAAGCTGATGTTTCCAACGCTGCCGTGCCGAGGAAGAGGGGGGAGGTGGCGAATTATTCAAATATGGGCGTTATTCCAGCCCTAAAGACGAGTGTTCATTTTGAATTAGAAGGCGGGCTGGGCTCAAGAGGGGGGCGTTACTGGGCTCAATTCATCTATTGTAATGCCCCTCTGGGCTCCTTCAGAGCTCATTTGCATATCACAAAAACGCTAATTAAAAGAAAATGAGAAGACAGACAAAAGAAAGAAGACCACACCTGGATACAAGGTACTTTAATGCACGCAACAGTACTTTTAGTTTAATTCACTCAAAACAAGTGACAGATTTCCTTTAAGCCCACAGTACCTCTTTTGCGTCTTGCTGTATAACATTTGCGCAAGAAGGGACTTATAGTGTAGGGATAGGATTTGGCTAGGCAGGGCTAGTATTTCTGTTCAAAAGACACAAAAGTCCATTGTTCTATCTGGCTGCATTTTTTTTTCTTTTGGGGCAAAAAGAACGCAAGTGTGCCCTGACACTACCAGTACGTGCACAGCGTGTGTATTAGAACCTTTCAAAAGTCTATATACCTGACATCCGTTGTTATATTTTCTACCGTTAATTAAGGCCGCAGTTCCTCAGCTGCGTCTGCTGTATAACATTTGCACTAGGAGGGAATTATACTGTAGGGATAGGATTTCGCTAGGTAGGGCTAGTGTTTCTGTTCCAAAGTCACAAAAGTCCATTGTTCTATCTGGCTGCATTTTTTTTTTCTTTTGGGGCAAAAAGAACGCAAGTGTGCCCTGACACTACCAGTACGTCAATCAATAGATTCAAAACTGGTCACAAGTGTGTCCCCCAGATTTGTGGAAAGAAAGAAATCCCAAACTGTCACAATCAGGAAAGGTGTTACAAAATAGGTCTGACAATTATAGTGAAACACTATAACTTATATGGCTTCCCTGGAGTGGGGTGGAAAGTAGTGACTTTAGGAAATTTCCCCAGGAAGGTAAATACGTTGGTAAAACAATATACCACTTACTTCACAGGGGGGTGGACTGTCAGATGATAAAGCACATGACACCTCCGGTACCTGAAACCCCCCTAGCCGGGATCGCTTGTAGTATAGTAGGTAAATGATGGCAGTCCACTTCAATGGCTTCTGGTCACAATCTTTATTAATTAAATATACGGCTCAACGCGTTTCGGGGTATAATAGAAACCCCTTCCTCTGGAGCATATAGTATATAGACATATTAACATATTTACCTTGCAGATATTTATAGTCCCAGAGGGTCCAATAGCCAATTAGGGCGATTAGAGTCCTTTCCCGCCTGTTAGAAAGGGGGATTCTCACTGTTTTAGCGTGCGTTCCACGCTGGAACGCAAGTCCGTAACGTCACTTCCGGTTCCGGTTGCGTTCCACAGTGGAACGCATCGCTCGTCATGTCAGTGCTGAACTTGCTGACAATTTACCGGCATACAGAGTGATCCCTTCTACAGATGCTTCAGAGAGGGACTTCTGATATATGTAGTTGATATATAATCCAAATACATAATGGGGTTCTTTAAAGTGACTTGATAAAAATGCTATATATAGATGGAACGAGGTTAGACATAATAGTCTTATAGAATAACAATAAAAAATATATATATTAGGGTACATTCACACAACCGTGTTGAGTCCTTTCCGTTTTGCGGTCTGCAAATAACTGAACCGTGTGTCCGCATTTTGCGGAAGAATGGCTTCCGAATGTGTTCCGCATGTCTTCCGTTTTTTGCGGTCCGCAAAAAACGGAAGGTTTAAAAAAAAAAGAGAGAGAAAAAAAAAGAATAATTCATAGTTGTCAAGGCCTTCAATTATACGGATCCGCAAAAAACGGATAACATACGGAAACCATTCCGTATGTCATCCGCAAATTGCGGATCCACAGACTTGAATGGGGCTGCGGACCGATCTGTGCGGACAATAGTAGGACAAGCTTCATATTCTTGCGGACCAGAAATGCGGAAATACGGATGCGGACAACATACTGAACGTTGTCCGCACATTTTAAGGCCCTTTTAGACGGGCCGATGTGTCTCTCTGCCCGAGCGCCGATCAGCGATATCGGCGCTCGGGCAGGGAGCCTTTACACGGCCCGATGAATCGAGCGCCGGGCCGCACGAGTGATACAGCGATCACTCGTGCGGCCGGGAAGCTCCATACTGTCAGGCGCACATCGCCTGTTTACACAGGCCGATGTGTGCCCGACAGATTGGATCTTTTGTAGAAACCAAAAGATCCAATCAGCCGACGAACGAGCGTTTTGCTCGTTTGTCGGCTGATTAGAGCCACTTTTACACGGGCCGATTATCGGCACTAGCGTTCCTAGGAACGATTTTTCGGCCGATAATCGGCCCGTGTAAAAGGACCTTTATTCACCCATAGGAATGAATGGATCCGCATCTATTCCGCAAAATGCGGAACGGATGCGGATCGGACGCGGATAAAATTATACGGTCGTGTGAATGTACCCTAAAAAGTATAAAGACTATATATAAACACCCTCAGTATATATACAAAATCTATAAACAATAGATAGAGTAAAAAATATATATGTATATATATATATGTGTGATCAAGGTAAAATTCAATGAATACCAATCAATGAGTATAAATAAACAGAAATATGAAAAATAATAAAAAATAAAAACAATAATAAAAACTATAATAAAAAATATAATAAAAAATTAATGAAAAATACAAAATAAATAAAAAATATATATAATATCAAAAGAAATATAAATAATATATGTACAGGATCACATGTATGGTTTTAATGATCTCCTGTACTTTTGACCTACATGAATATGATCTTCATTTCAGTGTGTATATGTATATACAAATATATACACATATACACATATGTACATGCGTGGCAGTATACCTCGTGTCGGACAAAATGTCTAAATATAAAAAATATATAATAAATATTGCGGTAATTATTAAAAAATATTAAAAATTCCAGTACGTGCACAGCGTGTGTATTAGAGCCTTTCAAAAGTCTATATACCTGACATCTGTTGTTATATTTTCTACCGTTAATTAAGGCCGCAGTTCCTCAGCTGCGTCTGCTGTATAACATTTGCGCAAGGAGGGAATTATACTGTAGGGATAGGATTTGGCTAGGTAGGGCTAGTGTTTCTGTTCCAAAGTCACAAAAGTCCATTGTTATATCTGGCTGCATTTTTTTTCTTTTGGCGCAAAAAGAGGTTAACTTTTTTAGGTTAAAAAATTAGGGGTGAGGGCCTGCTGGTGAACCTCTTAAATATTTAAAGGCAAGGGCAGCCTAAAAAGCAGTTTGATATGCTGGAGGAAGAAGACGAGAAGAGGAAGGGGTTCATGGAAATACAGTGTATTCAATACACCTTAAAAGCCACATTTAAAGTTCCATTATGTTCAGCCGCTTTCCTCTGGTGGGGTAGCGAAATCAGGGGCAATCCAGGCCTTGTTCATTTTGATTAGCGTCAACCTGTCAGCATTTTCAGTTGACAGACGGATGCGCTTAGCAGTTATTATGCCCCCAGCGGCACTAAATAACCGCTCCGAAAAAACGCTGGCGGCAGGGCAGGCCAGCACCTCAAAGGCGTAGAACGCCAGTTCGTGCCATGTGTCCAGCTTAGACACCCAATGTGCTTAGGCACAGAGGGATCGCTGAGGACATTGACATTGTTAGCTAGGTAATCCTTTACCATTTTACAAAACTTTTCCCTGCTAGTTGTGACACTAGACCGCTTATCAGAACCTTTTCCACATTCAGCGCTGTTCGTCTTTATTGAGAGTAGGTAGGGTTCCACCGCGTGCTCAGATCGCACAGCAGTCAGTGAGCTGGAAAGTGTAAGCGCTGCTGCAGCGTTGCCAGACCGGCGGAAGCTGTAGCTGACTTTCGGAAATGGGCACCTTCACCAGCAGCTCAGGCAAATTGGTGTAGGTTTTCAGAAACCGTTGAACCACTAAGTTGAAGCAGTTGTTTGGCCTGAGGGAGACTCCTGTTCGTCCTTCCTGTTGGAGGAACAGGTAGACTCATTCCTGTCATTAGTTCCAGGGTCCTATAGGGTCAGTTTGGTTTAGGTTCCTGTGTATGAACTCGCCTATATTTGAGGCCTGTTCATACTGGTAGTAAGTCAGGATTAGACTCAGGGTTTCCTTTAGGAGGTGTCCATCTTCCTTCCTTAGTTTCCAGGTCTAATCTTCTTTCCCTCCTACGCTCTCTGTGATTCCCCCCCACACCTGAGCGTGACAGTATGTGTGTGAGCTTGCTGAGCTCCAAAGTCGCCACCAAGTTGCGGCTGTTATCAGACAAAACCACGCCTGGTTGTAGGTTGAGTGGAGAGAGCCACAGCTCCCCCTGGTCCCTTATACCCTGCCACAGCACTGTGGCAGTGTGTTGTTTCTCACCTAAGAAAATAAGTTTTAGCACAGCCTGTTGCTGTTTCCCCACCGCTGTGCTACACTGCTTCCAGCTAGTGACTGATGGCTGACTGGTGCTGCAAGATGAGAATTCCTAGGGGGAAGTGGTGGAGGAGAAGGAGGGGTTGCAGCCGCTAATGTAGGTGGTGGCGGAAATCCTGATGGAAGTAGGGCCCACAATCCTTTGTGTCGGTACCACCTGTGCCCTCCCAGGGTACGACTCACTCCCAGCCTCCACAATGTTCACCCAGTGTGCCGTCAGGGAAATGTAGCGTCCCTGGCCAGAAGCACTTGTCCATGTGTCAGTCGTTAAGTGGACCTTCCCACTGCGTTGGTCAGGGCACGGGTTATGTTACGGGACACATGCTGGTGTAAGGCGGTGAGGGCACACCGGCAAAAAAAGTGGCAGCTAGGTACTGAGTAACGAGGGACAGCCGCCGCCATCAGACTGCAAAAAGCCTCAGTGTCCACAAGCAACATTTTCAGCGGCAGAAATTTGTAAAGGTTTGCATTTAGTGCTATGGCCTGTGGGTGTTTGGGTGGCTGGGTATTTGCACTTTCGTTCAAAGGCCTGGGGTATGGACATCTGTACGCTGCACTGGGACACAGAAGTGGATGTGCTCGCTGATGGAGCTTGCGAGGGTCCAGGTGCAGGGGGGAGGCATCTGGGCCTGCGTCTTGGCTAGCACGTAACACAGGGAAGAGGAGGCAGTGGTGTGACCCGCAGACACCGATTGTGGATCCAGGCATTTGGCCCACCTATTAGGGTGCTTTGCTGCCATTAAGATCATGCTGGTGGTGGTCAGGTTGCTAGTGTTCATGCCCCTGCTCATTTTGGTACGGCACAGGTTGCAAATGACAATTCTTTTATCATCCACACTTGTTGGTGTGGCCTGCCTTCTCCCTTTTGCCACCCCACCGCCTCTTCCAGCCTATTGCGGTGCTGCGCATCCCTCCCCCTCTGTACTGCTGTCCTCGCTCAGCTTGCCTCCTTCCCATGTTGGGCCAGTGATTTCATCGTCCACTACTTCCTCTTCCTCTTCGGGAAGGAATTTTTTCCCTTAAATTGAGGAATATTGGCTTCTACCTCACAGGGGTTTTTTGCCTTCCTCTGGATCAACTTGTAGGAAAAACAGGCCGAACTGGATGGACTGGATGGACAGGTCTGCTGCTGATCTGATCGTCTAAAACATTAGGGGTGAGTGCCTGCTGCTGAGCTGATCGTGTAAAACGTTCGGGGCGAGTGCCTGCTGCTGATCTGACAGTGTAAAACATTAGGGGTGAGGGCGTGCTGCTACTTGCGCTTTATGTACAAGTAAATATATGTTTCCTAACAATATTTCCTGTAAAATTGATGTTATCTTGGGTTTTGGGGGGTATTTTTTGTCATTCTGTAAAAGTGGCGTAATAGTCGGACATCATCATTAATAGCAGTGACTTTGATGTCCAAGATGCATCCAGACATCCTCCCCATACTGTTACCTAACCATTTCAGTGGTGTTTCCACCATTTTCTCACGTTTCCCTATCGACCATACACCCTCCTCTCTGCAGAGCAGGGGGTGCCTGGTCTTCTCCCATTGACTTCCATTGTACTCGGGTGCTCGGCCGAGCACTCGAGCACCACCTAGTGTTCGGCCAGAGCACCCGAACATCGGGGTGCTCGATCATCACTAGTGCCCACCTGACGCAACCTCCAGAATCCTGGCTCCCCATCATAGCTACTAATGGCCAAACAGTGCCTATATTAGGCTATTGGGAATTTACCTTACAGATTGAAGATAACAAACTCCCACATCAAGGGGTAGTCATGATTCAGGTTCCAGAAGATGACAATTGCCCTGTTGTCCTGGGGATGAATGTACTCGGCAACTGTTACACTGAAGTGCTGGAAGCTTTGAAGAAAACCCTACTGACCGCAGTCTGTGTAATGCAACTTGTCATAAACCAGACCATCCAGGTACTAGCTGCCCAACAAAAATTCAACAACCGCCAGGGTGAAATCTGCCACGTTCGCATCAAGGATGCTCAACCTATCAAACTCCAACCTGGAGCAGAGACTCTGATATGGTGCAAGGCCTGCATTGGTCTTTGAGGTTAGGATTACTCAGCCCTCGTGGAACCCCTGCATCTACGCGATCATCCCCTTGCCCTAGCCGCGAGGAGCTTGGTCACTGTGTCGAACAGGAATGTACCCATACACTTGGTCAATCTAAGTGATGAAGCTATAGAATTAAAAAAGTACTATCCAGTGGCGAGTCTATATCACGTCTGTCTGCAAGACGTCCTGGATTCCCCTACTGCTGCTGCACAACAATCGCTTCATACAGTGGAGGCAGCCAAAGACCCGTCTGAGCAGCCCTGGTGGGCTGAACTACATATTGGAGATGCCACAACCTCTGCCGAACAGATCAAAGGTGTACTGGACTTAGCCAAGGAAAACCACCAAGTCTTCAGCAAACACCCCCTGGACTATGGTCAAACTAGCGTCATACAGCACACTATTCCAACCGGCACTCGTCCTCCAATCAAAGAGAGATATAGGCCAGTGCCTCCAGCCATGTACCAGCAGGTGAAGAAGATGGTTCAGGATATGAAGACAGCTAATGTCCCCCTGGGCTGCCCCTCTGGTCCTGGTAAAAAAAGAAGGCTGGAACCATCTGTTTCTGTGTGGATTACTGCCAGATCAACAACGTTGAGTGCGGATGGTGTGAAACCGGACCCTGACAAGATAGCTGCAGTACAAGGCTGGCCAGCTTCTAAGACAGTCAAAGAAGTCAAGAGCTTTCATGGTTAGTAGTTAGTATCAGAGATTTATCCCTCACTTCACTCAAATTGCAGAGCCTATCCAGGAGCTTTTGAAGGGTTATTCTAAAGGCTGTCAGAATGCTAAGATACCGGTAGAGTGGAATGAAGAGAGAGAAGCCGCTTTCCAAATGTTAAAAGAAAAACTTACAGAGCCACCAGTCCTGGGCTACCCTGACTATAGTCTGCCATTCTGCCTCTATACGGATGCCAGTAAGAAAGGTTTAGGAGCCGTACTATCTCAGACACAAGCCGGAACCGGAAGAGTCATCGCCTATGCCAGCAGATCTATACAAGAGCCGGAGCGGAATGACCAAAGCCACTAGTTCTCCAAAGACCTGTGATTCCTCACCTCCAGTTGAGAAGGAGCTCTGGCTCAAACTACAAGCAGAGAGTAGAATCATCGGAGAACTGTTGGATTATTTTTCCAGTGGGCGCATACCGGAGAGAATCTGGCAGCGGATAGCTGGTTCGCCTCTAGCGACAACGGAAACTACTCTTCCTACAAAGAGATCTGCTCCTCAGGAAAACACTTGATCCAGTCACCTGTGAGCGTCTCCATCAGATAGTAGTGCCGGGAAGAGATGCTAAGATGGTAATGGACATGTACCATAACAGGTCTGGTCATTATGGAACCCAAAAAACGGAAGCCACCATCAGGCAGCATTTCTACTGGACTGGCATGAGACGTGATATTGAAGCCTGGTGCCGGGAGTGTCCAACCAAGAGGAGAAAGACATGACCAGCGATCCCACCTTCATCTAATAGTGAGTAGGAGTGCTCTGTAAATCGTGGCTATCGACCACGTGAAACTGGAACCCAGCAGATCCAGATACACCTATGCTATGACAATCATCGACCACTACACCAGGTTTAACGTGGCTGTACCTGTAAAGGAAGTAACTAGTGATGAACGAGCACCTGGGTGCTCGTATGCTCGGGTGCTCTGCCCGAGCACTCGGGGGTGCTCGAGTGCTCGGCCGAGCACCCGAGCATAATGTAAGTCAATGGGAGTAAACCAGGCACCCCCCTGGTTTACACAGGTCCCCCAAATTAAACGCGCCCCACATGTTCATAGAGCCCTTAAAAGGGCTTTTATTTGTTATTTAAATAAAATCTATCCCTGCCTAGCGTGCCTCTCTCCCTACACTATCTGTCCCTCCTTGCGGCAGCTCTCTCTGACTAACACTGGCCGGGAAGGCGTCACCGGGTGCTATATAGAACCCGATGGCACGTTCCTGGCCAGACAATCAGTGTAATGCCAGTAGCTAAAATGGCTCGAGCATGGCGCTTGAGTACACCCGGTGTTCGGCCAAACACCGAGCATACCCGAGCGCCGGCATGCTCGACCGAACAGCAAGTTCAGCCGAGCATGCTCGCTCATCACTAGACTTAACTGTTAAAACTACAGCAGCTGCCATGTGGAAGAGCTTCATTTTGCCTTATGGTTGTCTTGACAAAATACTCACTGATCAAGGATCTGCCTTTAAGTCTCAGTTGTTCTATGAACTTTGTGCCCTGTACAACTGCAAAAAACTGAGGACCACTGCATATCACCTGCATGGGAATGGGCTGCGCGAGACGATGAACCAGACCCTTATCAATATGCTCAAGGCTGTGACACCTCACAAGAGAGCTGAGTGGCCTTTGCTTCTCCCTGAATTAGTTTACTTGTACAATAACACAACTCATTGCTCCACCGGGTACATCCCATACTACCTCATGTTCGGAAGACAGGGCCGTTTACCTGCGGACCTCGCCCTTGATGTCCCCGTGCCGGACTTTGAACCACTCCTTCCCCAATCTGAGTGGGTCAAACAGCATCAGAGGCGCCTAGAGGATGCTAGAGAAATAGTGAACTCCAAAATAGAAAAGGCCCAGCAAAAACAAAAACAGGACTTTGATCTACATGCACATGCTGAACCCTTACAACCATGAGACCAGGTCTGGCTCAGAAAAAAATACCCAGTCAGCAAACTGGATAGTTGCTGGGAACGTGAGCCATATACAGTGGTGGCCGTCCCCTCATCGGAAGATGAGATCCAGAGAGAAGATAAAGGTACTCAGCGAGTACAACGCAACAGACTCAAGAAACGCCTGCAGGAACCTGTTCAGGAGCAGCCAAGAGAAGTGGATAATACACCTGAGCTACCATTATCTCTAGAAACCGAGCCTCCAACAGAGTTGCCTTCCATGCTTGACCCCCTTCAGTGTTTTTTTCAGCCTCAAATCCATGTCCTTATACCAGTTTCGGAGATCACTACGTCTACAGAACCAAGTCTGATTGCTGATCCTCCTTAACAAGTCCCGGACTCTACCTCCACCCCATAGACTCTGAGCTGTCCTTGCGGAGATCCCAACGGACCACTAGAGGTCAGCTGCCTGCTCGTTATAGGGACTGTCAGCTGCAGCAGCGGCCGAGCCGGAGACTCCCAGCCACTCCTGTAGGAGAACTCATGCTGTGAGGAAAACTACCCACTGTGGGAATTACGTACTGCCTTTTGTGGATTACAAATTACTTTTTTCATTTTATGTTCCGTTTTTGCAAATTTACAAGCCAGCACCCAAAGAATAGACTCAAACGTATACCTGAGCTCTTTGTGATTTCTACTGTTATATTTTTGCATTATTTTTGCATTAACGTTTTACAAATTTTGTATGGTGTTTGGTAAAAGTATGCAAGTAGCCAGATTGCTAACACCTTACTTCCTAGCTCATATGGACTGCCGCTGAGGACATTAAAACTAACGGTTTTATTGTAACCAAGCGGTTAGTCAAAAGTAGATCTAACACTGCAAAGGGTAACCCCGCTGCTAGTGTGTGTTTAGAGGGAACAGCCCTCATGTAGATATGGGAATGAATTGGTTCCTCCTCCTAGTTCAAGATGCCCTAAGGCATGGCGCCCTGCCTTAGGGAAATAAGTTTAGCTACCTGTGCAGTTATCAAGGTGACAAAGCGTAAAGCATGATAAGGCCTTGGTGCTTGGAAGGGATTACAGGATGAAGCCACCCTTCTATTTGCAGGCTTTCATTGCATAGTGGTGGGATTACAGAGTGAAGACACCACCATGCTTTCTTTGGTATTCATGGCCAGTATACTCAAAAGAAAACCAGGAATGATCACTTCGTGCAGTCTCTTTAGTTCACTGGTTTATACCAAGAGGGGAAGCTGTGAATAGGCACCCTACTCATATGGGCAGGAACCTAGTGGTAGTTTTTGTTATGTCAGTCTTTGTATGTCATAATAGTAAAAAGTCTCATGCAGCACTTCAATTTTTCCTTGGGTACCCTTAGAGCTCAATCTAAGCACAAGCCGAGGATGGCTTGCCTATAAGTAAGGGGGAATGTAACACCCCAGAGTGGTGTTACCACTCCTACACCTCGCTACTATCTTTAATGGGCTAACCTTTCATTTATTCCATGTCCATGTCATTCCATTTATTTTATTCCAGTTCCTACACAAATGTGCACTTAATGTAATGCAATGTATTGTTATGCAACTGTTATATGTAATGTACCTGGTGTACCAGCAGGTGGCAGCAAACAAGGCAGAGCAGTAGTTACTCAGAACGGACCTTTCCATGCCATTTTGACCCCCCCTTTGGAGAGAAGTGGGCTAGTCCCACTTCCTGCAGGAAGGGTGGGGATCCAGTTAGAACCAGTTCTAGTTACCCCCTGGTAGGGGAAGGTCTGATAGTCCGAGTGGATTCCGGTTCAGACTCCATGTTGGAGCTGACAAGACTCTAACTAGTTCCCTGGCATAACATAGGTCCGACCAAGGAGAGAATTGCAGCATCCAGAAGAAATCCAAGTTTACAGATAGCTTGTCAGTACAGCAGTGAGCAACAGAGTGATAGAGTAGGAGTGTGTTTGCCTGCCATTTATACGCTAAAACCTGCTGGGACCAAGACAACGCCACAAAATTGTTGTTTGGATGCAAGTCTACCCAAGTAAAGCTGCATTGGATTTCATCTCAAGGTCTGGACTCGTTTATTCTGCCAATCCCTCAATTATTCCCCCTATTCATTAGATCAGAGCCAAAGCCTGGGGTCCAGCCATATCACGGTAAAAGCACCATGACACACCATAAAGAGACCTTTTTGGCCACAATTACACCACTTGGCATTCCTACACCTGGGACGCGAATTTGTCTGTTGCATATATTTGACCCCCATCTTGTACACACAATGAACCATAAGGCTAGGGCTACTCGACAACCTGGATTTCTTATGACTGTTGTGGCAATCCCATTAATTTCTATGGGATCACCGCTACTCAGTGATCTTGTTCGCAACCAATGTCGCCGTGTAACCTTAGCCTAAGTGTCCCCCTTTGACTGTCCAAAAAGTTGGGAGGTATGGTATAGGGGTTGTAGACAGTATAAAGATCCCCTCTGAGTCCCCTGTACAATACACCTAATTCGGCCAAGCAACCTTTCTCTATCACTCCCGCTATATCTGTATTTCCACAATACCCTCTGCGGGGTGCAGTCAGATAGCTGGTCTGTCTCTTTAAATTAGTGTTGGACTTTCTTTCTTGTATGGCCGCTAATCCTTCTGTTAGGTTTAATATCTCTCTCAGAGGTGGGCACTTACCAAAATAGCTTTTCTAGCCTCACAGGGCAGGAAAATCCCTGATGTTGTTCTCCATCTCCTTAACAGCTTTGTAAAAATTAAAGTTGTATTTTAATGGGCAACAAGGTCTAATTATCAGTTGAAAAGCTTTTTTTTAATGAGTTGATATATTTTTATGTCTGAATTGGATTGCTACTGTATTTCATTTTAGTAACACAGAATTTGTGCTGCCATCTAGTGACAAATGATGAAGCTAATTCTATCAGTTTATGTCACACTCAGATATTATCTTCTATCAGTGTGCTTCTCTAGCACAGTAATAGACGGCAGTGTCCTCAGTCTTCACATTGTCCATTTGTAGATATAACATGTTATTACTGTTATCTCTAGAGATTGTGAATCGTCCTTTAATAGAATCAGCATAGTTTATGCTGCTCCCATCACCTTTAATTTCTCCCAACCACTGTAATCCTCCGCCAGGAGACTGTCTAACCCAGCTCATCCAGTAGCTGCTGAAGGTGAATCCAGACCCTTTACATGAGAGTTTATGGGAATTCCCAGGCTTTATCACCACTGGGTCTGATGACTGGACAAGTTGTTCTTGAGACTGGACACCTGGAAAATACAGAGAATAAGGTCACATCCATATAATTATCTCCTCATAGCAATAGTAATATCTTTCTTCTAATGTACTAGTAATGTCACCTGACAAGCAGGCCAGTGATAGAAAGAGGAGCAGGAAAGTCTTCATTGCTGCTGGGTGACTTCTAGGAGGTGATGTGTGGTCCATCAGCACTGGCTTATTATGTAGGAGATGTCACACAACAGGAGGTGACGTCACTTCATTTCCATATTGTGAGACATATATAGATACATCTATCATATACAGTATGTGCATGATGCTGTAGTGACCTAAACCTGTAGGTGCACTTTATTAAAACTGATGGTCCAAAAATAATATTTGTAATATACTTTTATTTTTATTTTTTTAGCTTTTCATGTGAAATAGGAACCTTTAGAATCGCTGTGTATAGGAGTATGGACTGCTTACCAGTAACCGTACTCAAAGCCCTGTACAGGCAGGAGCTCCATAGCACAGTTCTGCTCCTGTGTGTACCAGCGCTTTATACTAGTGCTATGTCAGGTTTTAACAGAGCAGGCACAGCAACAGGAGCGATGTCTTATATCAACTCCTGCCATAATTAGCAAAACGGAGTGAGTGCAGGACAGTAGCTGACACAAGACATTGCTCCTGCTGCTGTGCCCGCTCTGCTAAAGCCTGACATAGCACTGGTTACAGACAGGGGCAGAGCTGTGCTATGAAGCTCCTGCCTGTACAGCACTTAGAGCGCGGTCGCAACTGAACTCTGTTTCTAGTCATATAAGAAAGTGTTTCCATGAACTGCAAATAGTTTTACAAAAAAAAAACACTGTCATTCTGATGGTGCCAGGGTCCCCGCTGCAATCCACTTTCAGCAGGCATCCTGTCACAGGGCAAAATGGCCAGAAGTACCACTCAGCCAATCACTGAGAGGAGGGTGGTGAGGAAAGAATTCCTAGGATAAAGGGAACAAGAAAATGTGCAGTGTCCAATAACTCTATACAAAGAATGCCTCTTACTAGTATGTATTTATTCATGCTCCCCCCGCGTCACATGACGCTTGATGCAAGGGGAGCAGGTCACAGTTGCAGCTTATGGTTGGCTGCAGCAGTCACGTGTGCCTCTATTGACAGAGCGGAACTGCTGGCCCGGGATCCCAATGTACCAGATCCAGCAGCAGGGATCAGGTGAGCATCCCACTGTCCTGGTATGGGGGAGGTATGTCCCGGTCTCTGGCAGCTGTCACTGCATCCATAGGACGCAGAGACAGTTGCCTGAATGGTGATGAAGTAGAGAGCCGGCATCGGCTCGCTGCTTCATCCATTCTCCCTCCCATCCTCCCTGCAGGATCTCCGTACCTCCAGGCGGCTCTCCACACCTTCGGTCTGGGTGGGGGGCGGCGCCGGTCATCAGTCAGCCTTGGCTCCACCCACCTCAAGACTAAAGAAGAAGATGTCCTGTTGGTGATGCTGCTAGGAAGAAGGTAAGTATTATGGTGTTTATTTTTTTCAACTTTCTGTGAATGTCACAAGGTGGGCATATTACTGGGGGACAATATATTACTGGGGGCACAATGTGGACATGTTACTGGGGGCACAACATTACTGGGGAGCACAAATGTGGGCATATTACTGGGAGCACAACATAAACTGCAGAGCACAATGTGGGCACATTAGTGGGAGCACAACATTACTGGCGAGCACAATGTGGGCGTATTACAGGGGGGCACAATGTGGGCATATTACAGGGAGGCACAATGTGGGCATATTACTGGGGAGCACAATGTGGGCATATTACTGGGGGGCACAGCTGGTCATATTACTGGGGGCACATAACTGGGGAGTAATTACTATGTGGGGCAGCAAGGGGACTGGGTGGGATTAGGTGTATAGTTATGTTTTGGGCGGAGTTAGAGGCATGGCCTAGTGGCGAAAAAATGTTTCCCTCTTTGTCCATTTCCAAAATTGGGAGGTATGGGATAACTCCTTTAAAACCTCCTCAAAGTAAAAGTTTTCCTGCTTTCTCCTGTATTCCCTTATGTTTTGTTAGAAGATGAACAGCCCTCACTAAGAGTGCATGGGGCAGGCCCGCACTGGCCCACAGGGGTACAGGTGAATCCCCCGGTGGGCCACTAGTCTCCCACCCCCTGCACAAGTAGCACATAACATAGTAGACTTCCTGCACTACATACATATATTCAGTGTACAGCACCTCAACCAGCCTATGTTCATATAAAAACTTTATAGATTATTAAGGAAACTCCCCAGTTTATTATTATAGACACGATCTGAGCTGAGATGTCTTCTAGGTATAGAGGAAAGCTACCAGTGTCCTCTTCCCCCCCCCCCGTTTATTACTATAGACACAATCAGAGCTGAGATGTCTTCTAGGTATAGGAGGGCCGGAGCCTGGCCAGGGGCCATGGGAGAAGGCCCACATGACATGGGGAGGGGGAGGTCCCTGGGGGGGTGGTTTAGGTCCGGCGGGCTGTTGGGGGGGGCGGGCATTACTTACCCGCTCTTTCCAACGGCCATTCATTCGTCAGGAAGCGGGTGAACAGTTCACATCACCCCCCCGTCACGGCGCCTCATCATGGCTGAGCTGGATTCCCTCCTGGGGCAGCTCCGTGCTGCTGCCGGCACCCACGATGCAGCCTGGCTCCAGCAGCGGGTGCAGGGGCTGCTGGAGGAAGCGGCGTCACGGCTGGCTTCAACCCTCCCCCCCTCCCTCAATGGCGCTCCCGCAGGGTTCGGCCTCCAGCTAGGCTGAGCCCTGACATGGTCCCTAGAGCTCGCCCACGCCATAGGAGCCCCTCCAGGCCGGGCCCTCAGGCCCCCCTCATCTGGTCACAGGGGCCGGTCTGGGAGGAATCCTGCCCGGCGGCCGAGCTCAGCGGCGGTGAGTAGGCCTCAATCCAGGAGAGGGCTGGGGCCTGCTCCCGTCAGTCCTCCTGCCTCCTCATCCCCTGCGGCGGCTGCACCCGGTGATGCTCCGGTCGGGCAGCCGGCTGGGCTACTTCTAGAGACACTGGTGCCTGCTCCTGTCCGGGCCTTGGATCAGGGGTCAGACTCCTCTGGATCCCTCCTCTCGGGCCTTCCTTGCGTGGGGTCTGTGGTGCGTGCGGCCGGGGTCCTGCAGCCCTTCCCTGGGGCCTCATTATCTTCTGGCTGTCCGCCTCCTCTGTCTTCTCCTGCTACAACCCAAGAACGGGGTTCCAGTTGCCCCCCTTGTGGTGTGTATGGCCCACTGGGGGCTGCGTCGCAGAACATCCTGCAAGAAGAGACCGTGCTGGTGAGATCGACTCAGCGTTTGGATTCCGGATTGTCGGCTGGTGGGATCACAGCTCCTGCGCAGTCTGGTGAGTACCCCTCTTTGTCTTGTCCGTTTCCTCCTATTCTTATGTCTACTGATTCTGTGGTAGGGACTCCCCCTTTTAGTTCCCTGGGTCCCAGTGCTAGCAGTTTAGCGGTGCAGGGGGTTGTTGGGGGCGATGAGGTTAGGGATCTTTTAGGGAGTGTACGGGCTCTCCTGGCTCGGTGTGAGAGCGGGGGGGTTCTAGGTCAAGGGCCTTCCCCGGTCTCTGCGTGGGTCGCTGGGCAACCGGAGGTTGCGGTGGTGGGGGTCACGGTTTCTTCCCCGGCGGGGCAAGGGCCTGTCGTTCCTGTGAGCACCGCGGTTGCTGTTTCCGTGCAGACTGAGACTAGTCAGGAGAAGGATGGACTCCGGCTGGATGATAGGGCGAAGGGCAAAGTGTATGTCTGCTTTGAGGGGCCTCTGGGTGCTCACCTGAAAGCAGAAATACGGGAAAAAATTTGGAAGGATGAGTTTGTTGAAATTTTTTCATTGCTGCCTTTGGAAAAATTTCATCTTCCTAAGGGTAAACGGGATGAGAGCAAGAAGGAGGAGGAAGAGAAAAGGAGGTGGCGGCTCATACCCCAGACTTATACAAATTGGCTGCAAGCGTTCGCCATTCTGGCGAGTGTGATAGGGGAAAAGGCGCCGGAGAACTGCTCCGCCCTTTTCTGTTATATGGATTCTATAGGTGAAGCTCATAGGGTGTATGGGGGGCAAGCATGGTTAAGATATGATGAGCAATTCAGGCAGCATAAGGCAGTTCGACCCAGTATCAAATGGGATCAAAAGGATATTGGGTTGTGGCTTAGAGTTATGGCCCCAATGCGATACGGGCAGTCCTTTCTCGGTGGGGCCGGTTCCTCTGGCCAGTCTACCGATTCCGGGTCAGGTCAACAGGGTGGTCAGCAGGGAGCCAAAAAGCTTGGCCTTTGCTGGCAGTTTAATGAAGGGCAGTGCAAGTTTCCCTACGGTTGCCGATTCCGGCATGCCTGCTCAATTTGCGGGGGATCTTCCCATGGTGCGGGGCGTTGTTTTACGGAAGGGAAAGTCGAGAGGGCCTAATGGGGGGGCTAACCAAGGGGGCGACTCCGGTGATGCTTCCCGCGATGTTGCCATTCCTAAGTAGATACCCAGATAGGGAGAAGGCGGGTTTGCTAATTTCTGGATTTCGGGAGGGTTTCAGGATTCCTTCCCCCGGTCACGTGGTCCCTTTTTCTTTGCGGAATTTAAGATCGGCCATGGAACACCCGGGCGTGGTTAGGGAAAAATTACGGAAGGAGGTTTCGCTAGGCCGCATGGCTGGCCCCTTTTCTTCCCCGCCGGTTTCGGGTTTGGTAGTTTCTCCCCTGGGGGTTGTGCCCAAAAAGGAGCCGAACAAGTTTCGGCTCATTCACCATCTCTCGCACCCACATGGTAGGTCGGTCAACGATGGTATAGATCCGGACCTTTGTTCGGTGGTATATACTTCTTTTGACGCTTGGCCTTGCGCTGGGTGCGGGAATATGGTGCAGGGACGCTGCTGGCAAAAACAGACGTGGAATCTGCTTTTCGTTTGCTGCCGGTTCACCCGGATAGCATGCATTTACTGGGTTGCCACTGGGAAGGGGAGTACTTTATGGATCGTTGTTTGCCCATGGGGTGTTCGATCTCCTGTGCTTACTTCGAAGCCTTTAGTACTTTCATCGAATGGGTGGTGCGGGACTTGGCCGGCGTTCAGTCGGTGATCCATTATTTGGATGACTTTTGTTCATAGGGCCGGCCGGGTCCCCCATTTGTTCCTCCCTTCTTTGTACCATGGAATGGGTGTCCAGACGCTTTGGGGTCCCCCTAGTTCCTGATAAGACAGAGGGTCCGGTAACTTCGACTTAGTTTTCTTGGGATATTGATTGATACGGTGGGGATGGAATTCCGGCTGCCGGAGAGAAATTGATCTCCTTGAGGCATGACGTGGGGAGGGCGTGTGGTCTCAAGAAAATTAGGTTGAAGGACCTCCAGTCGTTGCTGGGTAAATTGAACTTTGCCTGCCGGATTATTCCGGTGGGCCGGGTTTTTAGTCGCAGGCTGGCGGCCGCCACGTCGGGGGCTCGGGCTCCGCACCATTATGTCCGCCTCACCAGAGAGCTTCGGGATGACTTCAGGGTCTGGGATCGGTTTGTGGCCAAATATAATGGCAGGTCCCTGTTGATGGCGGATGTTATGGATTCGGCGGATTTCAACCTTTTTACGGATGCGGCGGGAGGTGCAGGTTTTGGGGCTTATTGCCAGGGGCAGTGGTGTGCCGAGACTTGGCCTTCTGAGTGGGTTTCCTCTGGTTTGGTGCGGAATCTGGCATTGTTGGAGTTATTCCCCATTGTTGTTGCCGTAGAGTTGTGGGCCCCTTTATTCCGGAATAAGAAAATTAGATTTCATTGTGACAACATGTCTGTTGTAATGGCTGTTAACAATCTGTCTGCTTCCTCTCCTCCTGTCCTGTGTCTTCTCCGTCACCTCGTTTTGCTATGTCTCCGACTAAATGCTTGGGTAGTTGCGGTACATGTTCCGGGGGTTGCTAACTCGGTTGCCGATGCTCTCTCTCGGTTCCAGTTCGATCGTTTCCGTCTGTTGGTGCCCGATGCGGAGGTCCGGGGTCTGCAGTGTCCACGACATCTTTGGGAGCTGGTTTGCGTGGAGCGGAAGGTCTGATCAGAGGGTCCTTGGCAGCGGGTACGTGGTCGGCTTATGAGGTTGCGTGGGGCCGTTGGGTCCGCTGGTGTTATGTGTTAGGAGGGGTGTCCTCGGATGAGGAGCGGAGTAGGGCGTTGTTGTGCTGGCTTGGTCACCTGGCTGGGGAGGGGTTGTCGGCGTCTGGAATTAGCAAGCTGATGTCAGGTTTGGCTTTTGGTCTGAAGTTGAGAGGTTTAAGGGATGTTACTAAGGATTTTTTAGTTGTGCAGGCGCTTAAGGGTTATCGCAGGGGACGGGTGTGTCCGGATTCCAGGCGGGCAGTTTCCTTTCAGTTGTTGGGGCGTTTGGGGGAGGCTTTGTTGACGGTCGGTAGTTCTCCTTATGAGATTTCCCTTTTCAGGTTAGCCTTTTCGCTTGCATTTTTTGGGGCGCTCAGGGTCAGTGAGCTCGTGTCCCCAAGCTTTTCAGTGGCGGGTTGCTTGTTGAGCTGCGATGTGTTGTTGCTGGAGTCTCAGGTGCAGTTCTGGATACGGCAGTCGAAGACGGACCAGTTGGGCAGAGGTAAGCAGGTGGTGTTGGGGGCGGTCCCAGGTTTCCGTCTGTGCCCAGTTCTCTGCCTGGGTGAGTATGTTCGGTCAAGACATGGCGGGAGTGGCCCCTTATTGGTACATGCGGATGGGTCATACCTGTCCCGCTTCCAATTCACTGCAGTTTTCAGGCGCTGTTTGGGATCTTTGGGGTTAGACGCGTCCACTTTTGGGTCCCATTCTTTCCGGATAGGGGCGGCTACTGAGGCGGCTGGTAGGGGTTTGAGGGAGCATGTGGTGCGGCGTATCGGCCGCTGGGATTCTAATCTGTTTAAAGGTTATGTCCGACCTCATTTGGTGGCTTGACGGGTTTGTGAGGGAGCTGTTCGTTTCATGTCTGCTTCTGGGTGTGTTTAGCGCCCGTCCTGCTTGTATTCTTGGCTTATGTTCTGCTGAGTATGTTAGTTTTCTTGTTCCTGTTTTCTTGTTGCAGATGCCGCCCCGGCGCTGGTCTGGATCCTTGGGCACTCATATGTCGTCCGTGGGGCTGCCCGAGCCGATGTGCGCCGGGATGGTAGGCAGTTAGGGATACCCCGGGATAAGGCGGTACTCAGGTGGCTGGGTGTTGGGGGTATGGAGTGGTGTAAAGTGTTGCGGAATTTTCACCGGTCCATTGGATGGGACCGTGCCCCCGACATCTTAGTTCTGCATGTCGGGGGCAACGATTTGGGTATTCGCCCTATGCGGTAGTTTATCCGGGATATAAAATGTGACTTACTCCGCTTATGGTCCCAATTTCGTGGAATGATCACAGTTTGGTCTGAGATCGTTCCGCGAAAGACCTGGCGCACGGCAAGGTCGGTGGAACGTGTGAATAGGGCCAGGATCAAGGTTAATCGGGCCATTTCCGGTTTTGTATCTCAGAATGGTGGAGTTAGTGTTCGGCATCCAGACCTGGAGTTTTGGTCCCGAGATGGAGTTCATTTGAATGCCGCGGGTACTGATTTATGGGCGTTGGATATTCAGGAAGGGGTGGAGAGAGCACTGATTTTGTGGGGTGCCTCGCGGGCTTGAGGGGGTCAAGGCCCACTCGTGTTGGCAGGGGGGGCAGGTCCTTGGAGTTGATGGTTTCAAGTGGTTTGGGGTGGGGTGATTCATCATGGGTATGGTTCCCCCCCCCCCCCACGCTTGTTCTTAGTAGGAAGTGGTCGGATTATTTGGTCGGTCTGACTCAGGGTCCTTATTGAATGGGACAATTCGTAGAGTGGGAGTGGTAGTTTGTTGGTTAGTGGCGGTGGTGCCTCCAAGCCTGGGATCGCGGCTGGAGGTAAAGATGGTGTTTGTTTTGGTATGCGCCAGACCGTTTTGTAGCTTCAAGGACCTCCCCTTTACTCAGGCATTAAACGGTTAATGTGTTTATATTTATATATTAAGATATTGTAAAATATATGTATATATGTATTTATATATGGGTAATTGATTGTGGTTTTAGATATATATATATTCATACATATATAGATATATATAATTAGTTATGTTTACTGTGTTCATTGTTAATAAAGAAGGCTGCTGTGGCCTATTTATTCCAATCCGCTTTCTTGTGCTTATTTAGGGTGGGAGCGTTGCTTGGAGGGGTGGTTGTTTTAGCAGGCAGTTGGGGACACATTGTCGCTGGTACCGTGGAGAATGGGCGGACCGTACTCCACGATACCAATGTCAAGAGAAAAGCTAGCCAGTGACCTACCTTCTCAAAGTTGCTGCAGGGACCCCCATATTCAATCATCTGGTAGCATCAAGACCGGTTTTAAACAAAATATGGCCCTGGGCAAAATCAAAAGTGGGGCCCCAAATATTGTAATAATGTACTAACGACACAGTTACGTTCTGTCGATTCCAGCACTCCCTCACAGATTTACATCCCATAAAGCACCTCACACAGATCTTCACTCTTATGGCCCCAGAATACGCCACATGCCCCCTCCCCTCACAGCAATGCGTTCCCCTCACTCATGGCATCTGAGAGTGTTAAAAACCGAAAGCGCGGGATTTCTCTTCAGGTGCACTTTCCCCCAGCGGAGATTGGGGAAAGCGCCCTGTTCTATAAATAAGCTGCAGCCTGTATTAGGCTTCCAGGCTCATTGTTGGTATATCCAGGTTCAGGCCACTAGATGGCAGCATTGAACTGTGATATAGTGATTTCTTTACAGACTAAGGCCCCATTCACACGACCGTATTGAATGGGGCCGTATCTATCCACAAAATTGCGGAATAAATGCGGCCCCATTCACCTCTATGGGGCCGGGAGCCGCGGCACGGAGCTAGCTCCGTGCCGTGGCTCATTTGAAGCATGTCCTATACTTGTCCATACGCACGGACAAGTATAGGCATTTTCAATGGGGCTGCCCGGCGTGTGTTCGGAGCGCTGCGGAACACACGCCAGGTGGCCCCCGTATATATTTGCGGGTCCGCAATAATGCAGACTCGCAAATATACGTTCGTGTGAATGGGGCCTTATAGAGCAATTTACTGATGATTGTAAGTTGTGGTCTACTTGGGGGACTTAGCAAAAAAGTAAAAAAAAAATTAAAAAGTTTTGAAAACACCTTAAAAATTAAAATCACCCCATTTCCCAAACAAAACAAAAAAACACAATATAAAAATTGCATTATGGGTATAGCCGCATGCGAAAACGCGAAATTCACGTTTTTTTCATCACTTTATCCTCCCACTCCCAAGAAAATTTAATAAAAACTGTCAAAAATGGCAGATCGCCCCGCAACAAATGAGCCCCCACACATCTCCATAGAAATAACTATAAAAAAGTAATGAGGGTCAGAATATCGCGATAATATTTTACAAAGTGAGTCCTAATGAGCAGGTGCTGCTAGGGTTGCCACCTTTCCCAACAAAAAATATTGGTTACACAAGTTAAAAAGGTTGGTGTGGGTTAATACGCAAAAAAAACTGTTGGGGACACCCTGTGTATTTAAAGGGGTTGTCCGGGTTCAGAGCTGAACCCGGACATACCCTTATATTCACCCAGGCAGCCCGCCTGAACAGGGCATCGGAGCATCTCATGCTCCGATGCCCTCCCTTGCCCTGCGCTGGATCGCGCAGGGCAAGGGCTCTTTAGTTTACATAACACACTGCCGGGCGGACGCTTCCGCCCGGCAGTGAGTTCGGTGACGTCACCGGCTGTAATGGGCCGGCTTTAGCGCTGCCCTAGCCGTTTTACTGGCTAGGGCAGCGCTAAAGCCCGCCCATCAGCGCCGGTGATGTCACCGGGCTCACTGCCGGGCGGAAGCCTCCGCCTGGCAGAGCCCGGTACGTCACCGGAGCCGGGCTAAATGCCTTTGCCCTGCGCTAATTAGCGCAGGGCAAAGGAGGGCATTGGAGCATAGGATGCTCCGATGCCCTGTTCAGGCGGGCTGCCTGGGTGAATTTAAAGTTATGTCCGGGTTCAGCTCTGAACCCGGACAACCCCTTTAAGTTTTATTCTATTTTTAAAATGTTTCGAATGAGGATTCAAACTCCCAACCATCCACATTAAAGGCAAGAACCTTAACCACTGGGCTATAGAGCTCAATGCTAAATCTATACTGATAAACCTCATAGAGGTTTCTCTTGTATTAAAAAAAACTCATAGAAGTTTCTATTGTATTATAGAAGTCAGGTTTTTCACCACTGAGCTCTATAGCCCAGTGGTTAATATATGGAGTGATTTCATATATGGAGTCAGAGCAACTGTTCAAACCGCTGCCATGAGGACTGAAGCAGGGGGCCCCTTGTGTTCCCTCTAAGCCTGGGCAGCTGATGAGCTGGGCACAGCGCCATCAAAGGTGGGCGATAGGAAAACCTAAGATAATTGTCACATCAAAAACATACAGTATAATCCATACACCATGCTGTATAATCTAGAAACCATGTTGTATAATATACAGTATAACCTGTACACAGTGTAGAGGTATATTGTGTGCTATAGCAAACACATTCATAACAGTTCTCGGTCCGCCCACCTAGGGTTGGGCTATCTCAAAAATATTCAGATGGAGGCAGCCACAAGGAGACATTATACTGTATGGGGGAACCCACAAGGTGATGTTATACTGTATGGAAAAGTTTTGACCTCCCCGTATAATAAAGTCTTGTGGCCACCATACAGTAATGTCATGCTGCTCATGTATGGGGGACTCAGGAGGACTCATTATTCCCTAATGCCTGCTATTATAGATCAGATGCAGCTCGCAGGCAGGAAGGAAGGGCTACACCACAGAAGACAGACATAGCACCTTTATGTGTGACACCCAGGCTGCTTCTATTCTATGTTCAGGGTCTCTCTCACTCCTCACAGGCCAAACTCTGTGTGTGGGAGTTGGAGAGACTTTTCCTGCCTGGCTCTTGCGCTCGCCTCTGCTGTAATCCTACTCCACCGTCGGTGGGTGGAGTCATGAATGTGGGAGCAAGGAGGAGTCGGGGACGGCTGCTGCCAGCAGTAATATTTTTGTGAGTATAGAAGCAGTCAGCGCACGTGTGTGACGTCCGGGCTGTGGCGGTGAGCGGGCCTGCAGAGGCCCTGAGCTGAGGCACAAAGTAAGCTGTGGGGCCGCGCGCCCGCGCAGCTTACAGGGAGTACTGATCGGGGCCCTGGGCAATTGCCCAGTCTGCCCCTCTCTAACGCCAGCCCTGGGTAGCATCTTGCTGCTGTGTAAGCAGGTAATATTTGAATGTATCCGTACGGTGGGCCCTCAAAATAAATTTTACAGGTGGGTCCTGTGCACCCCAGTCCGATACTGGCACAGGGTATCGACGTATTGATAATTTTTCAATACTTTGATAGCAGATTCAATATGATACCGGGATTGGCCTTTATTTTATACTAAGCTGCACTATCACACAGACTAGTATCAGTCACTATCAGACAATATGGCGCGAGCAAAGCACAGCGAGCACCGTGTTCTCTCATCCCTCCCTCCTCACTATGTTGCGGCCGACCACTGCCACCAATGAAAAAGTCCAGTGGCCCAATGGGGGAGTGTCAGGGAGAGAAGGAGAGGGGAGAAGAGGAAGAGATAGAGAAACTCATCTCATCCTTGCCGTGCTAGAAGCTGATAAGTTAAAAGACCTTTGATGATGTCATTGCCAATAACCATCATCCACTAGTTATTGTTCACGTGGTGATGACATCATCAAAGGTCCTTTTATTTATCAGCATCCAGGAAGATATTGCTGCAGGAGGTTTACTGCTGTTTTGTAGGTATGTGCTTTATGTGATATGCCTGTATTGATGTGAGGCACATGGTCTTATTACTTTAGTACTTCCATGTGCATCACATTAATAGTGAGTGACCCCATCATGTTCACATATAATGGACAACATGGGGTTAATGTTGGTGTCCCTTACTATTAATATGAGGCACATGGAGATTAAAAGTAAACAACACCATGTGCTTCACAGTAACCCTTTAATGCATAATGCCGTACATGTATGGCATTATGCACAGGAAATTGTATGGAGTGGGCTGTTGCGGTGAGCCAGCTCCATATGCGACATGTGGCGGTTGTATAATACAGCAGACATCCGGCTGCAATAACACACTGAAACTGGTCAAACAACCCATCAGATGCCACATTCAACAGCAATCGTGGCATCTGTGAGGTAAGGCTACTTTCAAATATGCATTTTTGCTGTCCGGTTGTGAGATCTGGCAGGGGATCTCAAAACCTCAGCAAAAAGCGTCAGTTTGAATTATACAACTGGCTGCATCTGTTCAGAATGGATCCGGTTGTATTATATCGAAAATGTACTAAAACCAAAAAAACTGGATCTGGTACCATTGACTTACATGGTTTTGGGGGCTGGATCTGGCTTGTTCAGGTACCCACTGCAGCGGTGTTCTGCTTGCAGCGGTTTTGTATCCAGTCACAGAACATACAGTAAGAAACTAGAACTGAATGCATTTTGATGCATTCCGTTCCAGTTTGTTCAGTTTTGTCCCCATTGACAATGAATGCCAGATCTCAAAACCTGAAAGGAAAACGCAGATGCGAAAGTAGCATAAGGCAGAGGGATGCGGCTCCCTCTGTCTTCCATTTGGAGCCCCTGCAGTGAAATTGCGGGGCTCCAATTGTGACAGCCTGGGGCCGGCTTCCCAGAGACATCATAGTAATCTGCCTGCTAAGCTGTGCACGGGGCACAGCTCAGCAAGGAGTGCGTCAGAATCCCATTTACTCTAATAGATGTTTATTAGAGTGAAAAGGATAAGGGATCCCTCGTTGTAACCCCCTAAGGAGGCTAAAAGTTATTAAGCAAAAAATTTAAACATTAAAAAAAAAAATATTAAGGGGGTCTTTTATTAAACAGAAATACCCCTATATTAGGAGTATTTCTGGTGCAGATTGTGCCACAAAGGTCCTTTGCACTGCATACTGTGACTGGCACGGGCTTAGAAGGGGGCAGGCCTGTCTCATTTACCATTTTCTAAATGGTCTAAATTTACAGTAAGATAGCTGAGAAGCTGTCTTACATTTAGAAGTGGTGGTGGATCCACCAAAGTTATGTAGAGGCTGGTGCCTCTACATGACTAAGGCGGATCCACCGCCAGAGCAGGGCCTTATTACACATCTAAAAAGCTGGTCCCTAATGTGTCCCTAAGTTTTTAAATCAACTCCCTTTACCAAATTTACATATAAAAAATATAAACACTAAAAAAAATAGAAAATAAGGCATCACTATGTCCGAAAGTGTCAACTATTAAAATATTTAAAACAAATATTCCTGTGTGGTGAATGCCATAAAGGAAAAAAAAACAATAAAAACGTGCAATTCGCCATTTTTTTTGTCACTTTGTCCCCCTCCAAAAAAGTTGGTGTTCAAAAGATGCATATACCCCAAAAATGGTTCCAATAAAAACGTCAGTTTGTCCCGCAAAAAAAACAAGCCCTCATACAGCTCTGTAGATCAAAAATAAAAAAGATATGGCTGTCAGAAAATGGTGATGCGAAGAAAAAAAGGTTTTTTTTTTTGTGTGGTATCGTGTATTGCAATACCTTTTCTTGGTATCGAAACCTAATCAAAATTTTGGTATCATGACAAATCTAGTCCTCACACAGTGGCCTACATTAAGTAATGTGAGTGCTCCTAGATCTTGGCATAAATTGCACTGAAATGTGGCACCTCTAGGTTTAGAGAAATTAGCTCTACCTAGCCCGACATGGGGGCGTTACTTCGTAGGAAAAGGGGTGGGGCCTAAAATACAAATATTTGTGCCAAAACCTCTCTACAATTCTGTCATAAAATTCTGTCTCAAAATAAGCCAACCAATAATTGGTATAGACTAGAGGAAGAGGAAAGTGTCTGTTCCTGCACCAGATCATCCAGCCTGAGCCCCTGTGATAAATCTGGTGCAGGTTTAAGCAGCCTGTCTGTATTAACATGCGACTTTTTACACTCTTTTTTTTTTTTTTTTTTTTTTGAGTGTCTTTAATGGGTTGCATTTGTTTTTTTTTTAAAAAAATTGCATGCCATTTTTTACATTTATGAAATACAAATACATTTATGAAATACCATTTTCCAGCCTGTGTCCCAATGACGTGTATACACTGCCTCATATAGTGATCTATGTGTTATCAGGGTGTATAGCGGGCAAAGAAGCCCTGGGCTCCCATGCCCCATCACAGTATTCATTTCTCAGTTTTTGAGACAGCACACCATAGGTTAATTTTTAAGAATTTGCTTTTTATTGATACATATTCAATTCCAGTGGTATAGATATAGCATATAGCAACATTTCGGCCCTAGGTACAGGTGCCCTTCTTCAGGCTGTAGCTCGGTAGGCCAGAATGTGGGGTCTACGGCGTCCATCACAGTATTCAACTGTATCATCGTTCTTTGGACAGCAATACAATTGAATTCATGAGGGTACCTGGGGCGGCCGGCCAGGTACATATGTACGTAATTACTGCTGGGAGCATCAGATCATTATGTGCCAGCGGCACTGAGGGGGTTCAGGCAGCCACTTGGTCAGAGAACCACCAGGGAATTTCACTGTAGGGCAGGGATCAGCAACTTCCGGCACTCCAGCTGCTCAGAAAGTACAGCTCCCAGAATGCTTCATTCACTTCTATGGGAGTTAAAAGAGCAGCCGGGCATGTTTGCATGCTGGGAGTTGTAGTTTCACAGCAGCTGGAGTGCCAAAGGTTGCTGATCCCTGCTGTAGGGTCTATGGCCAGCCCATCCTCTGGTTCTCTTAATGCCCCCTCACAGTAATGTATTACTTACCCAGCCCTGTTCCCATTATGAGTGCAGCACATCTTTCACTGGCCTGTATACTCTCCTGCTTGGAGCAGTAGGTGCGATGATGTCACTGCATCACGCCTGCCTGAAGGGGAGCGCATAGGCCTATGAATGGTCGCTGAAATCTGGAACTGTCCCACTGGATCCAGAATGGCTGAGAGGGACGTATTATGCACTAATATGTACATGTAGTAATGCAGCTAATGCAAGATCTAAACATTCAAATTGTTTGTTCCTATGTATTTTACAATATTTCTGACCTTTCATGACCATTTCGGTTTGAATTCTGTTACTCCTTGATTTCAATGTCATATAAAATCTGTGCTGCCACCTAGTGTCAAAATGATGAATCTTTCTATCAGTTTATGTCACACTCAGACATTGTCTTCTATCAGTGTGTGTCTCTAGCACAGTAATAGACGGCAGTGTCCTCAGTCTTCACATTGTCCATTTGAAGATATAACATGTTATTACTGTTATCTCTGGAGATTGTGAATCGTCCTTTAATAGAATCATCATAGCTTGTGCTATACGCAAGATTGCTAATATATCCCACCCACTGTAATCCTCCGCCAGGAGTCTGCCTAACCCAGTTCATCCCATAGCTACTGAAGGTGAATCCAGACCCTTTACATGAGAGTTTATGGGAATTCCCAGGCTTTATCACCACCGGGTCTGATGACTGGACAAGTTGTTCTTGAGACTGGACACCTGGAAAATACAGAGAATAAGGTCACATCCATATAATCATCTCCTCATAGAGCTAGTAATATCTTTCTTCTAATGTACTAGTAATGTCACCTGACAAGCAGGCCAGTGATAGAAAGAGGAGCAGGAAAGTCTTCATTGCTGCTGGGTGACTTCTAGGAGGTGATGTGTGGTCCATCAGCACTGGCTTATTATGTAGGAGATGTCACACAACAGGAGGTGACGTCACTTCATTTCCATATTGTGAGACATATATAGATACATCTATCATATACAGTATGTGCATGATGCTGTAGAGACCTAAACTTAGTAGGTGCACTTTATTAAAACTGATGGTCCAAAAATAATTTTTGTAATATAAATATACTTTTATTTTTTTACCTTTTCATGTGAAATAGGCACCTTTAGAATCGCTGTGCATAGGAGTATGGACTGCCTACTACCGTGTTTCCGCGAAAATAAGACATGTTCTTTTTTTTTTTTTTCTTCTCCAAAATAAGCGTTAGGGCTCATTATCAGGGTAGGTCTTATTTTGGCTTAAATATGTCCAGGTTTAGCTCTGAACCCAGACAACCCCGATGGGACCACAAAACAATGTGGATCACACAAAGACCGCATCCATATTTTGCGGGTCCGCAGTTTGTGGACTGTACAGTCACATAAATTTAGCCATACAGTGTTTGAGCCAGAGAGTCACAAGAGGGACAAATGGGGACAGGAATGATGGCCAGGGTAAAAAGAAGACATACCAGTCAAATTGTTTGCCTGTAGGTTGTAGGAGTCTGGGCTGGGACAGTGGGTCAGGTAGCTTGCAGTAGGTCACAAATTAGTCACTTCTTAATCCTCCTCTTCTGACTCGGTGCTGCACACTACCAGAGAGGAGCCTGGCAACAGGGGCGGAGCTAGCTGCAGGCATCACATGCCGGCAGCACACTGGTCTTGATTGCACACACCCTGCAGAGGCTGTGCACAGCCTGTGCGCTTGAGAAGTCACGTCCTCGGAGGGAGGGATGGTTGGGGCGGGCCTTTGTAGTCTCAGCACAGGGGCACAGCTCAGGACAGGTGCCACCCCGCTCATCAGAGCAGTGGACGGACTGTAGACTATTTTGGCAGCAAGGTAGGCAGCGCATCTTAGTGAGTGACAGACTAGCGGGCAGCAGTACAGGTGCGGCACCCAAGTAATGAACGCCGCCCGGCCCGCCGCTGCCTGGTCTGGACTTGTGTAAACTTAATAAAGTAAAGGCTGCTTTTTAGGCTGTTACAGCACGAATACTGCGTTGCAGTGCTGGCAGCCTGTCAAGATATCGGCGCTACACATTTGTGCCCCCCCATTCTTTCCCTTAGATGGCGCCAATACAATAACTCCTTAATGTAGATAGGGCTTATTTTTGGAGTAGGGCTTATATTTTAAGCCTACTCCAAAAACAAGGCAAAATAGCAGTAGGGCTTATTTTCGGGATAGGTCTTATTTTCGGGGAAACACGGTAGTAACCATACTCGAAACCCTGTACAGGCAGGAGCTCCCTAGCACAGCTCTGCTCCTGTGTGTACCAGCGCTTCACCTCTAAAGCCTGGCATACTAATGCTATGTCAGGTTTTAACAGAGCGGGCACAGCAGCAGGAGCGAAGTCTTATGTCAACTTTTGCCATAACTAGCAAAACTGAGCAAGTGCAGGGCAGTAGTTGACACAAGACATCGCTTCAGCTGCTGTGCCCGCTCTGCTAAAGCCTGACATAGCACTGGTACAGACAGGAGCAGAGCTGTGCTATGAAGCTCCTGCCTGTACAGCACTTAGAGCGCGGTCGCAACTGAACCCTAACTGTTTCTAGTCATATAAGAAAGTGTTTCCATGAGCTGCAAATAGTTTTACAAAAAAAGCCACTGTCATTCTGATGGTGACAGGGTCCCCGCTGCAATCCACTTTCAGCAGGCATCCATTCACAGGGCAAAATGGCCAGAAGTACCACTCAGCCAATCACTGTGAGGAGGGCGGTGAGGAAAGAATTCCTAGGATAAAGGGAACAAGAAAATGTGCAGTGTCCAATAACTCTATACAAAGAATGCCTCTTGCTAGTATGTATTTATTCATGCTCCCCCCGCGTCACATGACACTTGACACAAGGAGAGCAGGTCATAGTTGCAGTTTGTGGTTGGCTGCAGCAGTCACGTGTGCCTCCATCGACAGATGTTGTCCTCACCGCACATCGGAGTGGAACTGCAGGCCTGGGTGCCCAATGTACCAGACCCAACAGCGGAAATCAGGTGAGCATCACCCCCACACTGTTTCGGGCAGGTCTGCACCGCTCTTTCAGTGTTGGATAACCCCTTTAAAACCTCTTTAAAGTAAAAGTTTTCGTGCTTTCTCATGTATCCCCTTATGTTTTGTTAAAAAATATACAGTCCTCACTAGGGTTGCACTGGGTATCGAAGTGACCCCATCATGTCCTCAAATAATGGGTAACATGGGGTTAATGATGGTGCAACTTAATATTAATATGAGGAACATGGAGATTAAAAAGTAAATAACACCATGGCATTATGCCCAGGGAATTATATGGGGTGGGCTGTTGCGGTGAGCCAGCTCCATATGCGACGTGTGCCAGCTTTATAATACTGCAAAAACACACTGAAACTGGTCAATCAACCCATCAGATGCCACATTCAACAGCAATCATGGCATCTGTGAGGTAAGGCTACTTTCACATATGCGTTTTTACTATGCGTTTTTGAAATCAGACAGGGGATCTCAAAACCATAGCAAAACGTATCCATTCAGAATGGAGCCGGTTGTATTATATCGAAAATGTACTAAAACCAAAATAACTAGATCTGGCACCATTGACTTACATGGTTTTTGGTGCCGGATCTGGCTTGTTCAGGTTCCCACGCCAGACACAAAACCGCTGCTTGTCCTGTAACAGAACGCAACAAACCAGAACAGAATACATTCTGATACACTCCGTTCCAGTTTGTTCAGTTTTGTCCCCATTGACAATGAAAGGGGACAAAATTGAAGCATTTTCACCAAGGAATTTCACTGTGGTCTATGGCCAGCCCATCCTTTGGCTTCCTTAGTGCCCCCTCACAGTAATGTATTACTTACCCAGCACTACGAATGGTCACCGAAATCTGGGACTGTCCCACTGGATCCAGGATGGCTGAGTGGAATGTATTAGAAACTAATATGGGACATGTAGTAATGCAGCTAATGCAAGATCTAAACATTCAAATTGTTTGCTCCTATTTTACAATATTTCTGACCTTTCATGACCATTTGTTTTAATTATGTTATTCCTGGATTTCAATGTCATGTAAAATCTGTGCTGCCACCTAGTGAGGACATGAGGAATCTTTCTACCAGTTTATGTCACACTCATGGATTGTCTTCTATCAGTGTGTTTCTAGCACAGTAATAGACGGCAGTGTCCTCAGTCTTCACATTGTCCATTTGTAGATATAACATGTTATTACTGTTATCTCTGGAGATTGTGAATCGTCCTTTAACAGAATCATCATAGTATATGCTACTGCTATCATACATAGCAGAGATCCACTGTAATCCTCTGCCAGGAGTCTGTCTAACCCAGCTCATGACATAGTCACTGAAGGTGAATCCAGACCCTTTACATGAGAGTTTATGGGAATTCCCAGGCTTTATCACCACTGGGTCTGATGACTGGACAAGTTGCGCTTGAGACTGGACACCTGGAAAATACAGAGAATAAGGTCACATCCATATAATTATCTCCTCATAGCACTAGTAAAATCTTTCTTCTAATGTACTAGTAATGTCACCTGACAAGCAGGCCAGTGAAAGAGGAGCAGGAAAGTCTTCATTGCTGCTGGGTGACTTCTAGGAGGTGATGTGTGGTCCATCAGCACTGGCTTATTATATAGGAGATGTCACACAACAGGAGATGACGTCACTTCATTTACATATTGTGTGATGTCCATATATACTTTGGTGAATCTTTTTTAAGGGACAAGGAAACAAACACTTATGTGATTCTCTACATCGATCTAAAAATCCCCTTATTTATCTATTACCCCATAAAATGTATACTCTATTATTTATGTTACAATAAATCCCCATTAATACACATTTACAATGTCACAAATATATGTTAGGTAGATATATTCTTGATTTAATATGCACTAATGTGTCTGTGCATAGAATCTGTCTAGTTTTGCACAGTTTGGCGCAAGTTGAGTTTCTATCATTTTGTCTAACTTGCTTGAAAATTGGTGGAGCTTATCAGGAAGGGATGTGATGTTATGGGGAGGGATGAAGCCATATCCCTTCCTCATAAGCCACAATATTTTATGTAAAAATTTTGGCATGAAATTTTGTCTCAAAGTAAAACAACCATTGGTTGGTATAGAGTTAGACAAAAGTGTCTAGGGAGCATTACATTTATCATCCAGCCACTGTAATGAATTTATATAGGGGGAGATTTACTATCTCCCTATGGGCTCATGCACACGAACGTTTGCGTTCCACAATGCAGGGGCACTGATAGTGGGGCCGCCGGATTCGGATTGCGGACCCTTTCATTTGAATGGGGTCCGCGATCCGCATCCGACGGTCCACACTTCAAAAAAGTAGTCCTTGCTCTAATTTTTTTTTGCGGTGCGGAGGCACGGCCTGAAACACCATGGAAGCACACCGTAGTGCTTCCGTGGTGTTCCGATCTGTGCCTCCCTCCGCATCTCCCGCCTTGTCTCTGCAGAGTGTGACACACAGACATCTTATCTTCCTCACATTTCTATCATCATCCCCCAACCTGGAGTCCCCACAGCCTTATCCTGATGCTCGCTGTGCCCCCCAAAACCTCCAAATACTATCCTGGAGAAATAATAGTGCCCCCCATAGTAATAGTCCTACCAATAGTAATTCCATCATTAGTAACACTCCACCCTACAGAGACCCCAGTACTGATAATGCTCCCCAAGAGTGGCTCCATTAGTAGCTTCCCCTACTGTTATAATGCTCACCCTGAAGTGCCCACTGTAGTTATATTCCTCCCTTTAGTGTCCTCAGAAATTATAATTCCTCAGCCCCTCCACCATACAGTCCCATGTAAATAAATCTATTTCCCTTCCTCCACAGTAGAGTCCTGTGTAAATAACATCACACCATCTCTCCAGCCCCCTCCGCAGTAGAGTCCTGTGTAAATAACATCACACCATCTCTCCAGCCCCCTCCAATATACAGTCCCATGTAAATAACATCCCTATCTACAGCCCCCTCCAAATACAGTCCCATGTAAATAACATCATTCCCACCCATAGCTGTCATCAACATACAGCCCTATGTAAATAATATCTCTCCCTCCGACAGCCGCCTTCAACATACAGTCCCATGTAAATAACATCACTTCCTTCCCATAGCCACCTCCAACATGCAGTCCCATGTAAATAACATCACTCCACACCACAGTCCCATGTAAATAACAGAACCCTGCCCAAGTCACCTCCAACACATAGTCCCATGATAACATCCCTCCCTTCTGCCCTAACATACAGTCCCAGTTAAATAACCACAACACCCAGCATCCCTCTGCTTCTCCCTTCACTTACCTCTTCTGATGTAGCAAAGCTCACTGCAGCTTCTTGCCCACAATTCTCTTCAGTTTAGAAGACAGGGGTTAAAAAGTACCTGTGATGATGTCACAGTCATGTGATCAGTGCAGGATTGGACGACACTGATTACATGACCTGTGATGTCATCACAGGTCCTACCTACCTTGCAGTGTGTTAGATTCAATTCTCCATAGGTTGTGTCTAAAGTCCATGAGCCATAAGGACCTGGTCCTTATGAAGCATGGATAATAGACCCCTCAGTGTGAGCTGGCTATTTTCCATGAGTGGTAAGGACCTTTTTGCCCCCTAGTGGTCATGTCCTGAACAATCATAGACTTTAGCCTGCTCACACTGATGTGACTAAATTCCATGCTCCATAAGGACCTGGTCCTCAGCACTTATGGAGAATAGCTGGCTCAGTATGAGTTGTCTATTATCTATCATCTGTAAGGACCAGTTTTGTTTCCTATCATTCAGGTCCTATTCCATTCTCAGGAGGCATCTCGGCATTCTCTGAAAACTGCAGTATATTTTTTCTTTAAAAAAATGTGCGTAATAAAAAAATAAAACAACACTAAATAATTTTTTTTTTAATAAAATTGTTCAAAATCAATGTTAATAAGTCAATAGTGCACAAACAGTGCAAATGGCGGCAGCATCAGGGTCCAAACCTCCTGAACCAGCCCTTGATACAAATATATAATCACGCATAATTACCGCACCACATCGAGCATGACTGGCGTAATATTGTGCAATAAATATACTCCTACCTATACTGATTGTGCATCAAGGGTTTCATACTGCTGAGGTCCTTATCACTCATGTGATTTATCCACCTCACATAAAATTGCTATTCTCCATGCCTGATAAGGACCCTTTCCATCTCCTATACACTGTGAGGGTTTCATACTGCTGAGGTCCTTATCACTCATGGGATTTAGCCTCCTCACATAAAATTGCTATTCTCCATGCCTGATAAGGACCTTTTCCATCTCCTATACACTGAGAGGGTTTCATACTGCTGAGGTCCTTATCACTCATGGGATTTATCCGCCTCACACTGAGTTGGCTATTCTCCATGCCTGATAAGGACCTTTTCCATCTTCTATACACTCAGAGAGTTTCATACTGCTGAGGTCCTTATCACTCATGGGATTTAGCCGCCTCACATAAAATTGCTATTCTCCATGCCTGATAAAGACCTTTTCCATCTCCTATACACTGAGAGGGTTTCATACTGCTGAGGTCCTTATCACTCATGGGATTTAGCCGCCTCACACTGAATTGGCTATTCTCCATGCCTGATAAGGACCTTTTCCATCTCTTATTGACTGAGAGGGTTTTTATACTGCTGAGGTCCTTATCACTCATGGGATTTAGCCGCCTCACATAAAATTGCTATTCTCCATGCCTGATAAGGACCTTTTCCATCTTCTATACACTGAGAGGGTTTCATACTGCTGAGGTCCTTATCACTCATGGGATTTAGCCGCCTCACATAAAATTGGCTATTTCCCATGCCTGATAAGGACCTTTTTGCCCCCCTTGTAGTCAGGTCCTAAACTAAAATAGTATTTAGCCGGTTCACAGGGAGTTGGCTAAATCCTATACTCCATAAGGACCTGGTCCTTACCAGTGACTCTACACGAGCCGGCTATCTCCCATCATTTGTAGGGACCTCTTCTGCCTCGTTGATCTGGTTACTGAACTGTTTTAGGATTTAGTTGCTTCTCAATGACTTGGCTAAATCCCGTCTATTAGGACCTGGTTGTTAACTATGTCCAGTAACACAGCTTCTACATGGATACAGTATGATAGTATACAATAACGTTATATAGGTGACTATTGTAGAATAAATCTCTTTTATGTTTATTTTTATTTCTGGAAAATCTTTAGAATAAAGAATAAAAAATATCATGTGACTTCTGAGCACATGTCTCTGCAGAAATGTCGTGTGATATTTATGGTAAAGCGTTACGCAGAAACATCTGGTCATGTGATCGCTGTACTTTCGTAGATGTTAAAGGGGTTATCCGATATCTGAAAAATCCCCCCCCCTCAATGTTTGGGCTCCTTGAATGGATTATACTTACCTGCTCCTTGGCACCCACGTCCCTCCGGATCCCTGCATGGCTGCCGCTGGATCTCCCTGTTGCTTGGACCAAAACATCCAGTGACGGGGGCAACTGGTGAAGGAGAAAGCAGCCAATAACAGGCCGCAACGGTGACCAGTCCCAAGGGGGCTCATCCCAGTCGTGGCCTGCTATTGCCTGCTCTCCCCATCGCTAGATATTTTGGTCTGAGCAACAGGGAGATGCAGCGGCGGCCATGTAGGGATCTGGAGGGACATGGGTGCCGAGGAGCAGGCAAGTATAATCCATACAAGGGGCCCAGACATTGGGGGGGGATATTTCAGATATTGTATAAACCCTTTTACATTATTTTTTTAAAAGAAATTTAGAAATTTCTTGTACCTCAAAAGGACCTTTTCCCTCTATGATGTACTAGAGAGGATTTATACTGCTGAGGTCCTTTTCAAGGACAGCATTTAGCCGACTCACACTGAAGTGACTATTTCCCGTACTCCAAAAGGACCTTTTCCATCTATTATGTACTAGGGAGGATTCATACTGCGGAGGTCCTTTTCAGATACAGGATTTAGCCGACTCACACTGAAGTGACTATTTCCCGTACTCCAAAGGGACCTTTTCTTTCTATTAAGTGCTACAGAGGATTCATACTGCTGAGGACCTTTTAACAGTTCCCAGGTAACTTGAACAAGCAGTCATTAGGCTGCCATCTCATAGACTCCAATGCCCAGGCAGGCTCTTCATAGGAACATAGCTGTGGCAGCCCTAGATCGTTCAGGAGGACTCCGGTTGCCACACACACAATCCGGCTCCCCTGATCCTCGCTAGGAGGAGCCAATGCATGGCGGGGGGCACGTGTTCATAGTTTTTGAGCTCCCAGATGCCATGGTCACATATGACCAAAGCACCTAAGGGGTTAAATATGTGCAATCAACGTTATTGTCAATAGCATACATTAGTCTTGGGTGCCTGCCATTTAAATCACCAGGCACCCAGGGATATGGTGCCATCTCTAAATAGCCAACTGCTGCTGTATATTTACACTGGGTAGTTAGGAAGGGGTTAAAGCAGTGTACAATACAGGGAGGGGTTCAGTGTGAAGGAGACGTCTGTGCTGATCTCTGTGCACAGCTACAAGCTCCGAGCAGAAAAAGAAAAAAAAAATTAAAAAATTGGACAAATTAGTTTTTATTGAAGACAGTAAAAGCGGCAGATTTCACCTCTACATTTACAGTCGAAGATATCAGGCACCGAGACATGAAAGTAGGAGCTTTACAGGTGCAGAGTTCAGACTAGGGTTGAGCGATATACCAGTCTTAGCGATATACCGCGGTATTAAGAAACAGCGATATGGCGATATCGCTGTTTCCTAATAACTGCGGTATTGGGTGATGTCATAGAAGCGGTCATGTGCGCTGACCGCTTCAAAATCTGCGTCCGCCTGCCCCTGCATCCGTACATACAGATACCAATTACTGCCTGCAGCGGCTGCTCCTGGCTCCTCCCAGCTCCCGTAATGAAGTCTCCGCCCTCCGACGTCAGAATCAGCACAACTTGAGACAGGAAAAGTCTCACTCCGTCCCCCACAGAGTTAGCCTGCGAGTCTGTCCAAGGTTGAGGAAGAGGAGTGTGAGAGAGACGCTAAGGCTCCTTACAGAGGAGCGTGTGTCAGGCTGTGAGTCGGCATCGCAGCGCCGGCCCAAACTCCGGGGTCACATAGCATTATACTGATTTATAATTCTATGTATGCACTTCATGAGTTAATTCACTGTTTGGGTTTAGCCATGTGGTGCTGATCACACCACATGGCTACTTTACATTTGTTTGGACAGCTTGCTCCGCCTCAGGTCATGTGATGCTGGCCACATCACATGATCCTGGGCGGGCTATTTAAAGTTGGCAACTGCCTCACTCAGACGCCTGTGATTAGTTACACCTTTGATCAGTGCTCGTGCGACCTTTTGCTTGGATTGTTACTTGGATTTTGGACTTTGGATTCTGGACTTTGACCTCTCTTTCGCTTCACCCCTGGTATTTACATGACCTCCTGTGTTTGACCCGGCTTGCTGACTATCTATCATTGTGTTTGTTCCATCTGTGTTTTGTCCGTCGCTTTGTTCCCTTTCCCTCCCTGCGCACTTATCCAGTGTAGGGACCGCCTTCGTGGTTGTCCGCGGCTGCCTAGGGCCGATTGAGGCAAGTAGGCAGGGAAAGAAGGAGGGGTTTCAGTACAGGGCTCACCTACCCTTGTCTCCCCTCGTGACAGTTTAGCTCGTTTTTGCATTGGTGTCTGGAGCAACTTGCTGGGTGGGGTTACATTGCACACTATTTGGACGATTTTTTGATCTTGGGGCCACCTGGGTCGGAACAGTGCGAAGTGGTGGTTAGGGAGTTTGTTGGTCTCTTGGACGAGTTTGGGGTACCGGTGGCCGGGGACAAGACAGTGCAGCCCTCAAAGAATTTGGTTTATTTGGGTATAGAGATAGATTCAGAGGCTGGGGTGTGTAGGTTGCCGGTGGACAAGGTATCCACACTGAAGGTTGCGGTGCATAGATTTTTGAATAGTGAGAAGGTGACCTTGAAGGAAATGCAGTCTCTGATGGGTTCGCTGAACTTTGCTTGTCGAGTAATCCCAATGGGGAGGATCTTTAGTAGAAGATTGGAGAGGAGTATGGTGGGGGTCAGGAAATCGTTTTATAAAATCAGAATTACGAAGGAATTAAGGGAGGATTTGTTAGTATGGGATCGTTTTCTGAAAGATTTCAATGGAGTGGCGGTTTGGGTTGAGGAGCCAGCATCCAATCAGAAGTTGCGTTTGTTTACTGATGCGGCTGGGTCATATGGGTTTGGGGCGTATTTTGGAGGAAGATGGTGTGCAGGGAGATGGCCACGTAGCTGGGAGAAGGAGGGGTTCCGGTTGAATTTAACTCTCTTGGAGTTGTTCCCGATTGTAGTGACAGTTGAACTTTGGGGACAAGAGTTGAAAGACAAGTGGATGGTGTTCTGGTCAGATAATATGAGCGTAGTCAACGGGATTAACAATTTGTCCAGCTCCTCGGGGCCAGTAGTGAGACTGTTGAGGCACCTGGTATTGAAGTGTATGCAGTTGAATATTCATTTTGTGGCAAAGCACGTACCGGGAGTGAATAACGGGATAGCTGACGCACTAACAAGAGGTAAAATGGTCGATTTTTTTACATTGGCCCCTGGTGCAGAGCAGGTTGGTGAGCATTGCCCTGATTGTATTTGGCAGGTGGTGACCCGGTCCTGATGGAGTTAGTGAGAAGCTCTTTGGCTGAAAAGACATGGCGAGCTTATCAGAAGGAATGGAATGAGTGGAATCAGTTGTCTGCAAAGTTCCCTGAAGATAAGTCTACGAATCGCTTGTTGAGGTTGTTGAGTAATTTGAGACGGAGGGGGGCGAGCAAGGGGAGGGCCGCCACAGCGGTGGCGGCGGTGTCCTTTTTTACGAAATTGGGGGGTGGAGAGGACCCAGGTAAAAGTTTTATTGTTCGGAGGATTTTGAAAGGGTGGGGAAGGGTAGCGATGGTACAACCTGATAAGAGAGAACCTATTGATTCAAGTAGGTTGTGTAAGATTTTGAATGTTTTAGGGGATATTTGTAGAGATGATTATGAGACGGTTTTGTGGGAAACGGCGTTTACATTGGCTTTCGCTGGGGCTTTCAGGCTTGGGGAGTTGGTGGCCGGATCAAAACAGGGAAAGTCAGGCTTAAGATGGGGTCAGGTCCATTGTTTGGAAGACAAGGTAGCGTGCTTTATTGCTTGTTCGAAGACGGATCAGAAGGGGACAGGGACATGGATATACATTAAGAGTACAAATCAGCAAGGCTGTCCTTTATTGGCAGTCGACAAGTATATTAGGATTAGGGGTAATAAGGAGGGGGCGTTTTTGATTCACAGGGATGGATCGGCGTTGTCTCGTTTCCAGTTTTGTGCGATACTGAAGAAGGCACTGACGGCAGCCGGATTAGATGCTTCAAGCTTTGGTTCCCATTCCTTTCGTATTGGCGCCGCGTCGGAGGCGGCAGCGAAGGATTTGGGGGAGGAGCATATAAAGAAGTTAGGAAGGTGGAAAAGCGGTGCTTTCAAGACATGTTCGGGCTATCAAGAAGTGAAATGGAGCATTTGTGTTAGCGAGTCGTGAAGTTGAATTGTAGTGATTGTTGACTGTTACATGGATATGAATAAGTTTGTGAATTTGGTGCTCTCATTTGGTTTATTTTCTTGTTTCAGGGAAAAGGAAGATTTGGATTGTCGGGCACTCATATGTGCATTGGGCCGCAAGACGAGCAGCGAGGCGATCATACGGTCTGAACCTGGGGCTGCCCAGGGATAAGTGTGAAGTCCGGTGGTTTGGAAGAAGGGGCCTGCAATGGAGTTGGCTGCAGGAAATGATGTCGGAGTTGGCAGCCGGAAAATCAGCACCGGATGTGATTGTAGTTCATGCTGGTGGAAACGATCTGGGTCGGCTTAAGGTGATACAGCTGATTGCCGACATGAGGATGGAAATGGCCAGATGGCGGCTGAGGTGGCCTAAGGCGGTGATTGTATGGTCTGATATCATCCAGAGGAAATGTTGGAGAAATGCAAGGTCAGTGACAGCGGTGGAAAAGATGAGGAAGAAGCTGAATAAAGCGGTTGGTCGGTTTGTGACAGGACAAGGAGGTTTGGTGGCGAAACATGACGACCTCATCTATTTCAAATGCGAAGGTCTTTACCGCATGGACAATGTGCATCTTTCGGATATTGGGCTGGACATTTTTAATTGCAACTTGCAGGATGCCTTGGAAAGATGGTGGCGTGACCATTGAAGGAGAATGGACAGTAAATTTTAGTGGCCGAAAAAGTAGGGCGGTCGGCCGGGGGGGGGGCCCTACTTTTTATTGGCGGGAATCCCGATCCTTCATCCGGGGCAAGGGTGAAGGCGTGCCCATTGACAGTGGACAGAACGTTGCTTTACGGCAGGCTGGCTGTCAATGGGGAGGGTTGATGTCTTTCCGGACACCCCTCAGGGACGTGAGCTTCTGGATGAAGGGCCGGGATTTGCGTCGGGCCTCCCCGGCTGTACCATATAAAGTTTTTTAAATAAAAGGTAGCGTATGCTGCAAATTAATTTTTGCCAAGAGAATGTCTGTGTGTCTTATTGTGGATATTTGAGGGAGTCTTGGCGGAGTGGGGAGTATAGCAGGTTCCACCCTTAAGAGTGACGAGTTGGGGGGCAGGAGGCCCTCCTGGTGAGGAGCCATAAGGTGGCCTCTGCGATCCCCACAGGAGCAGTTTGGAGGTTTAGGGGTGCAGGGAGCTATAAGGGGTTAGGGGTAGTTTCATAGGCAGCTGGTGGGACAAGATGGCGCTGAGGGAGAGAGGGGGTGGGCTAGGTTTCAGAAGGGGGCTTAGGTAGAACAATAGAGGGGCTAGTTTAGGCGGGAAGAATAGGGGGAGTGGTGAGGTTTCGGCGGGAAAAAAGGGGGCGGAGTTACAGGTATAAAACAGGACAGGTGAGAGCAGGTAGGCAAGAAGATTTTTCGGGTCCCTCCCACCCTCCCTGTTATTGTCGGTATGTTGTTATGGTTTACAATTATGTGGTTGTTTTAATGTAAGGCGGGAATCCCGATCCTTCATCCGGGGCAAGGGTGAAGGTGTGCCCATTGACAGTGGACAGAACGTTGCTTTACGGCAGGCTGGCTGTCAATGGGGAGGGTTGATGTCTTTCCGGACACCCCTCAGGGACGTGAGCTTCTGGATGCAGGGCCGGGATTTGCGTCGGGCCTCCCCGGCTGTACCATGTGAAGTTTTTCAAATAAAAGGCAGCGTATGCTGCAAATTAATTTTTGCCAAGAGAATGTCTGTGTGTCTTATTGTGGATATTTGAGGGGGTCTTGGCGGAGTGGGGAGTATAGCAGGTTCCACCCTTATGTATATTTACACTGGATAGTTAGAAAGGGGTTAAAGCACTGTACAATACAGGGAGTCCTGCTGGTCAGCAGGGGGGAGGGGTTCAGTGTGGAGGGGGAAGTCATTGGAGACGTCTGTGCTGATCTCTGTGCATAGCTACAAGCTCTGAGCAGAAAAAGAAAAAAATAAATAAATGAATTTTAAAAAATTGGACAAATTAGTTTTTATTGAAGACAGTAAAAGCAGCAGATTTCACCTCTACATTTACAGTAGAAGATATCAGGCACCGAGACATGAAAGTAGGAGGAGGAACCCCAACTTTACAGGTGCAGATTTCAGACAGGGGAGGAATCCCGTTATGGATTCCGTTACAATGGAATTCTCTGATGGAACGCAAAACAAAAGCTTTTACGAGGCGCCTCTGTCATAATACAAGTCTATGGCCAAGCAGAATGGAAGCCAGAAGGATCTCTTATACTTGGCCATAGGCTTGTATTATGACGGAATGACCCCCCTCCATACAATCTCATACAGCTCCCCCCTCCTCCTCCATACAATCTTATCCTCCATACAAACTCACACAGCGCCCCCCTCCATACAATTTCATCCTCCATACAATTTAACACAGTGCCCCCCTCCTCCATACAATCTCACACAGCGCCCTCCCTCCTCCATACAATCTCACACATCGCCCCCCCCTCCCTCCATACAATTTCACACAGCGCCCCCCCCTCCTCCATACAATCTCACACAGCGCCCCCCCTCCTCCCTACAATCTCACAAAGTACCCCTCCGTACAATCTCACACACACCCCCTCCATACAATCTCACACAGCACCCCCCCTCCCTCCATACAATCTCACACAGCACCCCCCCTCCTCCATACAATCTCACACAGCGCCCCCCCCGTACAAATCTCGCACAGCGGCCCCCTCCGTACAATCTCACACAGCGCCCCCCCCTCCGTACAATTTCATCCTCCATACAATCTAACACAGCGCCCCCCCCCTTCTCCATACAATCTCACACAGCGCCCCCCTCCCTCCTCCGTACAATCTCACACAGCGCCCCCCTCCTCCATACAATCTCACACAGCGCCCCCCCATCCCATAACAATCTCACACAGCAGCCCCCTCCATACAATCTCACACATCGCCCCCCTCCATACAATCTCATCCTCCATACAAATCTCACACAATGCCCCCCTCCTCCATACAATCTCACACAGCACCACCCTCCTCCATACAATCTCACAGCACCCCCCCTCCTCCCTACAATCTCACACAGCGCCCCCCCGTACAATCTCGCACAGCGCCCCCCCTCCGTACAATCTCACACAGCGCCCCCCATACAATTTCATCCTCCATACAATCTAACACAGCGCCCCCCTCCTCCATACAATTTCACACAGCCGCCCCCTCCCTCCTCCGTACAATCTCATAACAGCGCAATACAATCTCACACCGCCCCCTCCTCCATACAATCTCACAAGCACCCCCTCCGTACAATCTCATCCTCCATACAATCTAACACAAGCCCCCCCTCCTTACAATTCACACAGCGTCCCCCCCTCCTCTGTAAAATCTCACACCGCCCCCTCCCTCCGTAACAATCTCACACAGCATAATCTCATGCGCTCCCACCTCCTCCGTACAATCTCAACCAGCACACCCCTCCTCCCTACATCTCACATAGCGTCCCCTCCTCTGTACAATATCACACAGTGCCCCCCTCTCCTACAATCTCACACAGCGCC
>ONZH01027188.1:0-20944 GCA_900303285.1 Rhinella marina
GTTCGGCCGAACACCGAGCGGACCCGAGCATAGGCGTGCTCGGCCGAACAGCGAGTTCGGCTGAGCATGCTCGCTCAACACTAATCAGCTTTACTAATAGGCTTTATGAGTCCCACTACCTGAACAATTGTACCACAATGTGAATGAGGCCCTCCTTTACGTGATATACCAGTTGTATCGAAGTGCCTATTCCTTGTAATTTTTGGCAGCACTTGCACTTTATATACAAGTAAATATATATTTCCTAACAATTTTTCCTCTAAAATCAATTTTATCTTCGGTTTTGGGCGTATTATTTTCAGTCTGTAAAAGTGACGTAATACTCAGACAACATCATTCCCAGCAGTGACCATGGAGTCCATGATGCATCCAGACATCCTCCCCATTCTTTTCCCAAACCATTTCAGTGGTGTTTCCATCATTTTCTCACCTTTCCCTATGAACCAGACACCATCACCTCTTCAGAGCAGGGGGTGCCTGGTTTAGTGCTCTGTTTCTCCCAATGACTTCCATTGTGCTCAGATGCTCTGTAGAGCACTCAAGCATCACCTAGTGTTCTACCCGAGCACCTGAGCACTTTGGTGCTGGATCAGCACTACTGATATGTCTATTTTTTTTAATTTTTATTTTGGTTTTACACAATAAAAACGGCTCAAATGACAGTTTGATTGGTAATATTTTGGGGTGCATATGACTTTTTGATCATTTGTTATTACACTTTTTGTGATGTATGGAGACAAAAAAAATTGCTTTTTTGGCACATTTTATTTATTTATTTATTTATTTTTACGGTGTTCACCTGAGAAGTTATATCATGTGATATTTTTAAAGAGCTGGTTGTTACAGATGTGGCGATACCTAATATGTATACTTTTTTTTAATGATAACACAATAAAAGCATTTTTGGCACATACAAAAACGGTTTGATTGCTACTATTTTGGGGTACTTTGGGGGACTTTTTCATCGCTTGGTATTACGTTTTTTGTGATGTAATGTGACAAGAAATCGCTTTTTTGGCACTGTTTTTATTTAATTTTTTATGGCTTTTACCTTTTGAGGGTAGAGTGTGTAATATTTTTATACAGCAGTTCATTACGGACGCAGCAATACCTAATATGTCTATTTTTTATTCATTTTGGTTTTACACAATAAAAGCATTTTAGAAAAAAAATGTAGGGGCTCATTTTTTGTGGGATGAGGTGATCGTTTGATTGGTACTATTTGGGGGTACATATGACTTTTTTGATCAATTTTAATATGTTTGGGAAGTGAGGTGAGCAAAATTTAAATTCCATCATAGTTTTTCTTATTTTTTTTTTTTTTATGGTGTTCACCGCGCGGAGAAAGTAATGTTATCCATTTATAGATCAGGTTGTTACACACGCAGCGATACCAAACATGTGTAGTGTATTTTATTTTTTCAATTTTTAATCAATTATAAATGTGTGACTATAAGAAGAAATTAGATTTTTTTTTTTACTTTTTTGACCCAGACCCACTTGGTTCTTGAAGATCCAGTGGGTCTGGGGTCTCTACAATACACTGTATAGTGCACTGCAGTCTACTGAACTCATATTTTGCTGATAGGATGTGGACCCATTCACTTTAATGGGTCAGCAAAAAATGCTGACAGTACACTGTGTGCTATCCGCATCCGTATGTCCGTTCCTTAGCCCCGCAAAAAAAAAGAACATGTCGTATTCTTGTCCATTTTTCGGACAAGGATAGGCATTGTTACAGTGGATCTGCAAAAAAAATGTTTGCCATACGGACATAATCCATTTTTTTTGCGGATCTGCAATTTGTGGATCAGCGTTTTATGGAATTTGGAAACACTTGGCTGTGAAAATGAAAAGTTTCATTACTTCCAATGTTACTTTAACTCCAATTTGTTTTCATTTTCACAAGGGTTAACAGGAGAAAAAGCATCACATAATTTGTTACCTATTTTCTCCTGAATACAATGATATGTAGTGGTAGACTGCTGTGGGGGCACATGGCAGGACTCAGAGAGGAAGGAGCGCCATATGGCTTTTGCAGCGCAGATTTTGATGGATTGGTTTACTGGCGCCATTGGTTTTTATTTTTTGAGTAATTGTCTTATGTGGGATCTCATTTTTTGTGGGATGAATTGACATTTTCATTGGTACTATTTTGGGGTATATATGACTTTTCGATCACTCAATATTATGCAATATGTCAGGCAAGGAGACAAAAAATGATATACCATATTTTTCACTTTATAAGACGCACTTTTTTCCCCCAAAAGTAGGGGGGAAATTGTGGTGCGTCTTATAAAGCGAATACAAGTGAACGCTTTCATTATGGAAGCGCTCACTTGTATGTTTTAGCTGCCGGCACCCCGTCAGACTTCAGATCAGCCCACCCAGCCCCATAACAATAAAATAAAAACTTCTCTTACCTGTCCTGCGGCGTGGCTCCGATCCGGTTCCGGCGCTCCTCAGGCTTCCCGGGCCGCCGGGCCGGTGCTGCACTGTCCTGACCGCGTACAGCACCAGGACGTAGTGCGCACTATGACCTGATGCTGACAGTGCAGCGCCGGCCTTAGAAGCCAGAGGAGCGCCGGACCCGGAGCGGAGCCGCGGCGCAGGACAGGTAAGAGAAGTTTTTATTTTATTGTTATGGGGCAGGGAGGGCTGATTTGAGGTCTTATGGGGGCACAATGGGCTGATCTGAGGTCTGATGGGGCACAGTGGGCTGATCTGAGGTCTGATGGGGGCACGCTGGGCTGATCTGAGGTCTGATGGGGGCCCAATAGTCTGATCTGAGGTCGGATGGGGGCACACTGGGCTGTTCTGAGGTCTGATGGGGGCACACTGGGCTGTTCTGAGGTGTGATGGGGGCACAATGGGCTGATCTGAGGTCTGATGGGGGCACAGTGGGCTGTTCTGAGGTCTGATGGGGCACACTGGGCTGATCTGAGGTCTGATGGAGGCACAGTGGGCTGATCTGAGGTCTGATGGGGGAACACTGGGCTTATCTGAGGTCTGATGGGGGCACAATGGGCTGTTCTGAGATCCGATAGGGGCACAGTGGGCTGATCTGAGGTCTGATGGGGCACACTGGGCTGATCTTATAAAGCGAAAAATATGGGAGTCTGATGTGATATCCTGAAATTTATGGGGGGTCTGATATGAGGTCGGATGAAAAATATTTTTTCTCATTTTCCTACTCTAAAATTTGGGGTGCGTCTTATCTTCAGGTGTGTCTTATAAAGCGAAAAATATGGGAGTTTTTATTTATTTTATTTTTACAGCGTTCACTTGGCAGAGTATACCATGTGATATTTTTATAGAACAGGTTGTTATGGACGCGGTGATACATAATGTGTCTATCATTTTTATTTTTGTTAAGTTTTACACAGTGAAAGCATTTCTGAATAGCATAAATCTGTTTTTTTTTGTGTTGCCATGTTCCGAAAGCCAAATTTTTTTTTTATTTTTCAGGCGATTGTCTTAGGTAGGGTCTCATTTTTTGCGGGATGAGATGATGGTTTGATTAGTACCATTTTGGGCTACATACACCTTTTTGATCGCTACAGTAGGTATTACACTTTTTTTTAGGCAAGGTGACCAGAAAATGGCTATTTTGGCAATGTTTTTATCCATATTTTTTTATGGCGTTCACCTGGCAGGGTGGATCATGTGATATTTTTATAGAGCCGGTCGATATGGATGTGGTGATACCTAATATGTCTACTTTTTTTCCCCCTATTTTTAATCTTCATTTTGGGAAAAGGACATTTTTTTATTATGTAAAACATTTTTGTTACTTTTTTTGTCCCACTATGGGATTTCAACTTTTTAGGGTCTGATCTCCTGTACAATGCATTACATCTGTGTAGTAATGTATTGGCTGTAAGTGTATTATACACTGTAATTCACTTACAGCTTCCTGCGAGATCCAGGGGCTGGGTCTCACAGGCTTCCATGGAAGGCAGCCACGATGCCTATAGAAGGCATCGGGCAGCCTTTCCAGCCATCAGGCCTTGTCACCGCAGCGCAGGGACCCGATGGACACAGGAACCCGTCAGGGATACCACACATGCTGCAATCAGTGCTGACGGCGGCATTATGAGGGTTAATGCGCCGGCATCGTTTTTTCACCGGTGCTGGTGCATACAGCAGGGGCCAGGCTATCAGTGACTGTCGAACCCCTCCTGCCGATCAGCGTGCCGTAGCTGTACCACATTGGGATTTAAGACACAGATACATGTTTTTTACTACCTCCAGCACCATCTCTTTACCTGTAGCCATAAATGCCATGGTCACTTTGACATTACTAATGGTGTCTTGGTGTAATAGAGTGTGAAATAGGTTGGATGCAGTCCTAAGAGACCTCAAAGTATTTTACATGACTTCTCTAGGCACTCGGGGGGCTTTTGTTTCAACCTGAATCGAATTTGATCGCCAAATTGAACAAATCAGAAACTAAAACTAAAACGCTATAGATGCAGGAGAACAGAAAAGACAGATTTGGCACATAACCGAGCCAAACGAAGCCTACGGACTCCGTAGACTATAATGGGGCCCGTTAGGTTTCCGCTCAGAGGAAGATTTTTGAGGCGGAGACAAAAGTTGTGCATGCAGGATTTTTGTCTAAAATCTTCTGAGCGGAAACCTAATGGACCCCATTATAGTCTATGGGGCCCGTAGGTTCCGTTTGGCTCAGCTACATACCGAATCCGTCCTTTCCATTCTCCTGCTCCTATAACGGATCTGGAAAACGGAAAAGCTGAACGCTGATGTGAACTCAGCCTTAAAGTGCTTCACTGCTGTAGTCAGACACACAATGACGCCATAGCAAAGAACTTGTACAGGCTATGGCGTTGTAAAGGCTCTGGGTTATAGAAAGTAATATTTTCCCGGTTAGAATTTGGAGGGTGAGCTCATGAGGTTCCTTAGGGTACGAGAAGCACTATTGTCCACTGGAGGCTATAGTCATAGTATAGAATAATGGACATGAGAAAGCACCGGGACAGGAGAGGTAGTACTATGCATAGTCCATACTAGTATTACACAACGGCCCTGTGTAATGTTCCCATACAGTATACATATCGAGTAGGTAGTAAATAGTACAGTACTGTGCATAGTCCATACTGGTATTACAGTGTAGTAGTAGTAGGTAGTAAGTAGTGCAGTACTATGCATAATACATACTGGTTTTACACAACAGCACTGTGTAATGTTCACATACAGTATACATATTGAGTAGGTAGTAAGTAGTACAGTACTGTGCAGACATAGGATTATAGATTAGAAGTACTCTGAATTTATAAATAATGATAATAATAATAATAATAATAATAATAATAATAATACTAATAAGGCCCCATGCAGACTACCGTATTTCACGGTCCGTGTCGAGCCGTGAAAGCTCGGTCTGTGCTGCCCCAGAAAACGGGAGCGCATGGCGTCATTGGTTGCTATGACGCCGTGCGCTTCCTGAGGCCGCCGCCGTACAGTGAAACACTGTACACGGCATGTACAGTGTTTCACTGTACGGCGGCGACCTCAGGAAGCACACGGCGTCATAGCAACCAATGACAGCGTGCGCTCCCGTCCTCTGGGGCAGCACAGACCGGGCTTTCACGGCCCGATACGGGCCGTGAAATACGGTAATCTGCATGGGGCCTAATAATATGTAGTACTATGGAGTCTACTCACATAAGAGCATAGATATTCATCACCTCCAGCATAAAAGAGCAGGGAAGTAGTAGTGTACAGTATACATGGTATACCTGAATATGGACATGGAGAGATTTATGGTGGCAGGGGGAGGGCTGGTCATTCCTTATGTCAAAGTCCTCTCCCTTATCTTTAGCAACTAGGGAGATAACATTATGAGCGGAAAAGCTGATCACTCCCTACAGTGTATGTACTGAATATAAAGCTGCCAAATAGTGATACTGTAATGTATAGCAGTGAGTATATCTCTGTATATCGAATGATTACTTTTTGTATTAATGTTTATATTCTTTATATTCAATTCACTTATGTCTTCTTGTTTGTATACCTTTCTTTGCTCTGCTGTGTTTAACTCTTAGTTGTCTCATCTTCACTATTGTTCTATTGTTGACCATACATTCTTTGTGTATTTGGGGTCTGGTTTTACATTTATGGCTTGGGCAATTCTCAAACATTGCCTCATCTAAACAATGATGAATGTTAGAAGTGTCCATAGTTAATAAGTAGTGATGAGCGAGCCGAAGCGGCAATATTCGGGATTCGCTCGAATATTTGCCGCTTCGGCTCGGCACTCGCGATGATCCGTGCCGCCTGGCCCCCCTTTAAAAAAGCAGACTTACCTGTTCTGGCCGCCGCTGTCCTCAGGCTCCGCGCTCCACTATCTGGCCTGCCGGCGCGCACTATGACCTGACGCTGCGTCAGGTCATAGTGCGTGCAGGCAGGCCAGATAGTGGAGCGCGGAGCCTGAGGACAGCGGCGGCCAGAACAGGTAAGTCTGCTTTTTTAAAGTGGCTGGGTGGGCTGATCTGAGGTATGATGGGGGCACTGGGGGCTGATCTGAGGTCTGATGGGGGCACTAGGGGCTGATCTGAGGTCTGATGGGGGCACTGGGAGCTGATCTGAGGTCTGATGGGGCACTAGGGGCTGATCTGAGGTCTAATGGGGGCACTGGGGGCTGATCTGAGGTCTGATGGGGGCACTGGGGGCTGATCTGAGGTCTGATGGGGGCACGGCGGGCTGATCTGAGGTCTGATGGGGCACCGTGGGCTAATCTGAGGTCTGATGGGGGCACGGCGGGCTGATCTGAGGTCTGATGGGGGCATGGCGGGCTGATCTGAAGTCTGATGGGGGCACGGCGGGCTGATCTGAGGTCTGATGGGGGCACCGTGGGCTAATCTGAGGTCTGATGGGGGCACGGCGGGCTGATCTGAGGTCTGATGGGGGCTTGGCGGGCTGATCTGAGGTCTGATGGGGGCACTGGGGGCTGATCTGAGGTCTGAAGGGGGACACAAGATGTTGATCTGAAGTCTGATGGGGGCACAAGACGCTGATCTGAGGTCTGATGGGGGCACAAGACGCTGATCTGAGGTCTGATGGGGGCACAAGACGCTGATCTGAGGTCTGATGGGGGCACAAGACGCTGATCTGAGGTCTGATGGGGGCACAATGTGTTGATCTGAGGTTTATTATCCCTGTACGGTGACAACACTGTGTGTATTATCCCAGTACTGTGACATCACTGTGTTTATTATCCCTGTACTGTGACATCACTGTGTTTATTATCCCTGTACGGTGACATCACTGTGTTTATTATCCCTGTCTGGTGACATCTCTGTGTTTATTATCCCTGTACAGTGACATCGCTGTGTGTATTATCCCACTGCAGGAAGAGGTAAGTGGTCTGTGTTTGTGTGTTTGTTTTCTATTTTTCAGGGTCGTGAATGCAGAGGACTACGTCATATTCGGTGGACTACATCGGACCAGCTTTTTTTTTTTTTTTTTTTTTTTTTAAAATGGTCAAACAGGGGTCTGGGGGAGTGTTTATTTCAATAAAATGTTTTATACTGGTGTGTGTGTATTTTTTTTTACAATACTACAGTTTTAGTAATTACGGCTATCTACAGACGGCCCTGATTACTAATACTGGGCTTAGTGCTTGCCGGTATGGCAGGCCAGCACTAACCCCAACATCTATTACCTCGGCACCCACCGCCACCAGGGGTGCCGGGAAGAGCCGGGTACCCGCAGGACCGGACCTTCTAAATTGAGGGTCTGGCTCTGGGGCGGCTGCAGGCTGGTAACATTAGGCTGGGAAGGGCCAATAACCGTGTCCCTTCCCACCCTGGTAGTGCCAGGCTGCCGCTGCTGGTTGTATCTGGCTGGTGAAGGAAAAAAGGGGGGGACCCCACGCCATTTAAAAAAAAAAAAATAATGAAATTTTTGAAAAAAAAATGGCGTGGCGGTCCCCCCCTTTTTTCCTTCACCAGCCAGATACAACCAGCAGCTGCAGCCTTGCACTACCAGGGTGGGAAGGGACACGGTTATTGGCCCTTCCCAGCCTAATGGTACTAGCCCGCAGCCGCCCCAGAGCCAGACCCTCAATTTAGAAGGTCCGTTCCTGCGGGTACCCGGCTCTTCCCGGCACCCCTGGTGGCGGTGGGTGCCGAGGTAATAGATGTTGGGGTTAGTGCTGGCCTGCCATACCGGCAAGCACTAAGCCCAGTATTAGTAATCAGGGCCATCAGTAGATAACCGTAATTACTAAAACTGTAGTATTGTAAAAAAAAAAAATACACACACAAGTATAAAACATTTTATTGAAATAAACACTCCCCCAGACCCCTGTTTGACCATTTTATTAAAAAAAAAAAAAAGCTGGTCCGACGTAGTCCACCGAATCCGACGTAGTCCTCTGCATTCACGACCCTGAAAAATAGAAAACAAACACACAAACACAGACCACTTACCTCTTCCTGCACTGGGATAATACACACAGCGATGTCACAGTACAGGGATAATAAACACAGTGATGTCACCGTACAGGGATAATAAACACAGAGATGTCACCGTACAGGGATAATAAACACAGCGATGTCACAGTGCAGAGATAATAAACACTGCGATGTCACCGTACAGGGATAATACACACAGCGATGTCACAGTACAGGGATAATAAACACAGAGATGTCACCGTACAGGGATAATAAACACAGAGATGTCACCGTACAGGGATAATAAACACAGCGATGTCACAGTACAGGGATAATAAACACAGTGATGCAACTTTTTTTTTTTTAAACTAAGGAGACGTTATACTGAATGGGAGCAGCAACAAGGATAGATTATACTGTATATTATACAGCATGGTGTACAGATTATAGTGTATATTATACAGCATGGTGTACGGATTATACTGTATATTATACATCATGGTGTACGGATTATACTGTATACTATACAGCATGGTGTACGGATTATACTGTATATTATACAGCATGGTGTATGGATTATACTGTATACTATACAGCATGGTGTACGGATTATACTGTATACTATACAGCATGGTGTACGGACTATACTGTATACTATACAGCATGGTGTACGGACTATACTGTATACTATACAGCATGGTGTACGGATTATATTGTATACTATACAGCATGGTGTACGGATTATACTGTATACTATACAGCATGGTGTACGGATTATACTGTATACTATACAGCATGGTGTACGGATTATACTGTGTGTTAAACAGCATGGTGTAGGGACTATACTGTATACTATACAGCATGGTGTATGGATTATACTGTATACTATACAGCATGGTGTACAGACTATACTGTATACTATACAGCATGGTGTATGGACTATACTGTATACTGTACAGCATGGTGTAGGGATTATACTGTATACTATACAGCATGGTGTATGGACTATACTGTATACTATACAGCATGGTGTAGGGATTATACTGTATATTATACAGCATGGTGTACAGATTATACTGTATATTATACAGCATTGTGTACGGATTATATTAAAAAAGGTGAGCACTGTTCTATTACATAGCTCTGCGCAGGGATTGATGCAAACTGAGCTGCCTCCTATGGATCCCTTCAGATTACACAGCCTGCACTGTGCTCTCCCTATGCTCTCCCTACACTGCCCTCGCAGTCTCCCTATCTAAGATTCCGCAATTTAAGCTTTGTTAAACACTGTCCCTAGCACTTGGCACATCTGTCCCTATGCTCAGTTCACTGTAAAAGGACGGAGACCGGGCAGAATTAGGAATTTTTATTGGGCTGTGATGGAGGTGGCCATCTGCTGATAGGCTGGCTACACTGCATTATGTGTGATCTCTTGTTCCCGGGCTTCATACTTTCACTTTGTAACATGTGCAGCTGCCATTTTAGGAAACATTAGGATTGTTACCATGATGCGCCAGGAAATTCGGATTCAATGCAAATCAATTTTTCCTAAACTTTGGATCAAAATCCAACTCTTATTCGTCTTTATGGATTTATGGATGTTTGTGTGCCCATGCTCCATCTCAGGAAGTAGCGGTCTTGTACCTATCCCACAGTGAAGTCCACATCCGTGTACAGGGGTTAAAGGATGAATACCAGGGAGGCACCAGAATAACACCCATAGAGTCAGGCTCATTCTTTAAATGGTTACTTGTCATGGTGTTTCCACAACCATTGCCCGTACGCATGTCTGTCACACTCTATCTATGGTCTCAGTGCTGTATCCTGATTTCCATTAGCAAGTTCACAGAAGACTTTCATTTATTGCCATGCATAAGTGTCACGGTGCGGTTCACTGTGACAGTTGTGGCTGTATAGCTTGGTTGCATGCCCTCTCGTGTACTGGCTGCAGGCTGACCCCTGTGCAGGCTGGTTGCTTGGAGCTGCGTGCTGGCTGCGGTGTAGTGTGTGAACTGTGGCCTGTGAATGTGTATACTCCCTGTGTCTGCATCTCAGTGCAGTTCTTGTCACTTGCCGTGCAGGCTAGATGCAGGTTCTCTTGCGTACTGGCTGCAGGCTTTCTCCTGTGTATGCTGGTATGCTTGGGAATGCCTGCTGGCTGCGGCCTTTAGTGTGTGAACAGTGCCTGAGTAGGTGGATGCTCTTTTACTTGTTGGTGTCTGGTTCTGGTGGGGTGACATTCCCTGGTCTGTTCCTGAGTGTGGTTTATCAGTTGCTCTCGTTATTGCAGCTAATTCTATGAGCTGTGAGGCTTGTGGTCAGTCTGTCTTGTGCCTTGCTGGATGTAGCCCCTTGCTGTTGACCCAGGGGTTTTTGCTATTTGCCCTTCTGTGTGGTGTCACCTGGTAAAGCATTGTTGTTGATATTGTATCCTGTCTTTTCCATGTCTTGCCAGGCAGTGTAACTCCTTCTGATCCTGCCTGTTCCATGTCTTCCCTGGCAGTATAACTGCTTCTGATCCTGTCTGTTCCGTGTCTTCCCTGGCAGTGTAACTCCTTCTGATCCTGTCTGTTCCATGTCTTCCCTGGCAGTATGACTGCTTCTGAACCTGTCTGTTCCATGTCTTCCCTGGCAGTATAACTGCTTCTGATCCTGTCTGTTCCGTGTCTTCCCTGGCAGTATAACTGCTTCTGATCCTGTCTGTTCCGTGTCTTCCCTGGCAGTGTAACTCCTTCTGATCCTGTCTGTTCCGTGTCTTCCCTGGCAGTGTAACTCCTTCTGATCCTGTCTGTTACATGTCTTCCCTGGCAGTATGACTGCTTCTGAACCTGTCTGTTCCATGTCTTCCCTGGCAGTATAACTGCTTCTGATCCTGTCTGTTCCATGTCTCCCCTGACTGTGCTTTCTGTTTCTGTTCTGTGTTTGTCCTGCCTTCGTGAGAGGGCTCCTGTGTTCTTCAGAGGGAGGACATCTAGTCTATGTGTGCAGGTCTGCCTGTGACCACCAGGCTTCCATTCCACATGGGGTCCAGGCATCAACTTGTGTGTGTTGTGAGTTTGGGTTCCAGTCCTCCTGCCGTTGGCTGTTCCGCTGGTGCGTGCACCAGCGTGGTTCTTTGCAGGTAGCGGTAATGGGTACCTGGACCTTCCTGGAGGTGCAACCGGTGAGCCGTTGTCCAAGTTCATCCCCACCATCAGGGGCTCTGAGAACAAATGGACTCACTGGCTCTTTGCCCTCTGGGGTTTGGCCTCCTGCATTGCTTGTGTGCTTGTTTCAGTGGTAGTGCTTCCACTATTGCCTACCTGCTAGTCCTGCATTACTGTCATGTTCCTTTATTACATGTGTAATAAAATGCTTTGTTGGCTTCCTGGCCTGTAAATCTTCCTCTGTCCTGTTTGCATGACATTCCGTAGGTCTGTCCAGGTCCCCGGAACATGACAATAAGTGGTTTTTGTTATTCTTCACAACAACATAATTTGACCTGCCATTTGCACTCTCAGTTATTGTTTCACATGGGTATCTCCCTGTATTGTGTTTTTTTTTTTTTTTTACTGGTATCAGTTGAAGTCGAAGGGATGTTCAGAAACTAACATTTACTACATATTGCAGACTAATATTTTAAAAAAAGCTGTTATTTAGACAGCAGCAGTCATAGTAAAGATCCTGGGAACCAGCTGAAGCGGTCTCCAGCCATACTGTATGATCTGTGTGACAACACGTGGTCACTACATTCCTGTATTTAGGGGTCAAATACAAATACACAGTGGTTGCTCACTTCTCCTACTTACCACCACGGTCCCAGGCTCTGTGTTTGGTGGTGATCAGCTGCTGGTGTTTTTTCATTTACCACCACAGTCCGTGACCATTCTTACCAATCCTAGACCTTCTTGCACCTATGTAAGTGGTCCAGTCCCCTTCCCAGGTGCTTGACCGTCAAGCGTCCTGCAAGGGTTGCTGTTGTCTGTTATTGTGTTCCTGCATACCTGGTCTGTGCTTGTGTTTTCTGGACTCTGCTGCCCATTTCATCCTCACCTGTTCTGTCTTGACTCTCCTGTTGCTGGCCCGGATTGCCTGACCTGTGCCGCCGGTCCTGACCTATTGCCTATTTGACTTTACCTCTCCCTCATCCTTCAGTCCTGCACTGTTGCTTCTGGATATGACTTGGCCTGCTGACCAGGACTGTACCTCTGGTACCCTCTGGTCCACCTGGACCAGCTGCCTTGTGTGACAGTCCTCCTCAAGAGGTCCTCCAGGAAAGTCTATCCCCACCATCCCCCCACCATCAGGTATACTGTGAAGAATGAGGGATCCACTTAGAAAATGCCTGTAGAGAAGGTAGGACATGTGGCACAGTGTGTTCAGACCCACTAGTTCAACATGCATATTTTTTCATTTAAAGAAGAACTCCCACAAAAATGTTTATTCTCTGACCTATTAGAAAGGTGCATGATATAATCTGTAGTGATTGTTATTTTCTTATCAGTGACTGTTTCTGTGAGTAATAACCTCTCTTCTTATTGTAGCTGGGTCATGTGACCAACTCCCTGACCTCCAACTGACCCAGGACAGAAAGCCAGTAACTGCTCTATTCATTCCTGTGGGAGCCTCACTTTCAGTCTCATAGGAATACATAGAGAATTAGACTTCCTGTCCACACTTAAGTCTATGTGTGAGTTGGTGGGTCTAATTGTTGGTCACATGACACAGATAAGAAACTTCAGAATGATAGAAGTCAAAAATTCAGACACTGGTAAGAAAATGACAGTCACTAAAGATTACATCATGTACATTTCTAGCAGGACATGGAATAAAGTTTTTGTCGGGAGTTCTTCTTTAAGTTGAAATTGTCAAAATTTCCCAAAGAAGAATACCTTAGAGCAGGGATGCTCAACCTGCGATCCTCCAGCTGTTGTAAACCTACAACTCCCACCATGCTCTGCTGTAGGTTGATAGCTATAGGCTGTCCGGGAATGCTGGGAGTTATAGTTTTGCAACAGCTGGAGGGCCGCAGGTTGAGCATCCCTGCATTAGAGGGTCAACATTTAAAAAAAAATTCACTTTGAAGGAGTTTCTAATGTTTTGGCAGTGTACATCTGTTCTGGCAGTACGGTGCCATAGAACCAGCAATAGAAAAATAGGCCTTCAAAGTTCAAAATGCTCTACAGTCCTTTGAAGTCTTGCCCTGAGCCCAGCTAGTAGATGCACAATTTGCATCCATTTTAACACTACAAACAAATGGTAATGGTTTTAGAAATGTTTTGTCTTGAAAAGTTTAGTAACAGGAAAAAAATGATGAGAAAGGAAATATATATATATGTTTTCAAATATTATATTTGTCCTCTAATGGCATCTAATGTTATTCTAGTTATTTGAAGTTAGACAGACCCATTACTAAATCTAATAAATAGATCTGGTAAGGAAGTGGTAAAAAGTCTGGTAATGAAGAGGTTAATGTAAGATGATTCTTGAGACTGAAAAAAAACGCAGTAGATTTAGTTTTTCAGTGAGTGCAGAGCTTCTGATCAGTTATAGACAGTGTTACATGTATAATGCTTCTGATAAATGAAGAAAGGGGTCCACTAAATCATGTTTTTATCTTACATACTTTTATATTTTGACTAAATAGTTTGCTTTAAAATCCTGGACACTTTTTTTAAGCATTGTCTTTTTATTGAGTTTCAAGATTTTTGAATCAAATGAAATAAAACAAAGCAAGAACAACAAAAAAGTCAATGGTACACTGAGGCGTATGGGTGAGATATAAGACATGAGGCTGATATACATCTTGCATAGACATACATAAGTGTAAGGGCTCCATAACATTAACAACTGTACAGAAATATTCAAAATAATCAACGACCATTGGGTCGGCAAAACCCCCTCAAAATAGAGTGATCGGCAAAGGATTGGCATGAGTGCTGGACGAACACCTCAACCAATGGTTGTGAGCGCTGATCCTGGAGTGCAAGGAAGGAGCAAAATCCAGTTCATATATCATATGTAGGTTTAACAATTGTATAACCTCCGCTCTATCAGGTGGTATAGATTGTTTCCAATGTCTGGCTATCACCTTATGTAGAAGGAAGTGCTGAGATATATGCATACGTGTAAGTATATGCATTTAGAGAGCGAGGGAGCATGCTCAGCCGAGTATGCTCGAGTACCATTTTCGCGTATTTGCGTACGCATTTTAAAATTGGTACGCTAATACATACGCATATTTTAATCTGTACACTAATGCATTTTAACAATTTGTACGTTATGCGTATGCATTAGTGTACAGATTAAAATATGCGTATGTATTAGCGTACCAATTTTAAAATGCGTACGCAAATACGCGAAAATGGCACTCGAGCATGCTCGTTCATCTCTAATATGCATGCATGCCCTCATATTAATGAAGCATGCATATTCATGTATATATAAGGGATATATATATATACACACACACACACACACACACACACTATGGGCCTTGTATGCCCCATGTGTATATGTGGATGGCCCAGAGTGCATATATATGCCCCCTATAGATTATATAAATAGCCCCTGCCTATATTGTTCCCCCAGTTGCTCCTAATATATGTAGATACATGTATATATGCCCCAGTTTTATATACATTTATCTATATACCTATAAAATGTCCCCCAGCGTCCGGGTGCGCCCCCCCCGAGATGGTGACCTGATGACTGGACAGTTAGTTCAGTCTCAGGTACATCAAAGGACAGAGGATGTTTAACATAACAAGGACAGGGAAACAGAAGGTTCACAGGTGGGAGGATCAAAGCGACCCTCCGCCTGGGAACAAGCACCAGTGTGCGCGGGCCATTGCGGTGACGTCATATCACCGCGCCGACGCGCTTGCACGCCGCCAGCACGGGCCCCTCGGTAACGAGCGTGGCAGGGCTTAAATAGCCCAGCCACCCTGCACTCATCAGAATTGAGCTGGGTGGCCCCTAAAAGAGAGAGTCATCCCCAGGACAAAGAGCAACCCCTGTGACGAGCAGATGACCCCCAGGATGGCTGAGTATATCATTATCCACTGAACCACCAATGCATTAACCCCTTCATTCATTAACCCCTTCATTATCCCCTGAACCACCAATGCATTAACCCCTTCATTATCCCCTGAACCATCAATGATTTAATCCCTTCATTTTCCCCTACCATAACCTACAGTACCACCAACGTTGCCCCTTCATTATATTAACCCTTCCACTATACCACCAACGGATATTAACCCCTTCATAACCCCTAAAATGCCCATTACTAACGTCAATAATCCCCCATCCCAGGCACATTCCATATTATCCTGATTAACCCCTACATTGCCACTATATCACCAACGTTAATATTACATATTAACCCTTTCCCTGCCAGTCTTGGGAGGGTGTTAGTATCATCTCCTGTTAACCCTTTCCTTACTGGTATCACATTTAACCCCCTTTTACCCCCTAGGGACATTTAGAACTAGGCTGGGGAGGGAGCTGCCTTGGCGCTAACTATTAGTTTGTGTGTAGCTAGATTGTGGAAGGAATTTGTACGTGGGATTGTATAGTGTTAGTGAAGTGAGTTTTTATACTGAGGTTGTGTTATTGTATTGTTGTGTGGCTATATGTATATATATATATATATTTATATATGCCAATATAAATATATATATATATATATATATATATATATATATATATATACATAGTCTAAATAATTAGACTATAGACTGTAGTTGTGTATAATAAATATTTTATTAACTAAATACAATATACAGTGTCTTTTGTGTAGCCGCCGTAGCACAGTATACAGCATAGTACTTGCATGTAGCATAGGTCGTGTATAGGCAACTGGTAGTTATAAAGGTATAAATAGGCGGAACTAGCGAAAGCGGGTTTTTGTCTATTTATGAATATTAATTATTGGTATTACCCAAAATATCAATAATTAATATTCCCCTTTAACACCCTACATGTGGCCATGAGAATATGTGAGACTAACCATCGAGCAGACAGGTGAATGTCTCCAAGACCAATAACCAGGATTGCCAGTTCTGGGGTTAAGGGTATATGAACTTCCAAAACGTCCTCAAGGAACTGAGGGGCAGAACTACCACATATGGGAGGGAGAACCTCTTGATCCGCATTTAAACCAACAAAGAAGGGAATAAGTTGGGAATATATGTGAAAGTGTGTCTGGTGTCAGATACCAGCGTAGTTGAATCTTTCTGCTCTGTTCAGCATCATTAATGCAATGAGAACATTTAATTGACCAGAAAAGAGTAGATTTCCATTTAGAGAGAAGGAGATATTGAGTTCCTCTTCCCATTTGAGCATATACAAATCTTTCAGACACTGCATAGGGGACAACAGTTCAGAACAAATAATAGATAGTCCTCTACGAGTTGGAGACATCCAAGAACATAAGCTGGAGAGGGGTTGAGGACATGGAATATGATTAGATGAGAATGTATGAAGATATTGATAACAGTAGTTGAGAATAGAGAATGATTGGTGGAGAGAAGCAACCTCTAAAAGGGTAGATCCCGGGTATAGAAGGCTGATAGTGTTGATTTCTGAACACGTGTTCATTTTATAGCTTTCAAATACATTTATGAACTCCTCAAAATGTGGACAGTTAACTCAATACAGTATGGAAGATCTCTTTGTTCTCCTATCACCGGTTCAGCATGGTGGTGACCAGCTCTAAAGGGCCCTCAGGTCAGTCCTAACATAATTGTTTGAAAGTCCAATTGTGTTTTAAAATCAATCATTTCTACATAAGAGAACATTTCAGCAGGTGCATGCTGCTTGATCACAAATTAAGATTTTACTTCCCTGAAATAGAAAAAAATAAGATAATACAAGAAGAGACATTTATTTCCGGTAAATACTCATATTAAATATAAAAATGTAACAATTTATCTAAAAAATAGAATCAACCTGTATTTAGTTACTGTCTTCTCGATCTTCAGTCTGTTTTTTTTTTTACTTATTTTCATACTTTTCACCTTAAAGGGAATTAGCTTTAGTTATTTTTCATTCCTGTGTCAGCACAGTAGGCAGGGAAAAACACAAATACAGGGTGAGCTATGACTTACACCCAACCCGCTGTCCCTGTCTACTTACAGAGCAAGCCCTAAGCAAGCAAAGTCTACAACTGGTCGACTGTCCCCTATGCTGGTAAGTGGAGGCAGTCAAACCAAGCCCCCACTGTAAGAACTGCAGGGGCCTGTTCACACAACTGGAACCCAGAAACAGACAAACACACTGAGAAAGGCTGTGTAGGAAAAGGTCAAAGCCGGGAGATCAATAAAGCACCAAATCACAGAGCAGATAGAGAGGTCCAAGTCAAGCCAAAGTCAAATCCAATTGTAACAATCTAAACACCAAAATAGCAACTGGAGCAAAGCAAGGAAAACTATAACTGGCCAGGGTGTATTGCCAGCAGGGGTTTATATAGTACGCAGAGTCCATGGATCAGAACCTGATAGGTCCATGAGTCTGCGCTCCATTAGTCAGAACACAGCACACAGGAATAGATCAGCTGAACAATAGCGCACTGGTAGACACCTCCAGCATATGCCCGCTGAGGGGAGGAAGCATTGTGTCCAGTTGCTGTTGGATCACCAGGGGGCGTGGCTCAGAAGCATGTCTCCCCCGACGCAGATCTCACTGCTGGAGACCGGACAGGTAAGTTTGTGACATCATGTATCTATAAATGGGCTTCTTTCGAGAGGCAAGTTTTATTTTTCATTTAGAAAGTTTTGGGTTATTAATTGATTTTTAGTTATTGTTAGTTACTGTAATTGTTAATTAAAACAAATGGTGAACAATCAGTTTGCTTTTAAAAAGAGTCAATTTGTGTCACGACAGAAACACAGGAAACTGTGAGCCCTGTCTGTACCCCACCTCTGACGCTACCTACTTACAGTATAGGCCCTAGTAGCCAAACTGTAACTGGGCGACAGTTCCTATACTGTATAAGTGAAGGCAGGGAAGGGAAATACGAGACGAACAACACAGAACAATACAAACACAATATGAGAATAGTCAACAAGCCGAGTCAAACCTGGAGGGAACGTCAAAACTAGAGGAGGAGGCAAAATCGAAGTCGAGGTCAGAAAGCCGGTAGTCAGAAAAACCAGAATATCTCTCAGGGAATAAACGCAAGAACTGCACGAGAAAAACTAATAACAGGCAATGTGAAAAGGCAGTTGCCATCTTTAAATAGCCTGCCCAGGATCATGTGATGTGGCCAGCATCACATGACCGGAGGCGGAGCAAGCTGTCAAAACAATGCAAAGTAGCCATGTGGTGTGATCAGCACCACATGGCTAAAAACCCAACAGACAAATTAACTGATGAAGTGCTGGTTGACCAGACCAACACTTTAATTCCCTACTGCTCGTCTCTAGGGGGGGCGGAGAGGTCCGGCGGCGCTGCGCGGAGGGAGCGCGTCGCCGGCCTCTCGTGACATTTGAACCAAATTTCAACATTCTGAAGGATAGAATTCATAGAATATCAAAGATACCTTACACAAAAGGACACAAAACAAGAATAGCACAAAAATGTATCCTAAAAGCACTTTGAAATTGCATATATTTTATAAAACTGTTAAGTAAACTGAAAGTAAACCTGTGCGAGATATCACAAAATCATCTCTATGCACCTAGACCATACATCTCACTTTTGGGGAAAAAAGTCCTTTCTACTACTTAAAGAAGAAAGGTGCATCATGTAAACTGTAGTGAATGCAATCTTCTCACCAGTGACTGTATCTGTGAGATATCCTGTCCTTCTGATCCTCAACTGTGTCATGTGACCAGCACTCTGATGTCCAACTGACACAGGACAGGAAGTCAGTTACTTCTCTATTCATTCCCATGTGACTGACACAGCTGAGAAGCAGAAGGGAGGGGATAATAATAGGTCAGAGAATAAGAATTTGTGTGGGACTCCTTTTTTAATCATACTGTAAACCGAACATTCAGCATCATCTTATGTCCATTCAGTTTTCTACACATTATGATAGCAAAGCTCAGATGTTTGTGTCTGATGGATCCTTCAGTGATGCAACAAACCAGTTTGTGTATATATTATATATATATATATATATATTATATATATATATATATATACACACACTAAATATTAAAATATCTCAAAAAGAATTCTCTTCAACATCTCATTTACACTGCACTACAGGTTATAGTCCTCCTGATCTTGTAAGACCAGGAATGGGTCAGTCGCATAGCACAGCTCTTCAATGTGGGCTATACACTGGGACAAATGAGAACTTTTAGCTTCCAGCTGCCTGATGAGATCCTCAACTAGATATCCAGTTTGTCCTTCTTCTATCAATAGACCTTCCTGGACTAATTCTAGGATTACCCTCATCTCAACAGTGTCTGATGCAGTATGTGCTTTTTCTTGAACTTTTAGCATACAAATCTTTATACTTTTCTCTATCTCTGACTTCTTGAGCTTTAGAATTTCTTCATTGTCCCTCAGTCTGTCTTTCTTTATCTCCATGGCTTCTCTGATAGGCATCACCTGGTGTCCTTTATGTTCTCCGACTATACAGCAGTGGGCACAGACACAGGCAGGTCCTGACTGCAGTAATACTCAAGGACTGCTTTATGGATGGAGCATTTTCTGTTCTTTGGAGATACACTGGGGTCCAACATTACATGTTCTGCTTGTTTGCTATGGGCCTTTAAATGGTCTTCACAGAAAAAAGCATCACATAGCAGGCATTGTTTAACTGCACGCTGTGGAAAAGGTGAAGTACAATATGTACAATACTCATGTGTCTTCTTGTCTGACTTTGATGATTGACAAAATTCTGCTATTTGACAGAGAACCAGGTTCTTGTTCAGTTCCGGCCTCTTCTTAAACCTTCTTCTGCAGATGGGACAGGACGTATCATCACTGTCCTGATTGTTCCAGGTCTTATCAATACATTCCAGGCAGTAGTTATGGCCACAGATCAATGTTACAGGAGTTTTGTACATCTCCTTGCAGATGCAACAGATTATGGTGAATAGAATAGACCCAGGAACATCCCTGAAAAGGTCAAGAAAATCATAATCAGAAGTCAATAGTAATCATTATTACTTGCTGCCGTGCACTTTGGCAGACACCAACAGGCTCAAGGACTGGCCCACCTTCTGTTCTACATATTTGTGCAGGTTTTGTACTGCCTGTTTCGCAAAGAAGTGATGGCTTGGAACTCTCCACCTCGGCTCGGCACAAGCCATCAGTTCTCTGAAAGATGCAGAATCCACCACTTGGAAAGGAAGGGACTGCAGCACCAGCAACTTGTCCAGGAGCATGTTCAGCTTCTGCACCGTAGGATGTGTACACGCATACTGCTGTCTCTTCACCACTGAATGGCTAATGGACACAATTATTTACTCCCTACTCAAGATACAATTCAATCACCGTGCAGGAAGATACTGTCCAATAAACAAGAAATTTTCAAAAAAGCTGTATAACCAAAATAAATTTCACAACTGAATGATTAATCG
>ONZH01027189.1:0-16620 GCA_900303285.1 Rhinella marina
GGCCTTGTTGAAGCCAGTGGGGATACAATGCGTGCTGGTGAGGGGCAGCCAGGATTCCGCTCATCCAGAATCCCTGTCTTTATGGGACAGTTAAGAAGGGGGTGGGTTACACCGCTGTTGAGGCCTGAGCAGTGTGAACAGGTGGTGCAATGGATAGCCGATAGCGCTTCCACACCAGTTGTCCACCAGCCAGTCATCCACACAGTCTCACTCTGACCCTCCTTCCTCCACACCTGGCCAAACAGAGTCATCCCACCTTTGACCCCTCCCAGGAGCTCTTTTCGGGTCCTTTTTCAGATGTGCCGGAAGAATCCCTGGACCTACCAGAGGAATTTGTTTGTAGTGATGCCCAACCACTTGAGTATTCGCCATCTCCTGCTGATGTGGACCCTGAACCAGCATCTGTTATCATGAGCGATGATGATGATGAGACGCAGTTGCCATCAAGGGAGGCTGTTGGAATGTCCAGTGGGCAGGAAGAGGAGCAGAGTGAGGAAGTGGAAGAGGAGGTGGTGGATGACGAAATGACTGACCCCACTTGGCCAGGGGTGATGTCCAGCGGGGAAAGCAGTGGAGAGGTGGTGGTCTGCGCAGCACCGAAAAAGGCAGCAAGAGGCAGAGGGATGTCCAGAGGCAGAGGGATGTCCACAGGCAGAGGGATGTCCACAGGCAGAGGACAGTCCAGACAGAGAAGTGAGGCCACAGCCAGCAGGGCCGAAGCTGTTCCCGGCAGCAGGCAGTCGCACGAAGCTCCCCCATCGAGGCCTCGTACTTCTGTGGTGTGGAGATTTTTTAATTTAATTTTTAAAGTTTTGTTGCGGATGACAAACTGAGCGCGGTTTGCACACTCTGCCACTCAAAACTGAGTAGGGGCTCTGAGAAGAGCAATCTGACCACCTCAGGCATGCGGCGTCACTTGGAAGTCAAGCACTGGGCTGAGTGGGAGAGAGCAAACGCAATACAACCTGCGCCCGGTCTTGCTGCCACTGCCTCTTCCCCTTTGTTGTGTGCTGCCACTGCGGTCCAGACCTCCAGCCAGGACACCTCCACATCTGCCTCTGCCTCGGCTACTTTGGGGCCTTCTCCTTCAGCCTCCCCTTCCCCCCCATCTTCGCCTGCACCTTCATACTCCTCGTCCCATCAACTGTCCATCTCGCAGGCGTTCGACCGCAGGCGGAAGTACGCCGCGAGTCACCCCCAAGCCCAAGCCTTAAACTGCCACATCTCCAAACTGCTGGCCCTGGAGATGTTGCCGTTTAGGCTTGTGGAGACGCAGGCCTTCCGCGACCTGATGGCGGCTGCCGCACCTCGCTATTCCGTCCCCAGCCGCCACTACTTTTCCCGGAGTGCCGTCCCCGCCCTTCACCAGCACGTGTCGCGTAACATCAGGCGGGCCCTGAGGTACGCAGTCAGCGCAAAGGTCCACTTGACCACCGACTCGTGGACAAGCGCTTGCGGCCAGGGACGATACATCTCTTTGACGGCACACTGGTTGAATGTTGTGGAAGCGGGGACGGGGTCGCAAAGAGAGACGGCCTACCTACCACCCCCGCCCAAGATTGCCAGCACGGGTTCTGATAAACCCCCCTCCTCTTCCTCCTCCTCCTTCTCCTCCTCTGCCTTAACATCGCCCTCAGCCGCTAGCTGAAAGCGTTGCAGCACTGGCGCGGGGAGACGTCAGCAGGCGGTGCTTAAGCTCATCAGCTTGGGCGACAGGAAGCACAGCGCCCCAGAGGTGAGGGACGCCATATTGCAGCAGACAGAGATGTGGCTGTCGCCGCTGCAGCTAGGACCAGGCATGGTCGTGTGCGATAACGGCCGTAACCTTGTGGCGGCTCTGGAGCTTGCCGAACTCAATCACGTACCATGCCTGGCCCACGTTTTTAATCTGGTAGTCCAAAAATTTCTAAAGACTTACCCCAACCTGGCAGAGCTACTGGTGAAAGTGCGGCGCTTGTGCGCTCACTTTCGGAAGTCAACTGTAGCTGCTGCTAGCTTAAAAAAACTCCAGCAACGCCTCCATTTGCCTGAACATCGGCTGTTGTGCGACCTGCCCACTCGCTGGAATTCCACCTATTCCATGTTGGCCAGGGTGTGTGAGCAGCAGAGAGCATTGATGGAGTACCAGATTATGAATCCACACGTGCCTCCAACTCAGCTCCCTCAGTTTGCAAACCACGAGTGGCCATGGATGGCAGACATATGCGATGTACTGCGTATCTTTGAGGAGTCCACCAAGAAGGTCAGCAGCGAGGACGCTATAGTGAGCGTAACCATCCCGCTCCTATGTGTCCTTAAAGAATCGCTCATCGCAATAAGGGAGAACGCATTGCACGCAGAGGAGACGGGGGTAGGAGGAGACGCAACGGAGCTACACAGTCAGACCACACTTTTGTCTGCTTCTCCGTGGCAGTTGCAGGAGGAGGAGGAGGATGAGGAGGAGGAGGACGACGTGGAGGTGGCTGTGGAAGAGGAGGAGGATGCTGGCGGCGAGGGCAGCAGTCAGGCTGTGTGCGTCCCATTGGTTCAGCGCGGATGGGGTGGAGAGGAGGCGGAAGAGGAAGAGGAGGAAATGGCAAGTGATCCTTCTGGTGGGGGCAGTGACGTCATGCCTATTCAGAGTCTGGCACACATGGCTGACTTCATGCTGGGCTGCTTTTCCCGGGACACACGTGTTGTCCGGATAGTGGAGAACAAACTGTACTGGGTCTTCGCACTCCTGGACCCCCGGTATAAAGATAACGTCTCCTCTTTCATTCCGGTAGAGGAGAGGACGAATCGATTGCTGGAATACCAGAGGGAACTCGTGCAGAACATGATGGAGATTTCCCACCCACCATCGCTGGCGGCAGAGAGGAGAGGGTCTCCCAGAGTCCCACAACATCCATCAGGCCCACAGCCACCAGGGGAACACTCTCCAAGGTGTGGGACACGTTCATGGCACCCCCTCGTGCAACTTCCATCACTGCGGGGCCCGCTATCAGCAGGAGGGACAAGTATCGGCGGATGTTGCGGGAGTACCTGGCAGACCGTACCCCTGTCCTCCCGATCCCTCGGCGTCCTACACTTACTGGGTCTCCAAAGTTGGACACGTGGCTGGAACTATCCCTGTACGCCTTGGAGGTGCTTGCCTGCCCTGCCGCCAGCGTGCTATCAGAAAGGGTGTTCAGCGCAGCCGGGGGCATTATAACCGATAAGCGCAGCCGCCTGTCAACCGACAGTGCCGACAGGCTGACGCTAATCAAAATGAACAGCAAGTGATTGACCCGGACTTTGCTTTCTCCAACAGTGGAAAGCAGCCAAAAGTGAAGTGCCATCTGTATGAAGTGCCATTTCCTTCTCCACCTCCTCCTCCTTAACCGCCGTAGAATTGCTCCGTAAAAAAAAAAAAATATTTATGGCTCACCTCTTGGGCCTACAAGCAATTTTTATCATGGCTCACCTCTTGGGCCTACAAGCAATTTTTATCATGGCTCACATCTTGGGCCTACAAGCAATTTTTATCATGGCTCACCTCTGGCCTACAAGCAATTTTTATCATGGCTCACCTCTTGGGCCTACAAGCAATTTTTATCATGGCTCACCTCTTGGGCCTACAAGCAATTTTTATCATGGCTCACCCTCTTGGGCCTACAAGCAATTTTTATCATGGCTCACCTCTTGGGCCTACAAGCAATTTTTATCATGGCTCACCTCTTGGGCCTACAAGCAATTTTTATCATGGGCTCACCTCTTGGTCCTACAAGCAATTTTTATCATGGCTCAACCTCTTGGGCCTACAAGCCAATTTTTATCATGGCTCACCTCTTGGGCCTACAAACAATTTTTAGAGGTCTCACCTCTTGGGCCTACCAAACAATTTTTATTATGGCTCACCTCTTTGGGCCTTAATACAATTTTTAAGAGGTCTCAACCTCTTTGGCCTCCACTTAATTTTTTTCGAGGGCTCACCTCTTTGGGCCTCCATATAATTTTTTCGAGGGCTCACCTCAAGCTAACTTTGCGCACTCATTAAAATATTTTCACAACAAGGACCTAAGAGCCCTCGATGGGAGAGCTTTGTGTGGGGGCCTGTTACAGGGAAGAGATGCGGCCCTGCGGGCTCTAGCCTGCCTTCTCCATGAGCCTCTGGCCAGCCCACGGCCTCTTCCTGCCTTTTGCGGTCCTACGCATTCCTCAACATCCCCACTGCTTTACCTGCTAGACATGACACTGGGCCAGGTCGGGTCACTGACTTCGTCATACTCAACCACCTCCTCTTACACTGCCTCACTTTGCTCAAACAGCCTCCCTTGCTGGCAACTGTGTCTCATCATCGTCCCTAATCATTCTACACTTTAGTGCCCGTTCCACACCACCATCAGCTAGAGATGGAGCTTGCTCCAGTGTTTGGGCATCAGAACAAACAAAATCCTCAGATAGCTCCTGCGATTCTTGCATGGGTGGGAACACTGGGTTGATAACATTGGGCAGGGTGGGAGGAAGGAGGGTCAGAGTGAGGTCCCTGCAGTTTCTGCAGGCTATCGACGAGACTGGACTTTGTGGACTTGACTGGGTGGTGGACAGATTTAACAAATCTAGAAGGAGAAGGAGGGGTTTGCCGAGCTGTCTGTAAGGGTTGTGGAAATCCAGACAGAACCAAGGCCCAAAACTTGGGTGGGGGTAGCAGGTTTGCCCGTCCCCGCCTCCACAACATTCACCCAGTGTGCTGTCAGGGAGATGTAGCATCCCCGGCCTCAAACCAAAGTGTTGGTGGTCAAATGGCCTTTTGCAGTAACCGTGTTACTCGGGCGTGGATGATGTTTTGGGACATGTGCCTGGGCAAGGCAGGGATGGCACAGAGGGAAAAATAGTGATGGCTTGATTGCTTTCCCCCTTTCCTATGCCACCTGTGGTTGTCATAGGCAACGTGATTTTAAGGGGTGCAGAATTTTATCTTCTTTTTTGTCTAGTTTGGCTTGGGGTCCATGGCAATGTAGAGGAAAGAAGGTTTCCCTGTATGGTCTCACTTTACAGAGAGGTTATATTGTCTTTGGAGTGTATTGTTGAGAGGCTGTGATAGTGGCATAATAGTGCGACTTTGGCGCGTTATATGCACCCAGACATGCTTCCCCTGCTGTCCCAGTTGCATTCCAGCAGTGTTGGCATCCTTTTCTGAGGTTTCAGGGTGGACTTGGTGACCTCCAAGTCTTAGTCAGGGAGAGCTGCTATAAGGATCGACAGATAGGGATAGTGTAGGGATAGAAATTGGCTAGGCAGGGCTAGTTTTTCTGTTGAAAAGACCGAAAAGCCCTTTTAAGGGCTATTATATCTGGCTATATCTGGGAAGATCCTGGGTGTATCAGCAGTGTCATTGTACAGCTGGGACTTGTAGTCCTACACAGAACATGCTGCTGAGCAGGAGGAGGGGATGGGCACAGATTGTTATTACTGCAGGTAAACAAAGGCCAGAAGAGAACCAGGGAAATGAGGAAATATAGATGTTTTTGCCTAAAACTTGCTTAACTTAGTTATATATTGCTGTCCATCAGATTTACAGTACTATATTTTTTTTTTCATAACTCGGACTACCCCTTTAAGTCCCTGATAATAAAGTCATGAATTCTCCTATATAAATGTTTTTTTTTTTTTTTTTTTTTTATCCTGCAGAAGTCAGTGCTTCTCTATTTATGGGCAACACCTTTTAGAAAGAATGAGATGCAAGGAGAACGGGTTCTCCTCACTACATCGTGAGAATATGAGAGGAATGAGAATTGTGAATCCTTAAATGGAAGTACTTGATAAGTCCTTTGTAGCAGTCACATATAAAGTTTCATGCAGGAGGCTTTACAGTGCTGCAAATACTCAGTGGGGCACAGCATGTCGGAGATATTCTCCATCAGAAGCAACATTTTCTGTATTACAGAGATATTCTCCGCTGCCAAAGTTGCACAGATCAGAGTTATACTGGGATTTTTGTTAAAGTGACCATACATATTCCAATAATATAGCCAAATTGAAGTTGAAAGACAAACTGTACATCTGACAGGTGACAAAAAATCTTGGTATATATATATATAAATATATATATATATATATATATACGGCTGTATCTTTGTCCCTTAATAAAATGGAAGAGGAAACATGTATGGGGGAGGGGGCAGTGGAGAGCTTATATTGTTGTTTCGACAGCAAGATCTGCTGCACGGGAACAATGATTTTTGGTGCAAGATGACAAGATCAACCAATGAACAAGCTAAAACTCTATACAGAGGACAATTATCTGGAACACGCATTTATACAAATACTCATCACTGATAATTGTTCTGATTATTAGTCGGTGTAAAAAGACCTTAACTACAAATTTATATGCACACGATATGACAGGACAATATAAAACACTCCAATCTGTTGTCCAGGAATAAAGATGAGCGAATCTATTCACCGCTTCGTAGATTCAATACGAATCTTCGTTTTTTTTCTACACCAAAGCGAATCTGAATCTTTTCAGATTCACTTTGGAAGATTCTTCTTAAATCTTTGTACGCTAACGCTACCTACGCATAATATGATTTGTACGCTAATGCTACGCATCTAATAATTTGTATGTTAATGCGTAGGTATTTACTTAAGTAGAGTACTTTTACCGTATGTTCGTGATTTTTGTAGGCCTAGACAATAATAAACTAAAGCTTCGTACGCACTTTGTACACTCATACGTACATATTCGCGGGGATGTTCGCAGAACACAATTTTTTTTAATGCAACTTGAACCGAATCAAATCTTATCCAAGGCGAATACTCACCAAAGCAAATCTTGAAAGGTTTCTAATCTCTATCCAGGAGCAATGATTACTGCCTGTGAATGCAGATGAGGATCAGGCAGTTTTCAGGAACTTCTGGTTCATTTGATATGTGTAAATGACCTTTAGCACTCCCCATTATGGGACTTGAGAAAGGCCCTACTGAGCTTTTCTAATCTCATAGATGGCACCAAATTTATCACAGTGGCTCAGGTTGAATTATAAATTTGGTGTAGGAATATAAACATATGGCTAATGTTATACCAACTACTGTATTACTTTTCTTAGTTTGAGACAGAGTTTTATACCAGAATTTGGCACAATTTTGGTGCTAAATTTTGCATATTAAGGCATAAATATTTCCCATGAAGCCAGACCACTTTCCTGGTAAGTCAAATCCCCCCTTGTCAAATTAGTTTTAGAGGATTTCTCAACAACTTGGGTTGGGACAACCAGTTGGGACAAAAATTTTCCAAATTGTGGCATTTTGTTTCCAAATTGTAACAAATGGTTTGGTGGTTTGATAGTGTCTTGGTGCATTGACTTGTAAGTGTAGTTCATTGTACTTGTGTACTAACTTTTTTCATCATTACTTTTTTATGTTATGGAGGAAAAGTAAGTCTGGTGACACTAGGAGGTTTGCAGCCTTGCTACTTCTGTTCTGCTTTTACATTCTTATGTTAAAAATAAATGTATGCTATCAAACATATAAAATAATTCTAAAATAATTCTGGAAACCTAATGGAGAGGTAGTGACTTATAATAAAATGAATACAAGGACCAAGAAGGAAATGCTGTCATCATAGACTAGCTGTGGTTAAAACCCATTTAGTCAATGTGAGCTATGGAGAAATTGCGAATGAAGAATATATACACAAGCATCCTGCAGCTGCTGATTTAACAGACAATTTGTCAGGAGAATGTTCAGGAGAATAAACCCCTTAATGATGAATGGCTTATTAGTCCTGATCTGGGGGGTCCAGTCAGAATGTAACCACTAGGAGGCATTCTCTGGATTTTCAGTTGAACACAGTTGTACTTCAAGAGACATCCATTTTGTCTCCTTCCCCTTTTTGTATTAATACTTTTGAAGTAAACAGTCTGTGGTTTTTCTTTAACCTATTACAAATTTATAGGAAGAATAAATCAAGCTTCAATTTTGCAAATAGGAAGAACCTGCTTGAGTAAGCATGATATTATGAAAAACACAGGAATCAGGAATAGCAATATTTCAGAACATATATATTTATATTTTATATATTAGCATGTAGCTCTGTGAATTTACTTCTGTATTCTATCTCTTTATTTCTGATGGGATACTTTATTAAATGATTCTGATTATTCATATTAAAAATGATGGCTAAAGGAGTGATGGCTAGACCCTCAATGTACATCTAATATTATTGGCTCTACGGGTGTTGCCCGACAGAAAATCCTTTAACCAGCAAGGTGTCTGGCTGTTTGATTCTTAGGTCGACCACATCCCTTGGCACAAGGGGAACTTTAACCAATTTGAATTACACAGGCAACCAGGTGAAATCCCCTAGTTTGGGACTTGTCCTAAATTGTAGTGTCATGAAAGAAATATAACTAGTCATTACTTTGAACTTTGCTTTTAGAAATTTGATTGCATCTTTACTCAAGCAAAAATATCAGATAATTGAAAACATAAAGTCTCCTTCTTTTCATGCACAGATTTTCTTAATTAATTTGCTAATATAAACTGTCACTGATATTAGAAGGCTACATGTTTAAATAGAACAATTCAATAGCCGCAGAAAAAATGTTTAAAAGAAAAAGAAAAAATAAATACATTATTAAATACATAAATGCAATAATGAATAAATCATTAAAATAAATATATCACTGAATATACAAACATGACATTTTCTAAATTCCTCTTTTTTATATTAGACCATTCAATGCTTTGTATTTTCAGAAACTATGTCACTAACAACTCATTCTTTTTCAATTATTGTAAACGCATAGATTCAAATTTAGATTAATACACTCCTTGTAATTTTTTTTTTTTGTAGGAAATATTGATGAAGTAGAACAACAGTGGAAGGATGAATTCCATCGCTGGAACAATTACATGATGGACTGGAAAAATCAATTTAATGATTACAGCAGTAAGAAGGAAAGCTGCACTGGTCTTTAATTAATGGCTTTACCCTTTAGAGAATCACCATATTATGATTAGTAGGCACATACATATTGGTAGTCATTTAAAGTTTGGTATTATGCAAATTAAACAGCAAAACATTTAGGAGGTATAAAAAATACTTTGTATTATTGTTTGCGCATTATAAAGTCGTGTACTTAATCAAATCCTATTTGTATATAAATAATTAAACACTCCAAAAAAGGGGCGATGAGATCCTAAATTTACAGTACATATACAGACCATATTTATGTTAAAAGAAAACATCAAAACTAGAGATGAGCGAACGTGCTCATAACGAGCACTGTAGCGCTCGGCTCCCCTGCCGGGTGAGGAGGACGGAAGCGGATGCCTGCGCCCATGTGAGCGCAGGGGAACCGAGCGCTACAGTGCTCGTTACAAGCACGCTCGCTCATCTCTAATCAAAACTTCAGGCCATGAAGTCTATGAAAAATTGTTCTATTTGTGTAGGAATATAAAAGAGCTACATGATATCCATAGGATAGGGGATAACTATTATATCAGTAGGGGTCCAACCACTGGGACTCCCACTGACCATGTGATTGGGGACCTTGTACCCTGTAAATATGCCCAAAATTATTAGAGAAGGAAGTCTATATATCGCTATGGGACTGCAACTCCACTCATCTCTATAGGACAGGCACTTGTACTCATCTATCGTAGTCCCTTGAAAGGAGTAGCTGTTCACATTCTTAACCTGGCCTCACCAATCTAATAGTTATCCCCTATGCTGTGGGTAGGGGATAACTTGTTACAACTGGAATATCCCTTTAAATCTTTTAACATTCAATCACCAATTAAACTAATTTGGTATTAAGCTTTATTAAAGTGCCTAGGGCCAAATGTTTATTGATTGAAGTGTCAGAACTGCACAGTGATATGGGTTAGATACTGAAACATCTACTCAGAGTCATATATGTGGTTCTTTACATAGGGTGAACATATTGCGTGTGTAGCCTGTTAAGCAGCAAGGGATCAGGAACAGTAAGGGTGGAACCCAATACAATCATGATAGGCTTTCTCCTGCCCCCTTTCACTGCTCAGCCTCTCTGCAGGTCTCTAATAAATGACAAAAATATTGCATCATTTCCAATAGCCAATCACAATGCTTGGCTGAAAAATTCTGTGACTGCCGGATAGCAAGACTACTAAGAAAGTGTTCTCAGTAGGTCCCTGTTCTACCCTAAACCACCAATAATGTTTTCTATAAATCCATTGTTTGCTTAAACTGATGAAGACATTGACATGAACCCCTTCACTATTCTAGACCACCAGTGATTAATGTAGACGCCTGAATTTACGGTACTATCTGGTGTTAGAGCCACAGTAGAGAGCATAGCTTTGCCTAGCTTGTCCATACATCAGTATATTTGTGAGTATGCCAAGAGATGGGACATTCTTCTTACCCAAGAAATCTTGATTATCTTTGTTTATCTATATGTTCATATGAGTCTAACTTTGAGTTAAGTGTTTTACTCATGAATATTAAGAAAACTGTAAATTCTGTTTATATAGTTTCAGTATTTCATTTTTACATTGCAAATCAAAATTGATTCTCTAATGTTTTCCTCTGTGTGTACCTACCATATGTTGAAAGTATATCAATACTGTATATCCTGTACATCCTGAACATGTGTATATGAATGTTCATAGAAAATATTGATGGAATGTAACTTGTTAGCAGAAATACAGTAGCTTGTTTACATATTTTTCTACAAAGGACTATATTACTTCTCCTATGCATGTAACACAAATGAAATTATTCCCTGGTGGAATAATCATAGGTTTTATGTCTCAAAGAAGACAGTATCTTATCCTATCTACTATATTCTCTATCATTACTTACCCTAAAAACACTGTTAATTCCCTTCAGTTGCTTAGTCCAAATGATATGACTGATGTAGCCAAAATATTCTCTTTTTATCAACATCCTACTCATAAGATAAAAAGCCTACTCCAGATAATGTATCCACATCAACTATGTGGACACATGTAGAAACTAATCTATATTTCACATACTAAAACATATTTGACTAGGGTCCCCAGCCAACAATGATCCATAATTTTCTAGGTTACAATGCAGTTAAAAGTAAGTTTACTTTTGTTATAGCTATCATTTGATGCTATACAAATGTATACTAATGTTACTAAGAAGAGTCACAGATCTATACAAATATAGAATATTGTATTGTTGTAAAACACTGATCTATATAGAATACAGTCATTTAAGTTGAAAAAAAATAAAGTTTCCAAGGCACCCTGCCTAATATATTGATTGGTATTGATATTTATTTCTGTTTTGCATAAACTGAAATGCATGTATTAACTGTTTCTGCAATTGGAAATTTTGGATGGAGCATACAGAATGCACAGAGTTAAAAAAAACTTACGCTACAAAGGATAGTTTGTAACAATTTTCAAGTGGAATGAATTCATAAAAATATTGGTGTGCGGGCAAGGTCACTTTCCTTAACATAGGACAGTAAATAAGAAACTAAATGAGAAAACTACTAGAAGATACAAATAGCATAGTTCACCAAGGTTGCCAGCTCTTGTATATCTTTTCATGAGTTTTGGGTCAAAGCTTCCAACCAAACTCTAAAAACATAAACAACCATTCTACTTTGGACAAGCTGTTAAAGGGCTTGTCCTAGTATAAGAACTTATCCCTTATTTAGGAGGCAGGGGATAATTGTCTGAATGGGGGGTCATGTTCCTCCATTTGAATGGAACATCTTCTGCTCCATTTTGTTCTATGGGTATGGTGGAGATGCCAAATATTTCTGCTGTCTTTGGAAGTCCCATATAGTTGAACGAAGAAGCAGACTCTCCATTGAAATGGGTAAACCCCATTTACCCCTGCAAAACAGACACTTATCCCCTATCCCCTAACACTTATAATCAAGCAATGAAACAGACACAATTAAAATTTATTTTAAAAAAACTGTGTGGAAAATGTATTAATTCTGGAATATCCTAATCCATACTTTGTTGAACTATAATGCACCAAATTTGTACATAAAATTTGCCAGAATTTTGACTGTTCTTTACCGAAGTTTAAATGTAGTTAAAGAGAATCTCTCACAATCAAATACAGTGAAATCTGCATGCATCGTGTTATAGAGCAAGAGCTCAGCAGATTGATATATAGAATTGTAGAGAAATGTTCAGTAAAACTTTACATTAATACATGTAATTTATACATATAAATCTGCTTTTTTTCTTGAGTTCAGTTGTACATGGGTGAAGTGTTATCAGTGATTGATAGTATTCTCCGTGTAAGTGTATATACAGAGATAGCTGTCAGTCACTGATAGTAGTACACAGGAGAGGTGTTATCAGTGATTAATAGTATTCTCTGTGTAAGTGTGTAAATATAGATAGCTGTTAGTCACTGATAGCTGTACATGGTGGCAGTGTTATCGGGGATTAATAGCATTTTCTGTGGAAGTGTATATACAGATAGCTATCAGTCACTGTTAGTTGTACACAGGGAGGCATTATCAGTGATTAATAGTATTCTCTGTGTAGGTGTATATATAGATAGCTGTCAGTCACTGATAAGATGGCCCCTGTGTGTAACTGAACTCAGAAAGAGCAGATAAGTAAATGTATAGCTCACAAGTTTTACTAAATCTTTTCCCTCAAAGCTACGTATCACTCCTGCTCAGTTTCTCCAGATTGCATTGCATATTGTGGTGACAGGTCCTTTTTAAGGACTTTAACTTAAAACATAAAACTAGAGATGAGCGAGCATGCTCGTCCGAGCTTGGTGCTCGTTCGAGTATTACGGTACTCGTAAGTGCTCGCTGCTCGGACGAGTATCTCGCCATGCTCGAGGAAATGGCATCTTCCGCATTGTGCATTTTTGGCGCCTATAAACTCAGCCAATCACAAGCCAGGAGACTCTGCGGTACACTCAGCATCACGTGGGGCTCTTACATGTCGATAGCAGGGGTTGGCTGGCCTGATCAGGTGACCCTGGAATATACTAGTGACTGCCCGCGGTGCTCGGCTCAGATGCTGTCTGGATGTCGTTAGGGACAGAGCTGCTGCGTTTCAGGGAGAGTGTTAGGGCCTGGATTTAGTTCTCTGTTAGGCAGGAGAGATCTTAAAAGAACCCAACAGCCCCTCTAAGGGCTACAAGACATTTTTTTTTGTCTCCTGGCTGGGCTGGCTGGCACTAGTAGTGCAGCTATCGTTATATATAACCCTTTTTTATTTATTGTTTTATCTCAGTGATACAAATCCATTTCATACAGCAGTGTGGAACCATTCTGTATGTCACAGTTCAGCTGTCCAGTCACCACAAACCACAATTTCATATTTTCTGTCCAGGTGACCCATACTGTACGTCACGTAATCAAATACGGTCTTTTGCTTTCACTGATACAGCTACATTAAAAAAATCTCTGTGCGATATATAGCCACAGTCAGCGGGGCTGAGTTTGCTCTCTGATAGTTTCTGCACGTCACGTTAAAAAAAAATATATATATATAAAAAAAAATATAAAAAAAAAAACATATATAAAAAAATAGTTTTTTTGTTGTTTTATCTCAGTGATACAAATCCATTTCACACAGCTGTGTGTAACCATTCTGTGTGTCACAGTTCAGGTGTTCAGTCACCACAATCTGTATTTTCTGTCCAGGTGACACATTCTGCACGTCACGTCAGTAAAAAAGGTCTTTTGCTTTTACTTATACAGCTACATTACAAAAATCTCTGTGCGACATTTGTCTGGGTTGCAATTAAGCAGACCAAGTCTGCCTAATCTAATAGTATCCGTGTAATTGCTCCATACTGCACGGTACGTAATAACATACGTAATTTAGCTCTAACTTATCCACCTATATAAAAAGCACAATCCGTATTTTCTATCCAGGTGAACCATTCTGTACGTCACGTCAGTAAAAAAGGTCTTTTGCTCTCACTGACACAGCTACATTACAAAAATCTCTGTGCGACATTTGTCTGGGTTGCAATTAAGCAGACCAAGTCTGCTAATCTAATAGTTTCAGTGTAATTTCTCCATACTGCATGGTACGTAATAACACACGTAACTTATCCACCTTAATACGAAGCACAATCCGTATTTTCTGTCCAGGTGACCCATTCTGTACGTCACGTCAGTAAAAAAGGTCTTTTGCTCTCACTTATACAGCTACATTACAAAAATCTCTGTGCGACATTTGTCTGGGTTGCAATTAAGCAGACCAAGTCTACCTAATCTAATAGTTTCCGTGTAATTGCTCCATACTGCACGGTACGTAATAACATACGTAATTTAGCTCTAACTTATCCACCTATATATTTTCTTGTTCAGATTAAACAAGTTTGTGGGTTCCAATACAGCAGGCCCATTTTTTTTTTTTAATATAATACACTTATATACAGAAAATGTTGAACCCCAGGGCTAAGGGTCGAGGACGAGGGAGTGGGCGTGGGCGTGGGCATTCAATTACTGCAGGGGGCAAAGGCCATGGTCCTGGGCAGGGTGAGACAGTGCCTGCTGATGAGGGAGCAGGGGAACACCGCAGAGTTACACTCCCTAGCTTCATGTCTCAACTTACAGGGACACGTGGTAGAGGACTGTTGAAACCACAACAGTGCGAACAGCTGATCTCGTGGATTGCGGACAATGCTTCAAGTAATTTGTCCACCAGTCAGTCTTCCACGCAGTCCACCCGATGATGAGGTGACTGACCCAAGCTGGGTTGATAAGCCGAGTGAAGACAGTGCTTCTGAGGCGGAGGCGAGTGCTGCACCAGAACAGGTTGGAAGAGGCAGTGGTTTGGCCAGAGGGAGAAGCAGGGCCAGAGCTGGTGCATCAGCAGCAACTGTTTCACTTAGTGAAGCTCCCGTGGCGAGGCCTAGATGTTCGCAAGTCTGGAGGTTCTTTAAAGAAAGTGAGGATGACCGACGGACTGTGGTGTGCAACCTGTGCCACACTAGGATCAGCAGGGGTGTCACCACTACTAGCTTAACCACCACCAGCATGCGCAGGCATATGAGTGCTAAACACCCCACTCAATGGAACCAAGGCTGTTCACCTCCTGCGGGTCACACCACTGCTCCTTCCCCTGTGTTACTTCGCTGCCTCTGCTAGTCAAACCCCTGCCCAGGACCCCGGCACGAGTGCCTCCCGCCGGAAAACCACACCTTCACCTCTACGATCCTCCACAGCGTCCACCAATGTGTCCCTGCGCAGCATTCAGCTATTTTTACAGCAGACGCTGTGAGCGCAGAGGAAGTACAGTTCCACCCATCCAAATGCCCAAGCCCTCAACGTCTACATCTCCAAATTGCTGAGCCTGGAGATGCTGCCCTATAGGCTGGTAGAGACCGAGGCCTTTCGCAATTTCATGGCGGTGGCTGCCCCTCGGTATTTCGGTCCCCAGCCGCCACTATTTTTCCCGATGTGCCGTCCCAGCCCTACACCAGCACGTGTCACAGAACATCATCCATGCCCTTACCAACGCTGTTTCTGAGAAGTTCTACCTAACCACGGACACGTGGACAAGTGCTGCCGGGTAGGGACACTATATCTCACTGACGGGCACATTGGGTTACTTGGTGGAGGCTGAGACCGAGACTGACCTGGGGCCCGCTCATGTACTGCCCACACTGAGGATTGGCGGGGCCTACCTCGGTCACGGTCTTCAGACGTACTATGCCTCCTCCTCCGACCCACTCCTCCTCCACCACCTCCTCCTCCCGAATTTACCATCCGTGGGCACGGCGCCTTCAGTTGGTAGCTCTAGGCGCAGCAGCAGTGCCGTGGTTAAAGCGCCAGCAGGCGGTGCTCAAACTGCTGAGCTTAGGTGACAAAAGGCACACCGCCCAAGAGCTGTTACAGGGCATCACGGCGCAGACCGATCTGTGGCTGGCACCGCTGACCTCAAGCCAGGCATGGTTGTGCAGTGACAACGGGCGTAACCTGGTGGCGGCTCTGCAAACTCGGCAAACTGACACATGTGCCATGCCTGGCCCACGTGTTCAAATCTAATAGTTCAGCGGTTCCTCAAGACATACCCCAATCTGTCTGATTTGCCTCACCAAGGTGCGCCGCATCTGTGCGCATATCCGCAAGTTGACCACAGATGCTGCCACTCTCAGGGCAGCGCAGTGCCGCCTACAACTGCCCGCTCACCGACGGTTGTGCGACGTGCCCACACCGATGGAATTCGACAATAAACATGTTATCCAGAGTTTACCCAGCAGCGCAGAGCGATTGTAGACTGCCAGATGTCAACTTCCACCAGAACTGGTAGTCAGGTCAGTCAGATTTCTCAAGTCTACAATGAGGAGTGGACGGGGATGTCTGATATCTGCCAGGTGTTGACCAACTTTGTGGAGTCAACACAGATGGTCAGCGGCGATGCCGCCATTATCAGCCTCACCATCCCGCTGCTTTGCCTGTGAAAAACTCACTGCTCAGCATGAAGTCAGATACTTTGCGCTTGTCCAAGAGACGTGGGAGGAAGATACGTCGCTTGATAGCCAGGAGCACCCTCCGGTCTGTTTTCTCAGCGCGTATCGGAGGAGGGGGATGAGGATGAGGAGGAAGAGGAGGAGAATGTCGGCGAGACAGAAGAGGGAACCAGTGCTCAGTCATTCTTAACTCTTGAGCATGTTATGGGCTGAAGAGG
>ONZH01027190.1:0-20604 GCA_900303285.1 Rhinella marina
AGGTGCTGTCAGGAGGCGTAATGGAAAAACAAACAAACAACAACGCTATTCCTCTACAGTTCTACGGGTTTCTTATTTACAGCGTTCGATGTGCATTAAAACTGACCAGTTACTTTCATTCTACTGGTCAGTACGAATCCTGAAATACCTAATATGTATAGTTTTTCCTGCGTTTTGATAGTGATAAAATAATTAGAAAGTTGCCCTTTTTTTTTTTTTTCCTTGTCATATCTTGACCCCTATAACTTTTTTGGTATTTATGTGTACGGAGCTGTATAGGGGCTCATTTTTTGCGGGGCGATCTGAAGTTTTTATTGATACCATTCTGGGGTGTGTATGACTTTTTGATCACTTTTTATTTAATTTTTTTTTTGAAAAAAAAAAAAAAGTGACAAAAATGGCGAATCGCCATTTGGACGCTTTTTTTCTGCCACACAATTCGCCGTATTGGAATTTTTTATTTTTATTTTAAAAAGTACGGGCGTTTTCGGTCACGGTGATACCCATGATGTCTATATTATATTGTTATTTAGGGTATTGATTTTTTTCATTATACGGAAAGGGGGGGTGATTTGAACTTTTATATATTTTTTAACATTTTTTTTTCATTTTTTCCCTGACTATTTTTAAGCTCAAATATGAGCTGATATATAGTGTTTTTTTTTTTTTTTCTTTATGAGCAATCAGGGATTTACTAGACTGAGATAAATTCCATGAATTGCTCATTTCTTATCCTGGCCTGCCATCTAGTGGCCAGAAGAATTGCACTTTGAAAACTGTAATCCTCACCAGCGAGGATTACAGTTTTCATATGGTGTACAGACACCCCGATTGGCCACTATAATGGCGTACGCTTCCGGGGTTCAGACGCATCCTGATGCCGTGATCACGGCATCAGAAGGGCCTAGAAGACGCTGCCGATGGCGGTAAGTAGCGGCAAGTCTCTGCTGTTAGAAACAGCAGAGACTTGCCGGCCATGACGCCCGCCGCACCCGCGAGCGGAGGAAGGGGTTAAAGAGGACCTGTAAGTAACCACTTCTGATATGTCTCAGTAACTACTTGCATTCCCCATGTAATATAAGTTATAGAGCATCAATTCTTATGACTGTTTTGTTACATAGTTGTTAGGGTTGGAAAAGGACAAAAGTCCATCAAGTCCAACCTATATTGATCACCGGAACAAATCCCAGGAACAATGTCCATCTTCCTTTTAAAAAAGGGGTTGGGTTAAAGGGAAAGGGTGTGTAGAACATGATTTCTTTACATTGTCATAAGCCTCAATGTTATTTTGAAATAAGTCATCTAAACCTTTTTTGAAGCCATCTACTCTATTTGCTGTGACCAGCTCCTGCAGCTATTCCAGAGATTCACAGCCCTTACTATAAAGAATGCTTGTCGCCTCTTATGACCGAATCTTTTTTTCTCCAAGCGTAGGGAGTGGCCCCTTGTTTTTTGAGGGTGTTTAACCCAGAACAACGCTCCGATATTTTTGTATGGTCCATTTAAATATTTGTACAGGTTAATCATGCCCCCCCCTCCCTTTGACATCTTTTTCAAGGCTAAACAAATTGAGCTCTTCTAATCTTTGCTGAAGATCTTCCAGGCCCTTTATGAGTTTAGTTGCTCTCCTTTGCACTTTTTCTTACTCCAGAGCATTCTTTTTAATGGACTGGTGCCCACAACTGTACAGCATATTCGAGGTGAGGCCATACCAATACTTTGTATAGCAGCAATATTACATCCCTGTCCTGCGAGTCCATACCTCTTACACAAGACAAAATTCTGTTGGCCTTAGAGGCAGCTAACTGGTATTGCATGCTGTTATTTAGTCTATGATTTACTAATACACCCAGATCCTTCTCAACAAGTGACTCCCCCGAGTGTTACTCCCTCTAGGACATATGCTGCATGCAGATTATTTACCCCCAAGTGCATAACTTTACATTTATCTATATCGAACCTCATTTGCCAAGTGGAGGCCCAAACAGTAAGTTTGTCCAAGTCAGCTTGTAACTTATTAACATATCTTCCATAGACTGGACTGTATTACAAAGTTTGGGCGTCATCTGCAAAAATAGAAACAGCATTACTCCCATCCTCTATGTCATTAATGACTACATTAAACAATAGCAGACCCAGCACAGAACCTTGGGGAACACTACTTATAACCGGGGACCATTCAGAGTAGGAATCATTGACCACAACTCTTTGGATACGATCGTGAAGCCAATTTTCAATCCAATTACAAATTATATTTTCTAAATCAATAGACCTCAATTTACCCATTAGCCGTCCATGTGGATCAGTATCAAACACCTTTGCAAAGTACCAAAACACAATATCCACACAGCCTTCCCTCTGTCCAGGCTCCTACTCTCCTCCTCAAAAATCAGGTTAGTCTGACAGCTTCTGTCCTTAGTAAAACCATGTTGGCTATCACTTATATTATTGGCAGTTACATAATCCTGTGTGCAGTCCCATAGAAAGGCCCTCAAACATTTTTCCCCACTATGGATGTTAAGCTTACTGGTCTATAGTTTCCTGGTGAAGACCTAGCACCCTTTCTGAAAATGGGCACCACACTCGCCTTGTGCCAGTTCCAGTCTATGTTTGGATAGTTATCACTACTGTGCCAGCCTGAGGCATTTGCACATACAGTTGATCTATCTCCTCAGTGATATTGAGGGGGGGGGGGGGGGTCTATTGGGTTGTCATTCCTATATTATTTCTGCTAGAAATGCTGGAATCTAGCAGTTGGGGGATATGTCCCTGCACAACCTGTAACTATCCAATCATAGTTGCTAGTATCAGATTATGCAGGGACACTGCCTAACTGTAAACACACACCTGGAACTTCAATACAAACAGCTGGTGCCACAAGCCTAGGAGGAGCAGAGGATGGCAGTAGTAGTGTCTCTGGGTGCAACGGTTATTCACATGAATCACAGACCTCATGTCGGTGCTCCCTGGGGATAGGCAATACCAGGAGTTGCAGTGGCTGGGTTTGGTGTGGCCTCAACACTAGCATACCTTCCAACTTTGTAAAGGGACAAAGAGGGACACATTGTGCGGCACGCTAAGCGCGCCACAGGTTTTCTCAGCACTAGGCCACACCCCTAACTCTTCCCAAAACATAACTAGACACCAAATCCCACCCAGTCTCCTTACTGCTCCACATAGTAAATATTCCCCAGTTATGTGCCCCCAGTAATATTCCCAGCTGTGCCCCCAGTAATATTCCCACATTGTGCCCCTGACAGGTTAAAAGAATAAACACCATATACTTACCTTCTTCCTAGCAGCAGCATCACCAGCAGAACATCGTCTGCTCTAGTCTGGAGGGCACTGAGCCATGGCTGACTGCCGGCTGGCCCCATCACCCGCCCAGACCAGAGATATACATACCTCCCGCCGCCCGGGACAGTGGGACAGCCAATGCAATCCGGGACAGTTGTGAGGTATGCACTATATGCCCCGGAAATAGTTGAGTTCTCACCATGTGTTGTTGCTCTCCGGGAGGGCTGATAAAGCGTGGTGCACCCCAATGGGAAATAAGTCCAGAGAGTCAGGGTCTGCTATAAACCTAGTGTGCTTCTTTACTGGAGGAATTTGGGTGCAAAACAATACAGGCAAGGCATAGGGCTGGTTTCTCCAGTCTCCTCCCTGGCAGAAGGGTTTGGTGCTTAGGAAAGGCCTGGGCGAGCTGTCCCACTCTCAGAAGGCTGGTACACTTTGTCTGTGGCTCAGTGTCACTCTTGCAGACTGGCAGAGTCTTCCTCTCTAAGCACTATTCCCTAGCTACAGAACACTAGGGACTCTGACTACTCTCCTTATATACAGTTTTTAGCTGAACTAGAACCTTCTAGTAGGAGGGGTGGAGAGGAGAAACTCAGCACAAACAAATACAATGTTACAACTCTCATCTAGAAGACTTACATTAGAGCTTCAATGATACTCAATGGCAATGAGAGTTTTTCCCAGACAAAAACAGGTTTTCAGACATAACAAAGTTAAACCAGACATTCAAAATCAGTCTGGTTTTGGTGGTAAACAAGTCTGGCTTTTTCCCTCCAAAACAGGCTCTTCTTTAAACCATATGATAGCTATGGAAAAAGCTTATTATTAACTAGAAAGTTCCACAAGCCTCTCAGTGTCCATTAACCCTTTCCACAGTGCTGTGCAAATACAGTGCAAATGAACACTGTATGATAAAATACAGTTACACAATATTAAGCAGTACAAGTCAGTGTAAGCTAACCCTTAAAGTGAAATAAAGTAAGGAGTTGATGACTTTGCATAGGGGAAATGGGCAGATGTCCAAAAATGTTCAGACTCTAAAGCACCCCTGCATCAGGGCACTACAGAGGGTGCACCCTTTCTTCCCTCAGGGCACAACCTGATGTTGGGGGCTATTTAAGAATATTTTAATGCCAGCTTTATAGAACGCCTGTGCAACAAGAAATACACACCAGTGTAAAAAGTTGGTCTTTGTAAATTACCCCCATTATCCCCATCTCACAGACCACACAGGCCACCTGTGACATCACCACATCATTATACATGACTTCAAAGGGCATTTAACCCACAGTGGCGCTTACATCACTCAAGTATCACGCTAGTGTCTCACAGTGGCATCAGGCAGGCACACATGGTGTATCATGGGTGACATATCAAGGTTCTTCACTTGTACATGGGGCTGCATGTCACATAAACAGTACATGACTGGCATGTTCACAGTAATCAGGTACAGAACAGTCAACACAAGTGGTACTGCCAACCATGAAACCATAGCAATTAAGGCAGTGTGAGCATTTTCCATTTTCCAGCTGGTGGTGGTTATAAGAGGAATATCTGTCAGCCAAATTCTCATTCAGCTATCTAAGGTGTATAGAATCCTAGACTAGATTATCAATCCCCACAACTTCAGGACTGAAATCTCCCAGCATACCTTACTGGCCCAATGTGTCTAATTCTGATGTATAGCCTTTCTACTAGGTATTGCATTTAAACTAAAATGAGGTTTAAAAGTGGGCAATTAAGTTTGAAGTCTTATTATTAAAGGGGTTTTCCAAAACTTTTATACGCAAGACCTCTGGATAGGTCATTATCTGATTGATGGGGGTCCAACACCAGGGACCACCACTGATCAGCTGTTTGATAAGGCACCAGTGCTCACAGTAGCGCTGCAGGCTTCTATCAGCTCACCAAACACAGCGCTGTATATTGTATAGTGGTTGTGCTTTGTATCACGCTTGGCGCATTCCATTCAATGGGACTGAGCTGCGCCTAGGTCATGTGACCAATGAACATAGAGTCACATGGCCTAGGGAAAGCTGAGAGAAGGCGGCAGCACCGAGTGCTGGTACCTTCTCAACCAACCGATTGACAGGGGTCCCAGTTGTCAGACCCCCACCGATCAGAATCTGATGCCAGTGATGGCTAACCTCTGTCATGCAAGCTGTGGTGAAACTACGACTCCCAGCATGCTCCATTCATGGAGTCCTTAGAACAGCCAAGCAAGTGTGCATTTTGGGAGTTGTAGTTTTACCGCAGCTGGAATGCCAGAGGTTAGCCATCACAGAATCCTCTGAATAGGTAACCAGTATAAAAGTCTCAGAAAAAAAAAAAAAACTTTAATCCTGTGTGCCCTATTGTTACTGCAGCTTTATTTTTCGACATAGATATAAAATATGGATTAGCTGTCAGTGTCTGAAAAATCTACAAAATCTAATCTTATTTATAAAGACCTGCAGCTTGTTACAATGTAGCAGGAAACAATCCTCAAAACTAAACAGCAGCTGCAAAAAGTTCTCTCCTATCCTGGTCTACAGGCTGCTAGTTCCTAGGTCTCATGCACATGACTGTATGTATTTTGCCGTCTGCAAAAACGGATCCGCAAAAAATACGGGTTACATCATTGTACATTCCGTATTTTGCAGAACGGAACTGCTGGCTCCTAATAGAACAGTCCTATCCGTGTCCATAATGTGGACAATAATAGGACCTGTTCTATTTTTTTGTGATGCAGACAGATCATGGACCCATTCAAGTTGAATGGGACTGGATCAGTCGCAGCAGCCGCACGGATAGTGCCTGTGCATTGGGGATCACAAATTGCGGTCCCCAATGCAGGAAATGGTCGAGCAACGACCAGGTGCACGAGGCCTAATATTGACGATCTATCCTTAGGTCATCATTATCAGATCAGCTGTGGGTGAGGAAGGGTCAGACTCCCCAAACCCTTGCCGATCAGAAGTTGGAATAGGTAGCAGCGCTCACGTGGATGCTGCTTTCTCTTCAAAATTACCCATTCTTCATCTCGCTTGTACAGGTGGCGCAGTGTACAATTTCCATTCAGACTAACTTATTATAATTACAGTGAGCCGCCGCTACAAGCAAGACGTAGCTAAAGGTATATTTGAATAGGAGGCAGTGCTCATACAAGCATCGCTACCTCTTCTAAAAGCTAATTAGCAAGGGTGCTGGGAGTTGGGACCCCCCTGTCCCGATCAGATAATGATGACCTGTCCTGAAATCTATATTCAATTATAGATAAATAGGAAGATGTAATAAATTAGGTATTAGTAAGCATATAATAACCAAAATGTGTTTGCATCTCACCAGGGGGTCTGGGAGTATGAAGCCATATTCCTCAGAGACATAGCAGTCTTCCAGTTTTAATCTTCTCCATTTCAGTGCCTTGTCTGCTGAGAAGACCCTTTACACCAAGTGCTCCTGTTAATCTGTGATCCCCGGTCCCTCTACCTGTCCTTTTAAGAGTGGATTATGCACTGGTGACTATAGGGCAGAGTCTGAACCAATTCACTAAAGAGAAAAAAAGAAAAAAAAAAAAAAGAAAAAAAACACTGCTGACTCACACTACCCATGTCAATATTAATTCAGACAAACTACAAGGACGCGAAAGATCAACAAAACTGAACTAATATAAAACATATCTAAAAAAGCTCAGTCCTTCCCTCATCTCCTCCACATTTAAGTCCTTGCATCATCTACATCTGTCAAAGTGAAAGGTGTATTCCAGGAGAAGGCCACATATGCATGAGCGTTATCATCGGATAGCACACAGACCCATTCATTTCTATGGGGCCATGCACAGACGTATCGGTGTGGCCATTCCACAAATTATAGAACAGGTCCTATTCTGGTCAGGAATAGTCCTTTCTATTGATGTGAGCGAGAAATATGCCGAATTCACGCGCAAGGCATTTGTATTTTGTGGGTCCATGGTTTGCAGAATGTAATATATATAGTTCTGTCCATGAGGCCTAAAGCGGTTATTCATGTAAAAGATAATTGTGAAATCGGTGGTGGTGGGAGACTGTTGACCAGCAGGACCCCCACCGACCACGTCTAGGATGAGTTTAAATGGTGGTTGTGCCTTTCACTCCATTCAGAGTCTATGTAAATAGTCAGCCAGCCAACATACATTGCATTCGGAAAGTTTTCAGACCATTTCCCTTTTATCACATTTTGCTGTGTTGCGGCCTTGTGCTAAAAGAAAAATCTAATTTTCCCCATCAATCTTCACTCAACAATACCCCATAATTTGAAAGTGAAACCAGAATTTTAGAAAGGTTTAAAAAATAAAAAAATAAAATTTCACATGGACATAATTATTCAGACCCTTTGCTATGACACATGAAATTTAGCTCTGCTGCCTCCTAATTCTCTTGATCATCTTTGAGATGTTTCTGTACCTTGCTTGGAGTCCACCTGTGGTAAATTCAATTGACTGGACATGTTTTGGAAAGACACAGCCCTGTCTATATGAGGTCTCACAGCTGAGAATGTATATCAGAGCAAAACCAAGCCATGGGGAGGAAAGAACTGCCTGTAGAGCTCAGAGACAGGATTGTGTGGAGACACAGATCAGGAAAAGGGGACAAAGATTTCTGCTGCACTGAAAGTTCCCAAGAGCACAATGGCCTCCATAATTTTTAAGTGGTAGATGTTTGGAACAACTGGACTCTTCCTAGAGCTGGCTGCCCAACCAAACCAATTAATCAGGATAGAAAACACCTTGGTAAGAGACATGACCAAGAATCCAATGCTTGCTCTGGCTGAGCTCCAAAGATCCAGTGTGCAGAAGGGAGAATTTCCAGTATGCAAACCATCACTGCAGCACTCTGGCCTTTATGATCACCAGTAAGAGACACATGAAAGCCCACCTGGGAATTGGAAAAAGTGCCGCTAGAAACAAGATTCTCTGGTCTGATGAAACCAAGATTAACAGTTTTGGCCTTAACACTGACATTGCTCATCATCTGTACAACACCAACCCTACAGTGAATCATGGTTGATATTTTTTCAGCAGCTTGGACAGGAAGACTGGTCAGGATTGAAAGAATTGAGCGAAGTACAGAAATATTCTTAATGAAAACCTGATCCTGAGTGCCTTGGACCTCTGACTGGATTAAATGTTCACCTTCTACCAAGACAATGACTAAGCACACAGCCAAGACAACACAGGAATGGCTTAGGGACAACTCTGTGGATGTCCTTGAGTGGCCCAGCCAGAGCCCTGACTTGAATCCAATCAAACATCTCTGGGGAGACCTGAAAATGGCTGTCCGACAGTCCCCATCCAACCTGACAGAGCTTTAGAGGATCTGCAAAGAAGAATGGCAGAAAATCCACAAATCCAGGGTGAAAACCTTGTAGCATCATACCCAAGAAGGCTGGAGGCTGTAATCACTGCCAAACATGCTTCAACTAAGTCCTGAGTAAAGGGTCTGAATACTGATATCAATGCAAGATTTTAGTTTTTTTCTTTTCATTACCAAAGATTTTGAACATTCTTTCTTCACTTTCTCATTATGGAGTATTGGCTGCAGAAGCCCACAACATACCAAAATGTGAACAAACCTGAAAGGGTCTGAAGACTGTCTGAATGCAATGTAGTCAGTCACCATTACAGATCCCACAGGGGATTCACTCTTCACATCCCATTTACAGAAAACAGAGTTGGGCAATTCATTAATTCTTTTTGGTTTCAACCTCACTCTCAGGGTTCATGCACATGACCTTATGGCCACGGTGCCCGCAAACAGCGGGGACGCAATACATGGGCACCATCCTTTTGCACTCCATGCTGCAGATGCGGACCCCATGACTTCAATTGGTCCGCAATCTGCAAGAAACGATTGAAGATAGGACTTCACAATGTTTAGGCAGCACGGATCGGAAGCACTACAAAGCTTTTCTGTGGGCTTTCGGGCCAGTGCCTCCGCACCGCAAAAAGATAGGGCCAAAGAGAGAACATGTTCTATCTTGTGATAAGGGGTCTGCACCACAAGAAAAACCGGTGGGTCAGTCAGCATATCCAAGTATGCAGGTGCACGTCACCATGGCTGCAAATAGAAAAGTAAAAAACAAACAAAATGCAACAGCAAAGAATAAAATAAGTACATATAATAATGCCATACTCACTATATACAAAATACTAATGCTACGTTGTAAGTGTGAGATTCTTGGAAAATACTTTTGTACAAAATTATTTGTGCCCATCTGCTAGACGTTAAGGTGATCTCTTTAAGGGCTCGTGCACACGGCCATTGTCCGGCCACGGCCGTATTGCGGCCCACATACTGCAGGTCCCAATACATGGGCACCGGCCTTGTGCATCCCGAATCACAGACCCATTCACATGAATGGATCCACAATCCCAGAGATGTGGAAAGGAGGCACAGATCGGAACCCCACTGAAGCACTACGGAGAGCTTCCATGGTGTTTCTGGCCGTGCCTCTGCACCGCAAAAAAGTAGTGCATGCACTACTTCTTTGCGGTGCAGACCATGGGTTGTGGATCACATACCTCATTCAAGTGAATAGGTCCGCGATCCGAATGCGGCGGCCCCATAATCAGTGCCTGTGCATTGTGGACCGCAAATTGTGATTGACAGCATGGACACTGACGGCACACGTTCATGTGCATGAGCCCTTAGACAGGAACCTAACACTAAATACCATATTCACTAAGTGCCATAGCAGCCTCCATTAGATTCAGAGGATGAAGGCTCCACATGCATGCTAAGCCAGCATTACATTATACCTCTTAGGCCTCTTTCACACGAGCGTCATGGATTCAGTCCAGAAAATCCGCACACAATCGCAGTCAGTTTTGACTGCGATTGCGTACGTTCGTTCAGTTTTTTCTGCGCGGGTGCAAAGCGTTTTGATGCGTTTTTCACATGCGTGATAAAAAACTGAATGTTTACAAACAACATCTCTAAGCAACCATCAGTGATTCACGCAGACCCATTCACTTCAATGGGGACAGGGCTGCGTGAAAAGCGCAGAATATAGAACATGCTGCGATTTTCACGCATCGGCAAACTGATGCGTGAAAAACATCGCTCATGTGAAATGCCCCATTGAAATGAATGGGTCAGGATTCAGAGCGGGTGCAATGCGTTCGCAATCTCGCCCGTGTGACAGGGGCCTTATTGTGCCAAAACAGCCTCCGCTAATTCCAGGGAATGCTGGCTCCACATGCATACCAAGCCCGCACAATATGATACATCTTTGGTGCCACACTGACCTCTGTTATGCTCAGGAAATGCAGGTTCCACACAAATGCTGAGCCCACTCTGTATTCCTCTGTGGTGCAAACTGACCTACAATGCATACAGGGAGCGCAGGACACAGCTTTATGCTAGCACTAATTAAAATCAGCCTGTGGGGCAGATAGGTTAGTTAGAAGTGCACGACCGACGTGGTGGAGTCAGCCACGTCTCCACTCTAAAGTGCAAGAAAAACTGGGGGTCAGTCAGCACATCCAGGTATGCAGGTGCACGTCGCCATGGCTACAAATAGAAAAGTAAAAAAACAAACAAAATGCAACAGCACTCTACAAACACAAACAATAAAATAAGTACATATAATAATGCCATACTCACTATATACACGATACTAATGCTACGTTGTAAGGGTGCATTCACACGACCGTAAGTGTTTTGTGGTCTGCAAATTGCGGAACCGCAAAACACGGATACCGGCCGCGTGCGTTCTGCAATTTGCGGACCGCACACGTCCAACAATATATTGAGAATGCCTATTCTTATGTGTGTGTGCTGTCCGCATCTTTTGCGGTCCCATTGAAATTTTGCGGAACGGTTGCCGATCCATTTATACGGTTGTGTGAATGCACCCTATATGTGAGATTCTTGGGGGGGTCTGCACCGCAATACGGAGTGCACACAGCCGGTGCCTGTGCATACAGTTGTTTGCATGAGTCCTAAGGTCTCTCTCAAATTCTAACACGCTCCGTGTGATGGCCACATTTCCCAGATCGAACACTGCTTCTCTGACTCGAACTTGCAGCGTCATAATAATCTATGATCCTGTGAGTTCCTCTCCACCACTGGTCTACTGCACTTTATTCACGTGATCAGGCAGGAGCTCACAACATCATAAATTAATATGATACTGTGAGTTTGAGTCAGAAAAGCAGTGTTTGGGTCCAGGAAAGATAGCTGTCACACAGTGTGTTTCCCGGATGGAACTCACTCATGTGATCAGCTGAATGACTGTTTCTGATTCATTCGCACTCGTTGCCTCCGTTGTTGCTGAGCGATCTTTGATGCAGAAGTTATTGTTTGTTGGCAGAACATCTCCCTGGCCAAACAGGGGATATGCTCCTGACATAAGGTCAAGAGCATGAGCGCGAGGATCATATTAAAGGGCTTCTGTCAGCAGAAATAACAGTATTAACCTGGCTGACATTAGCGATGTGCTAATGTCAGCTGAACCTAAATAAGCTAGTCTAGTTTTAATACATGTCCCCGTTACTGCAGAAAAAGGAACTTTTATTGTATGCACATTATCCTCTTGGAGCAGGGGGGCCTTGCTCCTGCTCCTAGACCAGGGTAGGCAACCTCTAGTACTCCAGCTGTTGTGAAACTACAACTCCCAGCATGCATACTTGCTCTGTTCATCTAAGAACTCTCATAGAATTGAATGGAGCATGCTGGGAATTGTAGTTTCACAACAGCTGGAGTGGCGAAGGTTGCTGATCCCTGTCCTAGAGGCTCAGTTCTCCAACCTCTGTCCACGCCCTCCTAGATTTGATTGACAGGGTCAGGCAGCGTTCACGTCTTCCTGCCTGGCCCTGAGTGCAGGTGAAATCTAGCGCCTACGCCGTGCCATTTGGTATAGAGAAGGAAGGACGCTCGCTGGTTGCCGACTTCCTTACTGCGCCTGCGCCGAATACATCACAGAAAACAATAACCGGCCCTTGGCCCGGAATCCTTATTAATATAGCAACACAAAGATAGCCAAAGGCTATAATAATCCCTTTGGGGCCCCTATAATAAAATAAAATGTAACTTTTATTTGCGTCTTTTAAAACTTGCTGGGAACAAGAGTGTGAAAGAACCTTAAATGTAGTGTCATAAAAACACTAACACCATCCTCCTGGGTCCGGCTTATTTTTTATTATTTATTATTTATTATTTGTTTATTTGCACAGTTATAACTGTTACCTTGTTGGCTGACAGAGATCAGAGGGACACTAATTAGTATTCTAGATGGCAACAGCTATAATTATCATGAATAGTGCTAGACTGCAGTCAGTATAATCAGTTAGTCACTGGGGCATTGACTTCATGCCCTGTTATTTATGAATGGTACTATCATGTACCCAATGTGTCTGTTGATATTTCACATCCAGTCACTAACTTGTGACACCAGTAGCTGTTGTATTGAGTCACTCAACGCAAACCTAGTAGTATGGTGGTGGACAAATTCCACCTTCACCCCTGACCCCACACCAGCCATAATCAAAGTCAGTCCTACACTGCGTAGCCCTCCGTGATCTGCTTAACCTGCCTGGACCGTATGCTGGGCGCCTATCGCTGGGGGAGCTACTTTGTTATTTTAATTGCTACACCACTCTCCACAGATTGTAGGGCAGCGATAGGCGCCCAGCATACGGTCCAGGCAGGTTAAGCAGATCACGGAGGCTACGCAGTGTAGGGACTGACTTTGATTATGGCTGGTGTGGGGTCAGGGTGAAGGTGGAATTTGTCCACCACCATACTACTAGGTTTGCGTTGAGTGACTCAATACAACAGCTACTGGTGTCACAAAGTTAGTGACTGGATGTGAAATATCAACAGACACATTGGGTACATGATAGTACCATTCATAAATAACAGGGCATGAAGTCAATGCCCCAGTGACTAACTGATTATACTGACTGCAGTCTAGCACTATTCATGATAATTATAGCTGTTGCCATCTAGAATACTAATAAGTGTCCCTCTGATCTCTGTCAGCCAACAAGGTAACAGTTATAACTGTGCAAATAAACAAATAATAAATAATAAATAATAAAAAATAAGCCGGACCCAGGAGGATGGTGTTAGTGTTTTTTATGACACTACATTTAAGGTTCTTTCACACTCTTGTTCCCAGCAAGTTTTAAAAGACGCAAATAAAAGTTACATTTTATTTTATTATAGGGGCCCCAAAGGGATTATTATAGCCTTTGGCTATCTTTGTGTTGCTGAATACATCACAGTACACCCAGAGAAAGAAACCAGCTGGCATCGCTCTGCAGAGAGTGTCTTCTTCCGGATGTACTGTGGAGTATTTGGCGCAGGCGCAGTGAGGAAGTGGGCAGCTGGCTAGCGTCCTTCCTTCGCTACGCCTGCGCCAAATACTAAATTGCGCAGCTCAAGATTTCACCTGTTCTCAGGGCCAGGCAGGAGGACGTGAACGATGTCTGACCCTGTCAATCAAGTCTAGGAGGGGGAGTGGATAGAGGTGGGAGAACCAGGGGTGCACCTAGCCTTTCTGCTGCCTGAGGCGAAAACTGGAACTGTGCCCACCCCCAAGCCAATTTGTTGACCTAACCCCTTTGCCACAATGAAAGTGCTCATTGCCCATGGCTCTTCCGCTGCTCCCCTCTTGCCCCTTCCTGGTGCTGCCTGAGGCGATCGCCTTACCTGGCCTCATTGGTGGTGCACCTCTGGGGAGAACATAGCCTCCAGGAACCTAATTTGCAAATAATAAGAGTTCTTTTTCTGCAGTAACGGGGGCATGTATTGAAACTAGACTAGGTTCAGCTGACATTAGCTGATGTCAGCCAGGTTAAGGCTACTTTCACACTAGCGTTTTAAAATTCCGGTGTTGAGTTCCGTCATAGGGGCTCAATACCGGAATAAAACGCTTCAGTTTTGTCCCCATTCATTGTCAATGGGGACAAAACTGAACTGAAGACAACGGAATGCTCCTGAAAGCATTCCGTTCCGTCTTCAGACCGGAGAACAAACCGCAGCATGCTGCGGTTTGCTCTCCGGTCCAGGCATCCGCACCAAGACGGATCCGGAATGACCCCCAATGCAAGTCAATGGGGGTGGATCCGTCTGGTGTGACCATAATGGTAACCGGATCCGCCCCTCCATTGACTTTCAATGGAGTCCATTACGGATCCGGCTACACATACACACATACAGACACACACATAAACATAAACATACACACACATATAGACATACAAACACACATACATACTTACATGCTCCCCGGCAGGTCCTTCGAGGCGGTCAGGGACAGGAGGGCTCACACAGGTCACGATTCCCCACAGCGCCCTCTGCTGGGCGCCTGGTGGAATCGTCATGATTCACCAGGCGCCCAGCAGAGGGCGCTGTGCGGAATCGTGACCTGTGTGAGCCGTCCTGTCCCTGACGCTCCGAAGACCTGCCGGGGAGCATGTAAGTATGTATGTGTGTTTGTATGTCTATATGTGTGTGTATGTTTATGTGTATGTATGTACTGTGTGACATGTGTGGGGCCGGAGCTGCGGTTCCGGCTCCACACATGTCACTGTGGCAGGCCTGATCCGGCAGCACCCTTCACCTGCCGGATCAGGCCTGCCGCCAGTGTGAAAGTAGCCTAATACTGTTATTTCTGCTGACAGAAACCTTTTATCTCCCTTTACAGTAATAGGATCAAAAGTGCTGACTTCAGATACCACTCCATACATATCCTTCCTCCCCTTTGCCAATGAACTCCTCCTCACACTCTTGCATGTCATGACTTCTATATCATTGAACTCTCTTCAATCCAGTTAAGTCCAACTCTTCAAATGCTTACTCAAAATGTACGTCTTTCTATAGAGTATCTACATCTGTATGGAAATGCAAAGTTTGTATGAAGTCTTTAAGCCTTAAAGGGGTTTTCCAGGATTTTACTACTGATGACACATCCTCAGAATAGGTCATCAGTATCTGATAGGTGGGGGACCGACACCCTGGACCCCCGCAGATCAGCTGTTTGAGAAAGTACCGGCTCTTCTCACAGCTTACCAAGCACAGTGCCGTACATTGTACAGCGGCTATGCTTGGTATCACGCTCAGCCCCATTCACTTGTATGGGGCTGAGCCGCTCCTAGGCCACGTGACGTCACTGGCCTAGGAAAAGCTAAGAGAAGGCCACGGCACTCACGGGAGCGCCAGTGCATTCTAAAACAGCTGATTGGTAAGGGTCCCGGGTGTCGGACCATCAGCGATCAGATACTGATGATCTATCCAGAGGATAGTTCATCAGTAATAACATCCCGAAAACTCCTTTAAAGGCAAGGTATCAGCTACATTTATTATTACTAACAAAAACCAGGTAGTGAAACCTATTTCTTCCTAGAATTTTTATTTTCTGAATTTTGAATTTTTTTTAAATTGTTTACTTTATTTTCCGAGATATGCAGCATTTAGAGATATGTTTTACAGCAGCCACATGGACCATAGGCACAATGGACATGAGATGTTAATTGTCTCCGGAGAGCGTAGGTTTGTTACCTGTACAGGGGTCATTGTGCAGAAGAGGGGAGTAGTTAAGGTGTGACCATCACCTATTGTGGATAGTGGCTCCTGTATTCTTGTCTGAGCTGATGACTGATGAAAATGTGATTTCAATGGATCAAGAAGTGTCAGGATATGATTAGGCTCAGTGGATTTTTAAAGGATCTTTAAAGGGTTTGTGTCATCTTGGACAATGGGGACATATCGCTAGGATATGCCCCATTGTCTTATAGGTCTCGATTATTTCCGTTGGCCCTATAGAAATTAATGAGAGCAGGGGCTGCCCATGTGCGGTATGCTCCCATTCACTTCTATGGGGATCTGGCATGGTGGTGGCTGGACCGGAGTCCTCCAGTCACCACCTTGCGGGGCTCCATTCTCGATATAGGTACGGGTCCCAGTGGTGAGACCTGCACCTATAAGACAATGGGGGCATATCTTAGCAATATGCCCCCATTGTCTATGATGAGACAACCCCTTTAAGAGTAATTTTAAAGAACTAGGCTCTGCTCTGAAGAGATGGACCTCCAAGCTAGTGTTCTCTGGAATACTGCCTGTGCCATGGGCTACACAGGGCTGTCAGTGGGAGCTTACGGAGGGCATGTATGGCTTAAGTCTTGGTGTAGAGCAGAAGGTTTTGGGTTCCTAAACCACTGGGCTGACTATTCACTGAGGTACAAATTGTTTTCTGCAGATAATTTGCACCTCAGTGGAAGGGGAGCTGCTGTGTTGGGATAGAGAATTCTGGCTCTGTATTTAAACTGGGGACAAGAGGGGAGGATATGGCTGTAAATATAGGGGTAGACTGGTTAGAGATGGGTCAAAATATATTGCTTGGAGGAGGATTAGAAAAGTGGACAAAGGCGATCCGTCAGTTACAAACCAATTTTTAAAGGGGCTTTCTGGGATTTTACTTCTGATGACCTACCCTCAGGTTAGGTCATTAGTATCTGATCGGTGGGGGTCCGACACCCGGGACCCCCGCCGATCAGCTGTTTGAGAAGGCACTGGTGCTCCCGTGAGTGCCGCAGCCTTCTCTTAGCTTTTCCTAGGCCAGTGACATCACGTTCATCAAGTAAATGGGGCTGAGCACGATACCAAGTACAGCTGCTGTACAATATACGGCGCTGTGCTTGGTAAACTGCGAGAAGGTATCGACACACACACAGGAGCTCCGGTACCTTCTCAAACAGCTGATCGGCAGGGGTCCCGGTTGTCGAACCCCCACCGATCAGATACTGATGATCTATCCTGAGGATAGGTAATCAATAGTAAAATCCCGGAAAACCCCTTTAAAATGTATGTTCACAAATGCCAGAAGTTTAGAAACCACAATGGGAGAGCTTGAGGCCTTGGTACTAGAGAAACATATTGATGTAGTTGGTGTTGCTGAGACATGGCTGGACTCTTCTCATGATTGGGCTGTAAATCTTCAAGGTTTTACACTCTTTAGAAACGATAGGGCTAACGGCAAAGGTGGAGGTGTATGTCTGTATGCTAGGACTGATATGAAAGTAAGAGTGAATGAAAGAATTGTGGATGAAGGTTGTGAGGATGTTGAAATCTTGAGGGCAGAATTACAGAGGGAAGAAAATAATGAAAAAATAATTCTTGGTGTGATCTATAGACCCACCAATAGCAGTGAGGAGATAGAAGATCAACTGTATGTGCAAATGGAGCAGGCGGCGCAGGCCAGCACAGTAGTGATAATGGGAGATTTTAACTATCTAAACATAGACTGGGATCATGGTTCTGCCTCTGCTGCAAAACCGAGAAAATTCCTCAGCTTTTTGCAGGATAATTTTATGGTCCAATTTGTAGAAGATCCTACTAGAGACGATGCTCCTTTGGATTCCTGGGTCCATGAGAACCTTGGTAACAGTAACCACAATATAATTATATTCCAACTAAATGGTAAAAAAACAAACTCAGGTCAAAATCACTTAATTTTAAAAAGACAAATGCACTTTAGGATGTAGGATCTCCTCCCTGGCAGGAAAAAGGGTTTGATGCTGAGGAAAGGACTGAGCTAGCCGTCCCACTCTGTTTTCAGAAGGCTGGTACCATAGTCAAAGGCTGGTGATCCAGGGTCTGTGGCAGAGTATCCCCATCTCAGAGTCTTTTTATGGTCACTCTATAGTCTGGCAGAGTCATCGCTTCTGAGCACTGTTCCCTAACTGCAGAACTCTAGGAGCTTGGACTGCTCTCCTTATATACAGCTTCTAGCTGAACTAGTGGAGTGGAGAAGCTCAGCAAAAACAGATACATTGTTACCACTCCTGTTTGTCATAGACTTACATTAGAGCTTCAATGATACTTAATGGCAACAACACCTCAATTTTTCCAGACACAAACAGGTTTTCAGACATAACAACATAGCTAAACCAGACGATCAGAAGGTAAGTCTGTCTGGTTTTGGTGGTAAACAAAGTCTGGCTTTTTCCCTCCTAAACATACTCTTCTTTAAACTCTATCCCAAAAGACTGTCTGTATTCATTGACCCTTTCCAAAGAGCCTCACAAATATAGTGCAAATGAACAGGATATATGACACAACATATAAAATGCAGTTAAAAAGTATTGATCAGTGCAAGTTAACCCTTTCAAGAGAAATAAAGTAAGAAGTTTATAACTTTGCGTTGGAGAAACAGGGGTAAATGTCCACACATATCCAGACTTCACAATACCCCTGCTCCAGAGCACTACATATATTTAAATAATTTGGGTTATACATTCAAAATGTAGCTGCTACATTATCCAGTGAAAGTCTCACAAGTGGTGGACATGCAAATGTTGTCGGTTTCCCCCCTTCTAAATTGAATTGGGATGATAAGCTGTAATACCATGAGATCTGATCCTGAGAGTCCAATGACCCCCATTCACGGCTCATTATCCCTGAATCTGCATTAACCCCTGCAGTGCCGCCACCACTCATCCCTGGTACTGCATTTAACCTTTATTGTATTTTACTCTTTTAACCCCGTAACTTGTATTTAGATTTTATGTCTAGTTAGATTTTGGGGTCACATTATAGTAGGGATTGTATAGCTTTAGTGTAGATAGGCATAGTATTGTGCTGTTGTATTGCTGTGGGCAAATATATATATATATATATATATATATATATATATATATATATCAATCAAAATAATAGACTGTAGACTTGTAATTGTTTTAATAAATATTTTATTTTTAAAATACAGTACATAGTCTTCTGTCGCCACCATAATACAAGTACAATTTTAATAATTAATATTTCCTTTAACAAGATACAAAGGAAACAAAATTAAGTTGAGTTTACATCTCTGTCAGTAAATCTGGTAGTGTGTGCTGGCAGAGGAGCAGGACATAGCCAGACACTGCCGTTTCAGTATTCTGGTAGTCTATTATGGCAGAGGAGAAGACTACTTGGATGTACCATATTCGGCATAGCCAAACACCACCATGCTCACCAGATCCCCATTCACTATAATGGGATCCATTGGGTTTCCGGTATAAATGCCAGCTTTCTGCTGGAAAATACTTTTGCATGCGGCTGTATTTTTCCAACTGAAAGCTCGCATTTATGCTTGAACCCTACCGGAAACCATATAGATCCCATTCTATTGAATAGGGATCTGGTGAGCAATGGTGGTGTTCGGCTATGCTGGATATGGTACTTCCTGTAGTTTTCTCCTACCAGAATACTGTAATGTAGATGTGGACGTAGCCTAAAGAACATCTATTTTTGGTAAAACATTTTTCCAGAAATAAGGCTGAACTGGCAATATCAGGCACAGGCCTCGGACAAGAGTGGCACTGTTCTGGAAAGAGGAAGACAGACATGTACTAATCTCATACCAAGCTCTTTCAGTGGGCTGTCTCATGAAGACAACTGTCCATATGCCTCATCATTATTACTGTAATACTATAATTACTTGCAGTGGTTCTTAATTAAAACAATAATACGATGCCCAACCCACAAACTATTTAGAACGTATATGTTGAATCCCTTTATTAATCCCGGTACCCAAGAAGAGTTGCCTGCAGGGTTTTCAGACATAGCCAGAACCAGATCCAGCAGGAAGGAGAAGTATGCGTCCTAACGTTATATTTCCGATTCCTTTTTGAATCCACTTCTGGCTTTGGATGAAAACAATGAATGACAATCTGCCTCAAAATTTCCTTCAAAAACACAGTGTATGCATACTGTACAAGGCTAATAATTTCAGATGAGCGCGTCCACTGCGGAGAACACCCTCCGTGTGGGAGCATGATTTCCCATTATGCACAATGCTCGTTTCACAGGACTGCATGGCATTGATTTATAATGCAGTGTCTCTGCCACATTTACTGAATTATATTGTTGGCATTATATCATTCAGTAGATGCAAAGTGGGACAGAGACACACAGCATTATAAATCATTATAATGCCTTCCAGTCCTGTGAAAGGAACACCGTGCATACAGGAAATCACGCTCCCACACGGAGCATGTTTTCCACAGTGGACACACTCGTCTGAAATTAACAGGCTGGCTGCGCTTGCAAGTTCCACAGCATTGGGTGCTCAGTGCTGATACAATTCCAGCGTACCTCTGAATATTCCTATTAATTCTGGATATCTGCATGAAAGTAGCTCAGTTAGATACAAAATAGTGGGACATTTTTAAAACAACCATACAACTTTAGGTGATTGTAGCGTTTTGGGGCTCTTGTCCCCTTCATCAGTAGCCAATAATATGTTTTATATATTATATGTTTTATATACGTTTTAACCCCTGCATTCACCCAATATTATAGG
>ONZH01027191.1:0-83702 GCA_900303285.1 Rhinella marina
CCAGACCAAGAAAGGCGAGGCACATGCCCATCACATGTTAGGGAAGCATCCAACTAGGTGCAACAAAGGTCCATCACCCATGCCCATGCTGGCACTGCTCTTCTATCCCCAGCCACACGATGCAGGCATAAGCACAGCATGGCGGTGACACCAACAAGTGACCAAAGTTAGATGAGGTAGCAGGTGAGCCACCCAAAAAATTTAGCCTGACACAGCATGGCGGTGACAACAGAGTGACCGAGTTAGACTGAGGTAGCAGGAGGTGAAGCACGGATGGTAATTCGAAGGAGGAGGAGGAGGGGTTGGAGGAAGAGGCATAGTAAGTCTGAGAAATCGTAAACGAGGTAGGCCCCGCAATCCTCCAAGTGGGCAGTACATGAGCGGCCCCAGGTCAGACTCGGTCAGAGTGACCGAACTACACGACGGTAGCAGGTAGAGCACAGAAAAAAATTTAGCGTCGCCCTGTATGGCTGTGACTACACATTGGCCGAGCTACATGACGTAGCAGGTAGAGCACAGGAAAATTTAGCATGGCACTGTATGGTTGTGGCTGTCAATTTAGGTACGGTTGTCAACTAGGAAATTGATCAAGTGGGGCATGTGTTGTATGTATTCTTCTCAGTTTAATACCGTATACGTCACCTATCCGGAAAATAGTTTGGAGAGATAGAAAGAGAGGAAAAGACGTATTTTTAAAAGTGACGTTTAGTATAGATCAGTTAAGAGAAAGAAAGGATTTTATGAAATGGATTTGTATCACTGAGAGCAAAAAACGTATTTTTTTACATGACGTGCAGTATAGATCAATTACACAGAAACAACGGATTGTGGTCTGTGCAGACTGAGGTGCTGGACTGTAACTCACAGAATTGTTCCACTGAGCTGTATGAAATGGATTTGTATCACTGAAAGCAAAAGAACGTATTTTCTAATTTGACATGTAGTATCCATCATTTGGAGAGAAAAAGTGGAATGTGCAGACTTGGGCTGCTATAGTGCAAACCACTATGGTGGTGACAACAGAGTGAGCGAGTGACACTGCGGGAGCAGGCGAACCACATAAACATTTTTCGTGCCCTGTATGGCGGTGTGACAACAGAGTGACTAAGTTAGTATGCGGTAGCTGGTGAGGCACCAAAAATTAAGCCTGACACAGCATGGCGGGTTACACCACCAATGACTTTTTCCGACTGAGAATGCAGGAGGCTTTTGTTGAGCCTCCAAAAAAATTTTTCTTTTCGGAGTACATAAAGTCGACCCTCAGCAATAAATTTTTTTTTTAAATGTCGGTACTTGAACCTCCTGAAAAATTGTTTGGACTGTCTGTTTGACGCTCCTGAAACATTGTTTTACAGTGTCTTGTAGTTGACACTGCGGAAAAATTGTTTGGAGAGAGGGCCTGTAGGTGGCCCTCCTGAAAAATTGTTAGAGAGAGGGCCTGTAGGTGGCCCTCTGGAAAAATGTTTGGAGAGAGGGCCTGTAGGTGGCCTCTGGAAAAATTGTTTGGAGAGAGGGCCTGTAGGGGGCCCTCTGGAAAAATTGTCATAAAAGAGCAGCCAGTTGGCCCTCTAAAAAATTGCGTTTTGGGTCAGCGTTAGGCAAAGACGAGGAGGAGGAGGAGTAGAGAAGAGGAATCGGATACATAAGTAATGTTAATCTTTAGCTGCTTTCCCCCGGGAGGAGATTTGAATTCCGGTGAAATCCAGGCTTGTTCATTTTAATAGCGTCAGCCTGTCAGCGCTGTCAGTTGATAGGCGTGTACGCTTATCGGTGATGATACCACCAGCTGCACTGAATACTCGCTCTGACAACACACCAGCGGCAGGGCAAGGCCAGCACCTCCAAGGCGTACAGCGCCAGTTCAGGCCACGTGTCCAGCTTTGAAACCAGTAGTTGTATGGAGCAGAGTGATCGGTCTGACGTTGGTATGGGTCAGCTAGGTACTCCCTCACCATCTTTCTGTAAAGCTCACCCCTACTCTGCCGAGACTGGGAAAGGTGACAGTGTCTTGCTGGGGTGACATAAAACTGGCAAAGGCCTTGGAGAGCGTTCCCCTGCCCAGTGCTGGACAAGCTGCCTGCTCGCCTCCTCTCCCCCGCTACTTGGCCCACAGAACACGCCCTCTGCTGCTAGCGGTGTCAGATGGGAAGGATTGTTTCAGCTTGTGCACCAGGTCCTGTTGATATTGATTCACTCTCATACTCCTTTCCTCTACAGGGATGAAGTGGAAAGGTTCTGCTTGTACCGTGGGTCCAGGAGAGTGAACACCCAGTAATCGATGTTTGAAAAAATTCTCCTAACGCGAGGGTCACAGGATAGGCAGCCTAACATGAAGTCTGCCATGTGCGCCAGAGTCCCAACACGTAAGAATTGCCTCTCCTCACTGGCCTGACTCTCCATTTCCTCTTCCTCCTCCTCCAAGTCCTCCTCTTCAGCCCATACACGCTCAACAGTTAATAAGGACTGAGCACTGGTACCCTCTTCTGTCTCGCAGACATTCTCCTCCTCTTCCTCCTCATCCTCACCCCCCTCCTCCGATACACGCTGAGAAACAGACCGGAGGGTGCTCTGGCTATCAAGCGACATATCTTCCTCCACCGTCTCTTGTGACAAGCGCAAAGCTTCCGACTTCATGCTGAGCAGTGAATTTTTCAACAGTCAAAGCAGCGGGATGGTGAGGCTGATAATGGCGGCATCGCTGCTAACCATCTGTGTTGACTCCTCAAAGTTGGTCAACACCTAGCAGATATCAGACATCCACGTCCACTCCTCATTGTAGACTTGAGGAAGCTGACTGACCTGACTACCAGTTCTGGTGGAAGTTGACATCTGGCAGTCTACACTCGCTCTGTGCTGCTAGTAAACTCTGGATAACATGTTTAATGTCGAATTTCATCTTGTGGGCACGTCGCACAACAGTTGGTGAGCGGGCAGTTGTAGGCATCGCTGCGCTGCCCTGAGAGTGGCAGCATCTCTGGTCGACTTGCGGAAATGCGCACAGATGCGGCGCACCTTGGTGAGCAAAATCAGACAGATTGGGGTATGTCTTGAGGAACCGCTGAACTATGAGATTGAACACGTGGGCCAGGCATGGCACATGTGTGAGTCTGCCGAGTTGCAGAGCCGCCACCAGGTTACGCCTGTTGTCACACACAACTATGCCTGGCTTGAGGTTCAGCGGTGCCAGCCACAGATCGGTCTGCGCTGTGATGCCCTGAAATAGTTCTTTGGCAGTGTGACTTTTGTCACCTAAGCTCAGCAGTTTGAGCACCGCCTGCTAGCGCTTAGCCACGGCACTGCTGCTGCGCCTAGAGCTACCGACTGAAGGCACCGTGCCCACGGATGGTAATTCGGAGGAGGAGGTGGAGGAGGTGGAGGAGGGGTCGGAGGAGGAGGCATAGTACGTCTGAGAGACCGTGACCAAGGTAGGCCCCGCAATCCTCGGTGTGGGCAGTACATGAGCGGCCCCAGGGTCAGACTCGGTCCCAGCCTCCACCAAGTTAACCCATAGTGATATATAGTGTGCCTGCCCGGCAGCACTTGTCCACGTGTCCGTGGTTAGGTGGACCTTCTCAGAAACAGCGTTGGTCAGGGCACGGATGATGTTCTGTGACACGTGCTGGTGTAGGGCTGGGACGGCACATCGGGAAAAATAGTGGCGGCTGGGTATCGAATACCGAGGGGCAGCCACCGCCATGAGGTTGCGAAAGGCCTCGGTCTCTACCAGCCTATAGGGCAGCATCTCCAGGCTCAGCAATTTGGAGATGTAGACGTTGAGGGCTTGGGCATGTGGGTGGGTGGGTGCTACTGTATTTCCTCTTGCGCTCCAGCGTCTGCTGTAAAGACAGCTGAACGCTGCGCAGGGACACATTGGTGGACGCTGTGGAGGATCGTGGAGGCGAATGTGTGGTTTTCCGGCGGGAGGCGCTCGTGCCGGGGTCCTGGGCAGGGGGTTGACTAGCAGAGGCAGCGAGTGACACAGGGGAAGGAGCAGTGGTGTGACCCGCAGGAGGTGAACGGCCTTGGTTCCATTGAGTGGGTCTGTTTAGCACTCATATGCCTGCGCATGCTGGTGGTGGTTAGGCTAGTAGTGGTGGCACCCCTGCTGATCTTGGTGTGGCACAGGTTGCACACCACAGTCCATCGGTCATCCTCAATTTCTTTAAAGAACCTCCAGACTTGCGAACATCTAGGCCTCGCCACGGGAGCTTCACTACGTGAAACAGTTGCTACTGATGCACCAGCTCTGGCCCTGCTTCTCCCTCTGGCCACACCACTGCCTCTTCCAACCTGTTCTGGTGCAGCACTCGCCTCCGCCTCAGAAGCACTGTCTTCACTCGGCTTATCAACCCAGCTTGGGTCAGTCACCTTGTCATCCTCCGATTCCTCAGTCTGCTCCCCCCTCGGACTTCCTGCCCTGACAACAACTTCACCACTGTCTGTCAACCGTGTCTCCTCATCGTCCGACACCTCTTTACACACTTCTTCCACTAAGTCAACAATGTCATCACCCATAGACTGCGACAGTTGAAAAACTTGGGCATCGGGAAAGAGGTCAGCAGCAACCTGAGAAGTGGTTTGTGACTCTGGGAAGGGTTCAGAAAACAGTTCCTCAGAGTATGCTGGATCGCATTCCAAATTTTCCTGGGAGGGGGCAGACTGGGGGGAAGGAGGTTGAGGTGGAGGAGCCAGAGGAGTGCTCCCTTGGGTAACATGGGTGGACTGCGTGGAAGACTGACTAGTGGACAAATTACTTGAAGCATTGTCCGCAATCCACGACATCACCTGTTCGCACTGTTGTGGTTTCAACGTGTCCCTGTAAGTTGAGACATGAAGCTAGGGAGTGTAGCTCTGCGGCGTTCCCCTGCTCCCTCATCAGCAGGTACTGTCTCACCCTGCCCAGGACCACAGCCTCTGCCCCCTGCAATAATTGAATGCCCACGCCCACGCCCTCGTCATCAACCCTTAGCCCTGGGGTTCAACATTTTCTGTATATAACTGTATTATATATACCAAAAAAAAAATGGGCCTGCTGTACTGAAACCCACAAACTTGTTCAATCTGAACAAGTTAATATATAGGTGGATAAGTTAGAGCAAAATTACGTATTTTATTATGTACCGTGCAGTATGGAGCAATTACACTGAAACTATTAGATTAGGCAGACTTGGTCTGCTTAAGTGCAACCCAGAAAAATGTCGCACTCAGATTTTTCTAATGTAGCTGTATCAGTGAAGGCAAAAGACCGTATTTTATTACGTGACGTACAGTATGGGTCACCTGGACAGAAAATACGGATTGTGGTTTGTGGTGACTGGCCAGCTGAACTGTGACACACAGAATGGTTCCACACAGCTGTATGAAATGGATTTGTATCACTGAGAGCAAACAAAAGGATTTTGTACTGTGACTTCCACTATCTATCAGTTAGACAGAAAAAAATCTTCTGCAGACTGTGCCTATTTCAATGAAACACAAAAAAATTGTCCCACTTAGCTGTTTGAAATGGATTTGTGTCACTGAGAGCCAAAAAATAAACTTTTTCCAGTCTCCCTGCAAAATGCTGCAAATATGGCGGTAGCAAGCCCAGCCACAAGCAGATTAAAAAAAAGGGTCTTGTAGCCCTAACAAGGGCTGTTGGGTTATTTTAGAATCACTCCTGCCTAACACAAATCTAGTAGAACACCCTAACACTCTCCCTGTATCACACTGCAGATCTGTCCCTAACGGCATCCAGGCAGCGACTGAGCCGAGCACCGCGGGCCGTCACTATATTCCAGGGTCACCTGATCAGGCCAGCCAACCCCTGCTATCGACATGTAAGGGCCCCACGTGATGCTGGGTGTACCGCAGAGTCTCCTGGCTTGTGATTGGCTCAGTTTATAGCCGCCAAAAATTCAAAAGGCGGGAGATGCCATTTCCTCGAGCATGGCGAGATACTCGTCCGAGTAGCGAGCACTTATGAGTACCCTAATACTCGAATGAGTATCAAGCTCGGACGAGTATGCTCGCTCATCTCTAATACTGATGCATCCTGATCAGTTTTGGCTCCATTGACAATGAATTGGGACAAAACTGATCCATTTTAATTCAGGTTTTGATATCCTCTGCTGGATCTCAAAACCTGAATTAAAAACGCAGTTGTAAAAGTAGCCTAATTAGTGACTAGGGCTAAGGCTACTTTCACATTAGCGTTTTAAAATTCCGGTGTTGAGTTCCGTCATAGGGGCTCAATACCGGAATAAAACGCTTCAGTTTTGTCCCCATTCATTGTCAATGGGGACAAAACTGAACTGAAGACAACGGAATGTTCCTGAATGCTGCGGTTTGCTCTCTGGTCCAGGCATCCGCCAAAAGACGGATCCGGAATGACCCCCAATGCAAGTCAATGGGGGCGGATCCATCTGGTGTTACCACAATGGTAACCGGATCCGCCCTCCATTGACTTTCAATGGAGTTCAGGACGGATCCGTCACCTAAACATACAGACATACATACAGACATACATACAGACATACATACAGACATACATACACATACACATAAACACATACATACTTACATACTCCAGGCAGGCAGGCAGGCCGCACGTCTTCATGCCCAGGAGGCGCGCCGCTATGACGATTCCCTACAGCGCCCTGCAGAGGGCGCTGTGGGGAATCGTCATAGCTGCGAGCCTCCTGGGTGTGAAGACGTGTGGCCGGCCTGCCTGCCTGGAGTATGTAAGTATGTACGTGTTTGTGTGTATGTGTGTGCATGTATATGGTACTGTGTGACATGTGTGGGGCCGGAATGCGGTTCCGGCCCCACACATGTCCTTGCGGCAGTCTGGATCCGACGGCACCCTTCACCTGCCGGATCAGGACTGCCGCTAGTGTGAAAGTAGCCTAACAGATATGTATACTGAAATGAAACGACCAGTAACTGACATATCATGCATGTATTATCCTGTAATGCTTGTACATAATGTCTGAAAATTTTATGGATGTACTATATCCTGTAATGCTTTTACATAATGTCTAATAATACTGTAATTTTGTTTCAAGGTGTTTTCCAGAAGTAGAATATTGAAGACCTATTCTCAATGCTGTGCACAGGGGCGGATTGGCAATGCACCTAACCGGGGAAACTCCCGGTGGGCCGATTGCCTTTTACTAGGCATGGGGCCGGCAGAGCCATTTCTTCAGCAGCCGGCTCTAATACACATCGCGGCCAGCCAGCCCTCCTGCTCTCAGTCATTATCATACACTGTGCATGATAATGACAGCAGCGGTTAGCATTGTGTGTTACTGCCTGTAATACACACTACAGACGCTAACCTGCTGTGCACAGTGTGCTGTCATTATCATACAATGTGTATGGTAATGACCGCACTGGCCTGCGATGTGTGAGAACTCCATCACATCCAGCCGAACAGAATCCTCTCGGGCCTCCACAAGGTGACACCTCCCTTTCCTGCCCACACGTATCCTGACAGAGCTGCAGACTTACCAATCAGACTGAAAACCAGCTCGGAGCCTTAAGCTGTCACATGATGCCTGCCAGCCAATGACAGCACTCCCCTCCCGACTGGATTTCCTGCTCTCCAAACATGGAGACATTGGCCCTCCTGCTGTCATAAGGGATATGCTGACACTACCTCCTCCTACTTCATCAGTAAGTTCCTCAGCCTGGTCCCTCTGTGTGCCATGTCCTCACCAAGTGTATTGCAGGACTACCCCTAGTAATAGATATGTACTGCAGTATATATATCGATTACTAGGGGTAGTCCTGGAGTGTATGTCTATGTGTGTGTATACATATGTATAAATATGTACTGCAGTTATATATATCCATATGTACAGATATGTACTGCAGTGTGTGTATATAAATAGATATACACATATGTATAGATATGTACTGCAGTTATATACACATATGTATGGACATGTACTGCAGTGTGTATATACATATGTATGGACATGTACTGCAGTGTGTATATATATATGTATGGACATGTACTGCAGTGTGTATATATATATATATATGTATGGACATGTACAGCAGTGTGTATATATATATATGTATGGACATGTACTGCAGTGTGTATATATATATGTATGGACATGTACTGCAGTGTGTATATATATATGTATATGGACATGTACTGCAGTGTGTATATATATATATATATAATAGTATATGGACATGTACTGCAGTGTGTATATATATAATGTATGGACATGTACTGCAGTGGTGTATATATATATGTATGGACATGTACTGCAGTGTGTATATATATGTATGGACATGTATGTGTATATATAATATATGTATGACATGTACAGTGCAGTGTGTATATATATATATATGTATGGACATGTACTGCAGTGTGTATATATATATATATATGTATGGACATGTACTGCAGTGTGTATAATATATATGTATGTATGTACTGGCAGTGTGTATATATATATATGTATGGACATGTACTGCAGTGTGTATATATATATGTATGGACATGTACTGCAGTGTGTATATATATATATGTATGGACATGTACTGCAGTGTGTATATATATATATGTATGGACATGTACTGCAGTGTGTATATATATATGTATGGACATGTACTGCAGTGTGTATATATATATGATGGACATTACTGCAGTGTGTATATATATTATGGACATGTACTGCAGTGTGATAATGATATTATATGTATGGACATGTACTGCAGTGTGTATATATATATGTATGGACATGTACTGCAGTTGTGTATATATATATATGTATGGACATGTACTGCAGTGTGTATATATATATGTATGGACATGTACTGCAGTTGTGTATATATATATGTATGGACATTGTACTGCAGTGGTTATATATATATGTATGGACATGTACTGCAGTGTGTATATATATATGTATGGACATGTACTGCAGTGTGTATATAATATGTATGGACATGTACTGCAGTGTGTATATATATATGTATGGACATGTACTGCAAGTGTGTATATATATAGGTATGGACATGTACTGCAGTGTGTATATATATATGTATGGACATGTACTTGCAGTGTGTATATATATATATGTATGGACATGTACTGCAGTGTGTATATATATATATGTATGGACATGTACTGCAGTGTGTATATATATATGTATGGACATGTACTGCAGTGTGTATATATATATGTATGGACATGTACTGCAGTGTGTATATACATATATATATATATACACACTATAGATATGTACTGCAGTGTGTGCAAAATATGTTAAACATAAAAATACAAAGTCAAGTAACATCTAAGGGCTCATGCACACAAATTAATATTTGTTCCATGTCCAGTTTTTTTGCACCCTGTATGCGGAACCATTCACTTCAATGGGGCCGGAAAAAAACCGGAAATGACTCCATGTGCATTCCATGTCCATATGTCCACAGGGCCGTTCCTAAAAAAAATAGAACCTGTCCTATCTTTGTCTGCAATACGGACATGGATAGGACTGTTCAATCAGGGGCAGGATGATCTGTTTGGCAAAATGCGGAACGCACATGGCCGGTATCCATGTTTTGCGGATCCGTTTGTGAGCCCTAAGGCTGAGTTGACATCTTTTTCCATTCTTCTGATTCAGTACTTTTTTTTTTCAGAAAATAAAGGATCTCAGGTGGAAATGGCTCAAACTGGTGCCAAATGTGTAACTGATGTTTAGGATCCGTTTTATTTTTTTAGGGTCCATTTATTTTTTTTCTTTATTTGCCTGTTCTTTTGACGGATCAGAAGAACGAAAAATAAACCGTGATCTCATCTCAGCCTAATATGGGATCTGTGTAAGAATTTAGTATGAAAGTCTGCTACTCAATAATATACAAGGCTGTATTTGTAGCTGGGCTAACAGTTTGCTGACCTGGCCTACATGATTGGGCTACGCCCTCTGCCAGTTTGGCTCCTCCAACAACATGGGGCCACTTTTACCTTTTTTTCCAGGGCCACTTTGAGTTCCCAATCCGCCCCTGGCTGTGCATGGTTAGTTGTGAAACCACAGTGGAGTGCCACAGCCTTCTTAAACAGCTGAACAGCAGGGTTGCCGAGTGTCGGACCAACACTGATCAGATATTTATGACCTATCCTGAGGATAGGTCATCAGTATTCTACTCCCAGAAAACATGTTTAAGTATTAATTCCTCCTTGTCCTTTAAATATAAACCAGTTAGGATAGATGACGCAAGAAATCAAGACATTGGTAGACAATAAATTGAAAATAACCTGCTGTACATTGCATTATTAAACTAATCCATCACGCCTGCCATCAATATTATGGTTTAAAGAGATCTATTTTGATTATTTTTCAATGTGTCTCAACAAACTAATCAAAGTTTTATTGTACAACCTCTTTGTGCTCTTTGTTGACATCCTTGACTTTTAAACATGATTCTACAAAAAATAAATAAAAATTAATTATTGAGAAGAATATTCCCTCCCGACAGAGACTACAACTTACAACCTCCAATAAATAACAACATACAACAGATTTAACCATTTCATTATTCATTCAGCAAAAATGAAGCCAAAATGCAAAAGAAATGCGTGAAAAATGTACACCACATAAAGCAATAACCTCTAGAACCACCTTTAGCAGGAATATTGTGAATTAATCATTTTCTAATGGCTTTATCAGTCTAGTCTCTCATATGATTCTGAAGCAATTTTGTCCACTGTTCTTTACAATGTTGCTTCAATTCACTGAGGTTTGTAGGCAGTGGCGTACATAGAGAAGTAAGGGCCTCATAGCACGTATCAAACCAGGCACCCTACACAGGACAGAAGAGTTTCTACCTAAACCCTTTTCAATGACCCTTGGGCCATTTTTCCACTGTCTCGTTTGCTAAAAGTGTTTCCTTTAGAGAGTAGAGTCCTGGCCAGGTTTTTACCTCCAGTAGAAGAGGAGATAATCCCAACTAAGACTGGGCCCCCTCTTGCCCTGGGCCCCATAGCAGTCGCATGGTCTGCCACTATGATAGTTACACCCATTTGTAGGCATTTGTTTATACATTAACGGTTTGGCCAAAGTTCATCTGTTGGATGATTTCATGTTCATGGTTTACGCAATGAAAGATTGCAAGGTTCCCGGGTCTTGTGGCTGCAAAACAAGCTCAAATCATTACCCCTCCCCCACCGTGCTTGACAGTTGGTATGAGGTGCCTGTGCTGATATGCTGAGTTTGGTACCAAAAACCTCCACTTTGATCTTGTCTTTCCAAAGAACATTGTTCGAATTGTTCTGCTGCCATGCTCTTTTTAGAAAGAAAAGTCTTTCTCCTGCCAACCTTTCCAAACAAACTATACTAGTTTTTTGTAATTTCTCTGAGCATTGCATAGTCTGAACTTCAGGTGAATTTGCTGGGACATCCACATCTGGGTAGATTGTCAACATTTTTTTACATTTTGCATTTGTGAATAATTTTGAACGACAGGCTTCAATGCATCTTTAAGATCATTGATGATGTCTTTCCTACTCTGAACTCCGTTAACATACATCTGAATGCTCCATACCAGAAAACTGCCAAAGTTTCTGCTTTTATAGAGGTGGTCATGCTTGCTGATGGTAAATCAATCAAGAAAATTTGATTATTAGCACTGCTACTTACCCTCTTAATTCCTATGGAACAAGGGTAAACTTATAGGGGTTATCCCATGACTAACTCATGTAAAAAATGAAAGTCAGACATCATACTCTACATGTACATAATCTCTTTCCAGCAAATCTAGAACCAGCCCTGTACCTCACATGGAGCCAGAGATCTCCCAATTTATTGCTCTGCAAGATGTATATTATGCTGGCATGCTCTCCCTATCACAATTCAGGAGGTAGCTAAAAGGTAAAACTGAACATGTGCTGCCTTCTCAGTGAGTAGGACAAGAAATAAGACAAAAGCCAACAGCAGGTGGCGCTGTACAGATACATTTTATTGAATAGCTCAGCGACAGTGTCAAATTTCTAATTACAGTGGGGGAAAAAAGTATTTAGTCAGCCACCAATTGTGCAAGTTCTCCCACTTAAAAAGATGAGAGAGGCCTGTAATTGACATCATAGGTAGACCTCAAATATGAGAGACAAAATGAGAAAACAAATCCAGAAAATCACATTGTCTAATTTTTAAAGAATTTATTTGCAAATGATGGTGGAAAATAAGTATTTGGTAAATAACAAAAGTTCATCTCAATACTTTGTTATATATCCTTTGTTGGCAATGACAGAGGTTAAACGTTTTCTGTAAGTCTTCACAAGGTTGCCATACACTGTTGCTGGTATGTTGGCCCATTCCTCCATGCAGATCTTCTCTAGAGCAGTGATGTTTTGGGGCTGTTGCTGGGCAACACGGACTTTCAACTCCATCCAAAGGTTTTCTATGGGGTTGAGATCTGGAGACTGGCTAGGCCACTCCAGGACCTTGAAATGCTTCTTACGAAGCCACTCCTTCATTGCCCTGGCGGTGTGCTTGGGATCATTGTCATGCTGAAAGACCCAGCCATGTTTCATCTTCAATGCCCTTGCTGATGGAAGGAGGTTTGCACTCAAAATCTCACGATACATGGCCCCATTCATTCTTTCATGCCCACGGATCAGTCGTCCTGGTCCCTTTGCAGAGAAACAGCCTCAAAGCATGATGTTGCCACCCCCATACTTCACAGTAGGTATGGTGTTCTTTGGATGCAACTCAGCATTCACTCTCCCCCAAACATGACGAGTTGTGTTTCTACCAAACAGTTCTACTTTAGTTTCATCTGATCATATCACATTCTCCCAATACTCTTCTGGAACATCCAAATGCTCTCTAGCAGACTCCATCCGTTCACTGTGTAGTGGCCATGCCAGGGACCCGAGATTCAGTACAGAAGAAACTACACAGTGGACCGAGCCTTCCATCCACTGAATGATCTCTGGCACCGGCAACTGCCCAAGACAGCTGATCAGTGGGGATGCCGGAGATCAGACCCCCAGCGATTTGATATTGATGACCTTTGCTGAAGATAGGCCATCAATACCTAAATTCCAGAAAACCCATTTAAAGTTTTAATTGGAAAAACTTTTCAATCTCTTTTTCTTTGCCATCTTAGTGTGGTATTACTGAGAGACATTTGTTATAAATTATGCCAAAAATGCAGATGGTTTAAGTGAAATGAAATGATTATTATTTATGAGACTGAGAAATATATTTTACCAAGTTTAATTTTAGACTAGGCGATATGCAATGAAATGTTACATCATTACTGTCCATGTACATCACCATTAGTTTGCAGATAACTCTCTGTGGCAATAGCCTCAGTTGCAGGTGCTAGTAAATAACAACTCTAGGCGATAATACTTATCAATGTACAAATTGAAGAGGAAAGAATAAGAACATTGGTTCTCTGGAAGACTAATTTCAGTGGTGATGACGAAGTTGCAGGCACATTGGAAGCTTGTGATTGTTTGCGTTGGCTCTTGGTCTGTGGCATGTTCATAAGCTTTCCCTTTCTGCTGTAGAAATTCAAGCCTTCAAATAACTTTGACTAAGAGGATTAGTCTGTAGAAGGTAATCCAGATAGACGGCAAACAAATATTTGGTGAAACACTTTCTCCTAAGAGCACAAATGATTTAAAATATGTTCTTGCTAATATTTTAATGCACTTGATGAATATATCTGTCAAGTTTCTGTTCAATGCAGAATAATTTTATACCATTTGCTTGGAAAACTGGAAAACATTGACAAATCAGATGTCCCCAAAGTATATTTCTTGTGTAAGTCTTACAAGTACAATCATGAGAAAAATCATTATGTAAAGTGGCTGCAGTAGGTGTTATGTCTGTTCAAATAGTATTACACAGATCCTTAAAGGCAGGGGTGGATTGGCCATAGACCTTACAGGAAAATTTTCCAGTGGGCCGATGCCGAGGGGGGCGACCAAGCCACCATCTCTGCCGCTGGCTGGATATGGAATAAGCTATCAGTGGTATTTAACTCTGTGAGAATCAGGTAGTCATGTACCCCGCCAGTGACATGCCCTCCTGAATTTAACTATATCCTGCATCTCACCTTCTAAACACCCTTCTCCATATCAGAGACAACTGGAAGAAGAGGAGAGAAAATGGTCGCTATTGATGGCCAATTCAGAGGGCTAACTTTTGGGGCAACATATTGTGCAGCACTGTAGCATTTTGCTCTATGGTATTGCTGACCCCCTACTTTTGTTGCCCTACCGCCTATCAATTTAGATCCTTCTACCATATGGGGCCACTTTTAGGTTTTTTTTCAAGGCCGTTTAATGGTGTTGTCTGGATAATTAATATTGATGTCCTATCCACAGGATAGATCATCAAAATCAGATTAGCAGAGGTCCTACACTTGGCACCCCTGCCAATCAGCTGTATGAGCAGTGCATGGCACTCTGGTGAGGGCTGTGGCCTCCTTGCAGTTCACCAACAACAGCACTGTCCATTGCATAGCGGCTGTACTTGGTATTGCAGCTCAGGCCAATTCGATTGAATGGGACTGAGCTGTGCCTAGGTCATGTGACCAATAAATGTGATGTCAAAGGTCCTTTGCACTGCAATCTTCTCTCTGCTCACGCCAGGACTAAAAAAGTGGGCATTGCGTGAGCAGAGGGGACAGGCCAGCTGGTTGAGGCGTAGAAAATGGTCAAAATGCAAGACAGCTAGGAAGCTATCTAACATTTAGAAGCGGAGCTGGATCCGCCGAAGTTATGAAGAGGCCTGCACCCCCTCATAACTCCAGGTGATCAGCCGCCAGGTATAGGGGTTATTAAGATGGGTGTCTAAAATGCCGGTCTTAATAAATGTGCCCCATAATGTTTTCTGTTTGTCCTTATGAGATAATGGATGAAATATGAACATGACCATTGCACCCCACTGAAGCTGCCGTGGCTGTAGAGATGCTACTCAATGACTGGAGTTTAATGTAAGTATTGCATGTGTTCAGCTGTTGTATTGATATTTTATAAATCCATTTATAGGGCTATGAAATGATTGATGTAAAAATTAAAATCTAGTGCATGAAAATCTGTATCAACAAAGCTAGAATCCGTTCTGTACCTCACATGGATCCAGAGATCTCCCCATTCATTGCTCCCATTTCTAGATCTGCTAGATTGTCTTCAGGTTGGTAGGTTAGGGGGCACAATCTTTCTGCTTCAGCTCTTTCACTATCACAGCTCAGAGGGTGTGTCATTTTTTGCTGCAGCTATCTCCTGTAACTGACCCAGCTTGTAACAGCAGATAGGGCTGGTGGCAGTTGAAGGATGCAACTGAGCATGTGCAACCACCTCAGTAAGTGGACGTGCATATTACAATATGGATTAATAACCAGGGGTGGCCATTATAGTGAAATAAAGAGAATATCTCACAACTGAAGCTTTTTGTAACAAAAACTATACTACAAAAGTTTCTAGTGTTTAATGGGGCCACTTTCTGGCTACTTGTGACCAATGTGCATGTAAGATCACCATATGGTACTTACTGATATAGCTCTTGCTGATATTCTGTGCTGTTTTCTATATTTCATAATCCATGTTAGGCAAATCTGTGCAGTCCACATTGAGGGCCTGTCCATAGGATGGCCACGGATGGAGGGTCATGTGACAAGGCAAATCACCTCTATGTGACGTCACCTCCATTCTAAAACTATGCACCTGCATTAAACTTTCAAAAGTACAAGTGCATATGGCAGGGGCAGTGCATTTGAATGGAGGAGACATGAGATGGAGGTGTTTTGCCTGATCACATGACCCTCCATCAGCAGCCATCTTATGGACAGTACAAAAGACTTTTCAAACAAGGTGGCATGGCTTATCATATATATAGAAAATAATACTTCATTTCAACAAAAACTATATTAGTAAGTACCATATAATGATTTTACGAGCACATTTGTCAACAGTAACTAGAGAGGCCAACTCCTTTAATTGTTAAAAAAACAGTCAATGAATGATGGCACAACCCTTTTAAAATGGGACCAGCACCTGGATCTGAATACATTTGTAATTGCATGTACATAAAAAATTTGCATAGCCACTGAGTTACTCAATAAAATGTATATGTACAGCACCACCTGCTGTTTGTTTTTTCCTTATTTCTTTGTTATGCTCACTGAGATGGTCGCACATGCTCAGTTTCATCCTTCAACTGCTTCATGAATTGTGATAGGGAAAGCATGGACACGCCCCCTTAGCTGCAGCAGAAAAGACACTCCCCTTGAGCTGCCAGCTGGATATAAATCTTACAGAGCAATGAATGGGGAGATCTCTGGATTCATGTGAGATATAGGACTGGTTCTAGGTTTGTTAGAGATTGCCGCATCCTACATGATCTCTGATTTTAATTTTTTACATTAGTCTTGAGATAACTCCTTTAAATACTAACCGTGTTTTTGTTTATGAATTAATTGAAGATATACAGAAAGCAGAATAGTGCAGAATTCCTGCTGAAGTATGCTTGTCCTTTAAAGATACTGTTACTAAAAGGTTGCTTTCCCAGTATCTTAGACACTGAGGAATGACACGTTAGCTCCAAGGCAGACTTAACATTATGACACCTTACCTTTTGCATGCGTAATGAGACTCATCAGCATCACCGTATCCAGCCCCTGAGGACAGAATGAGATTTGAGAAACTCATTCACGATTTTAGAAGTGTAAAATGTGCTTGAGTAAGCCTGTTGGACAAAATCATATCTTACGTCTTGGCTTCCTGCCTAGACTGGACATTTAGTAGATTTCCTAAGACCTGGAAGTCAATTTGATGCATAACTTGTGACATTCCAGATAAATACATTGAATTTTGCCCCTGGTGTTTAATGTCTATGTCTTTTTATTTAATATGTAAAGGGATCCTATACATATGTAAATCCAATGTGACCAAATATGAATTAGCATCTAATGTTTTTAACACTTATAAATTTACCAGTTATGTGTTATATGCTAACTTTTTATATACCGGTATTTAACAGTACCACTGTAAATAGATTCTTTAACAGCCATCTTACATTAAAAAATAAAGTTAATCTGTGTTCCCTTTCTCAGGCTGGAACATTCTGTAGAGGGGTTAGCAATTACCAGCAACATTTTCTCCTTCTTCCCTATCCTTTGCAAACTATTCACAGAAGAATGTCGTTCCATCGCAATTTAGTACTTTCCTTGGGGCAGTTTTAAAACATATTACTACTCCCATTGCTGTGCCTGTTGCAGCCCTATTAGGTCTGTTTTACACTGCCGGCAGGATGTTCCAGCATAGAATGCTGGGAATCGGCTGGACAAAAACTGCTGCGTGCAGCGATATTTGTCTGTATGTTTCTTGGTATATTTGCCAGATTGTGGCCGGATCACTGCCAGACATAGTAACATAATAACATAGTTTGTAAGGCTGGAAAAAGACACCTGTCCATCCAGTTAGGTCTGTTATCCTGCAAGTTGATCCAGAGGAAGACAAAAAAATTCTGTGAGGTAGAAACCAATTTTCCTCACTTTAGGGGAAAAAAATTCCTTCCCGAATCCAATCAGGCAATCAGAATAACTCTCTGGATCAACAACTCTTCTCTCATAGCTATAACCTGTAATATTATTACACTGTAGAAATACATCCAGGCCCCTCTTTGAACGCTTTTAGAGAATTCACCATCTCCACCTCCTCAGACAGCATCCGGCAATGCCGGATACAACAGCATGCCAGATAAGCAAATGCGATGATGAAACAAACCTTACTCTTCCTGCTGTTTTGCAAGGTGTCCCTCAAATACAGTGCATCAGAAATATCTAACAATGCCAGATAGATAGTGTCCCAAAAATAATAATGCCATATAATGCCCTAAACAGTCCAAATGTATGTGTCCCACATGTAATAGTGTCTAAATGGTGCTCCAAACAGTAAAAGGTTGATCCATTGTGCTCCAAGTAGTAACACTGTCCTTTTTAAGTCCCACACAATAATAGTGCCCCTTTTAGGCCCCACACTGTGTGAAGGCAGACACTCTACTGACATTGTTGACACTACCGCCCTACTGCCAATATTTTTCTTCTAAGAACAATTTGTGTTTGTGTGCAGCAACCTCTGGAACTCAGTCTATTCTGAAATTACAACTCCCAGAATCCTCCTTCCACTTCTATGGGGATTACAATAACAGCCAAGTGCATGTGCATGTTAGGAGCTATAGTTTCACAGCAGCTGGAGTGCCAAAGGTTGCTCATCCCTGGATTAATGGAATATTTTCTTGTACAATTGTTTAAATAGAACCTGTCACTCCTATGATAGACCTTTTACCCCTATAAGGACCTGGCCAAAATGTGTTTTTTTAAATTCTCGTTTTTCTACCCTGCCTTCCCAGAGACACAACTTTTTACATTTTCCATTCAAATAGCCATATGAGGGCTTATTTTTGTGGGACAAAAATAACACATTTCAATTTACCACCTTTCAATTTACCACATATTGTATTGGAAAACAGGAAGAAAAAATATTGTGCTATGAAACCGAAAAAAAACAACAACAGACAATTTCAGCTCGTTTTTTTGGGGTTTGTTTTTCTGGAGTTCACTATGCACCAAAAATGACATGAGGACCTTATTCTGTGGGTCAGTACGATTACATTACAATGATACAAATTTGCGTTTCTTTTATTATGTTTCTTTGCCCAAAAATCTAAAACTTTTAAAAAACCTTTACTTTTTATTGGCAGCATTTTCAGGTACATACAGTGGATTTGGAAAGTCTTTTTTTTTTCACATTTTGTCATGTTGTGGCCTTGTGCTAATAAGTAAAAATAAATGTAGTTTTTTTCCCATCGTTTTGCAGTCAGTACCCCATAGTGAGAAAGTGAAAATAGAATGTTTGAAATCTTTTCTAATTTATTGAAAAGGAAAAACTAAAATATTACATTAACATAAGTATTCAGACCTATTACTGAATACTAAGTTGAAGTGCCGTTAGCAGTGATTACAGTCTCCAATCTTCTTGCATCTGATGCTGAAGGTTTGTACACCTGGATTTGGGGATTTTCTGCCATTCTTCTCTGCATATCTTCTTAAGTTCTCTCAGGTTGGATGGGGATCGACAATGGACAGCCACTTTAAAGTTTCTCCAGAAATTTTCAGTTGGGTCAAATCAGGGCTCTGGCTGGGCCACTCAAGGATATTCACAGAGTTGTCCCTAAGCCATCCATGTGTTGTTTTGGCTGTGTGCTTAGGGTCATTGTCTTATTGAGAGGTGAACCTTCAGCTCAGTCTGAAGTCCAGAGCTGGATCAGGTTTTCATTAGGAATATCTCAGTACTTTGTTCCATTTAGTTTTCCCTCAACCCTGACCAGTCTCCTTGTCTGAGCCCCTGAAAAATATTCCCAGAGCATGATGCTGCTGCCACCATGTCACTGTAGGAATGGTATTAAACAAGTGATGAGAAGTGCCTTGTTCCCTTCAAACATAATGCTTACAGTTGAGGCCAAATAGTTCAATCATGGTTTCATCAGACCAGAGGATCTTGTTTCTCACAATCTGAGTGTCATTCAGGTACTTTTTTACAAAGTCCAGATGGGCTTTCACATGTTTTTTACTGAGGAGAGTTTTCTTTCTAGCCACTCTACCATAAAGCCCATATTGTTGCAGTGCTGCTGTGATGGTCGACCTTCTGGAAGTTTTTCCATCTGCACACAGGTTATTTGGAGCTCAGCCAGAGTCACCATTGAGTTCTTGGTCACCTCTCTTACTAAGGTTTTTCTCCCCTCATTAGATGATCTGGTGGGGCATCCAGTTCTAGGAAGTCTTGGTTGTTCCAAATGTATTCCATTTAAGAATTATGGAGCCCACTGTACTCTTGGACATTTTCAGTACAGTACAATTTTTTGTAACCTCCTCAAGATCAGAGACTCCATATAATCCTGTCTCTGATCTCCACAGACAGTTCTGTTATCCTCATGGCTTGGATTTGCTCTCATATGCATTGTCAGCTGTATTGTCAGCTGTAAGAGCTGTAAGACCAGCTAATAAAATATCATCATCTCCCACTTGGACTATTGAAACATCCTCCTGTGTGGCCTCCCATCCAGCACTCTCACTCCCCTTCAATCTATTCTCAATATGCTCTGCCAATATCTTCACTGGCTCCCCATCACCTAGCAAATTCAGTTTAAAATACATATCAGGCCATCAACAACCTGTCCCCTCCTTATATCACTGACCTGCTTTCTTGATACATCCCCACATATAATCTCAGATCCTCACAGGACCTCCTCCTCTGTTTTCCTCTCATCTGTTCTTCATACAATCAACTACAAGATTTCTCACGTGCCTCTCCTCTACCCTGGAACTCACCACCCCAACTTATCAGGCTCTCCCCCAACATCCAAACCTTCAAGAGTAACCTGAAAACCCATCTTTTCAGGAAAACCTACAACTTGACCAAACACAGATACCAGGATATGCGTTCCTAACATGTGAATCAAAATATAACTGAATGGAATGTTAAATAGGAGCAAAACAAAAAAGCTTTATTAGGATAAATACCGGGTAAGTAATAGCTAGTGGGGATACCCTAATCATTCCATCCCTTAAAAATGATCAGTGTGGGATCATATGAGAACAAGTACAGATCTGCACTGATCTTACTGGTAAATATATGATCCACTATTATGTGAGTCAGACACCCTGTGCACAGCCCCACAGATAAGTGTGTCAGATGACCTGTATATCGGTGTGCACTGCACAAGTTACTGTATCATGTGTCAATACCTCGCACAACACAGATGTCCTGGGAGCAATTGCAGTAGTTAATATAGTTCGCTCCTGGACTGAACACAATCCCTAACCTATAGTATGCTAGTAGTTAGCAGCTAAAGTGGAGTGCCCAGATTTCCCAGGCATGCCACATCTCGCCCTCATAAATTATGGCTCGACGCGTTTCTGTGCCATTCAGGCACCTCATCAGGAGCACATCAACTAGAGAGTCACACTATGGTAAGTAGGAGAGCACTGCCTAGTGTAGCAGCATGCCGATGGTCAGGGTACTGGCGCTGTGATGGTGGATCATATATTTACCAGTAAGATCAGTGCAGATCTGTACTTGTTCTCATATGATCCCACACTGATTGTTTTTAAGGGATGGAATGATTAGGGTATCCCCACTAGCTATTACTTACCCGGTATTTATCCTAATAAAGCTTTTTTGTTTTGCTCCTATTTAGCGTTTTATTCAGTTATATTTTGAAAGCCTACAACTTGCCCAGCAGTGGGACACGTACCTATAAGACAATGGGGGCATATTCTAGCGATATGCCCCCATTGTCTATGATGAGAAAACCCCTTTAATGGTTATGCAGATATGTCAGTGCAATTGTCTCTGCATATATATATCCCCCCTCTAGATTGAGAATCAGGGACTCAGTGTAATAGCCTTTCATAGGAGATAACGGAATGCTATCATCCTTGTTCTGAGCTATATCTAACATCAGCATATGTAAATGACAGCTTTTTCTTTATGTCTAATTGAAAGTAATTCAAAGTTAAATAACATCTCAGATATGTTACCGGAATTAAAATCAGCTGCATTTGTAAAGTGCCATTATTTATCATAAAGATTTCAATATGTTATAAAAAAGTATATCTTAGCATACACTGTTTGATTAGTCCTATCAAGCATTTGTAATCCCATTCAGGTAGAACTATGGGCTCTCATGTGCAAATTCTCACTTTAAATTTTTTTTAAAAATGGTCTATTTGAGCGTAACATTTCTTTGTAGATTGAATCTGTCGTCAGTTTAATCACAGCGCAGATGCTTGGAACAAAAAGCTTTGCAAAGTTTTTTTTCTGATCAGTCTGCAGTGGATAGGAGAATGATTTGTAAATGATGTCGTGGACTTCATTCAATAACCTTGCTCATATACTGCAAATATATTCAGCTGCTAGCAGTATGATAGCTGGCAATCACTTGAAATTGTGCAGCTTTATGCCAGCATCAATTGATAATCTTCATTTTGTACATCATATATTCAGAAAAAAGACTAATGTTATTTCTTAGTATTCTGGGTTTTATATAGTTATATATAAGGTTGAAAACAAGACATAAGTCCATACAACTCAACCTGTTATCCTGCAGTGTTGACTTGGAAAAGACAAAACATTTGCCAGGAAGTAGCTGTCAGTTGTCTTCATTCTAAAAAGACATCAAGTTCCTTCATTTAAAGGAATTGTCCAAGATTAGAAAAATAAGTCTGCTCCTTCTAGAAACAATACCAAATCTGACTATATATGTCCATGGGCTATGTCTACCCCATTCACCTGCAATACTGAATAACATCTTTAATGAATTAACCATGACAACAACTTGCAACAAAGAGTCTGTGATGTCATTGACCTTAGGGTATCGTTAAACAGTGGAATTACATATAGGAAAAATCTTACCTGTATGTGTCGTGGAATACATAGTAGAAATCCAAGGCAGACCCTAAGAGTTCTGCCTAGGTTTTGCAGTTTAGATGGCACTGATCCGCCCGCAGATTTAGCTCAATGGGGCTAATCTACTGGGGAGGATCCTACTACAGTTTCTGAGGGGTTTCCACTCAAAGCTAAACCAGGAATGTACATGTTCCTTCTTTAGGATTACACCAAAAAATGCAGTGCAAACTTTTCCTTTTCCTGATGATGAGGAAACCTTATTTCCTTTAGACATACTGAATATGAATTGTCTTATTTATAGGCCTTGGTATGATGATATACCTATGCATAATTAAAGAGGTATTCCAATCTTAAAGGGATTTTCTAATCTTTTAATCTCAGGACAGGTCAACAGTATCTGATTGGTGGGGGTCAGACTCCTGGCACCCCACGATTATTTGTTTGAAGAGGCCGTAGTGCTCCAATGAACACCACGGCCTCTTCCTAGGCAAGTGGCATCTCTTGTATCAGTCACATGACCTAGACTCAGCTCAGTAACCATTCAAGTAAATGGGACTGAGCTGCATTACCCAATACAGCAGCTGTTCATTGGACGGCACTGGGCTTGGTAAGCTGAGAGGAGGTCACGGTGCTCACCAGAGCACCGCAGCCTCTTTATTCAGCTCATCTGCAGGAATACCGTGAGTCATACCCCCAACTATCACCTTCTGATGACCCATCTTGAGGATAGTTCATTAGTATGAAACAGTCTGGGAAAAAACTTTTAAGCATTTATGGCATATCCACGAGATATAGTAAAAATGCTTTGGTTGGTCTCACACACCCTCACCTTTTGGGAGAACAGGTAATCTGGGGACCTCGAGTCAGTGATTTCAAACTGATCAAGAAAAAAAGTACATTTTAGACGCTAGTACATTACTATGGTGATCTACTATGAACTGAGTTCTGTACAACCATGGGGGTAGGGCTGTAAAATATATGCTAAAATATTACTACATTATGGCTGTGTACAACCAGCCTTATGCTAAGGTCATGTAATGTCAGTCACAAGAAAATTGTATTACTCCTAAATTCAACAAATATCCTAGACAAATTGTAATAAGTAAAAAAAAATGTTCTGGATTAGTATGCACTTCACCAAAGGCATACTAATGGATTATAAAATTAAAATTATTAAAATTAAATTAAGACACAGTCCAAGTGTTCAATTATTCACCTCAGTAGCTTGTAATAAATGATAATGAGAACGTATTTTAAGTGAGTTGTTCATAATTTTTTTTGCATTTTTCTATTTTAAGCATTTAAATATCAATTTAGGATTCTATAAGACAACGATTTGTGAACTACTGGGGTCATTTATCAACCTGGTGTAAAGTAGGACTGGCTTAATTGCCCATAGCAACTAATCAGATTCCACTTTTCATTTTCCAAAGGAGCTGTCAAAACTGAAAGGTGGTATCTAATTGATTGCTATGGGCAACTAAGCCAGTTCTACTTTAAACCAGGTTGATAAATAACTCCATACGTTCAGACATTTGGCCCACTTCTAATTTGAGCCACTAAGCTAATAACTTAGACATGTCTTACACAGGGGCAGACTGGGAATTAAAAATGGCCCTGGAAAAAAAAAAAGTGGCCTTATGTTGTGGGCGGCCCTGATTGAGAGAAGGTGGGGCCAACATGGGTAAGCGGGGCCAGAAATACCATAGAGGGAGCAGTATATCATGCTGCAATTTTTTATTTGGCTCAGTGCAGCACAATATACTGCTCCAGAAGAACCATAAACCTCTCTAGAAACTGCTCCTCTGTGGTGCCCAGTGCCAACTGCTATGTCCTGTCCCCCTCCTCCACTTTTCTGTAAGATATGGAGAAAGGGGATGAAAAGTTAAAACACAGGCAACAGCAGAGAGACAGCCCCACCATCAGTATTCTGACGGTATTTCAGCGTTACCATACATACAGGGGAGTGCAGCGTCACATACCTCTCACATCCGGTGACGTCTCCTCTGATCTTCTCTTTCCTCATCTTCTCCGTTAGGACCAGACAACACATGATGACATGTTCTAGCCGTGTTCCATTTCTGCAGAGTTTCACACAGACATCTTAGAGTCCTCAAATTTCCATCATCCTCCCTACCATGGTGCCCCAACATTGTCATCCTGCTGCTACCCCAATATACTGTAAAAATAATAATGCCCCCTATAGTGTCCCCAGTGACAATAATGCCTGCCCCATCAACAACAAATTGCCTATAATTCCCCCAGTAATAATAATGCCCTTAGTAATGTCCCTATAGTTCCCCCAGTAATGCCCCCTGCCCCCAGTAATGTCCCTATAGTGCCCCCAGTAATGCCCCTGCCCCCAGTATTGTCACTATAGTGCCTCCAGTAATGCCCCCTGAACCGAGTAATGTCCCTATAGAGCCACCAGTATTGCCCTACCTGCCCCCAGTAATGACCTTATAATGGTCAGAGTAATGCATCCCCAGCAATTTCACTATAGAGCCAGCACTAATGCCCCCTGCCCCCAGTAATGTCCCTATAGAGCCGCCAGTATTGCTCTCCCTGCCCCAGTAGTCCTTATAATGGTCACAGTAATGCACCCCCACCCCTAGTAATGTCCCTATAGTGCCCCCAGTAATGCCCCCTGCCCCCAGTAATGTCCCCACTGCCCCAGTAATATACAGTGGTCACTTTAATGCCCACCCACCACCACCTCCTCATTGTCAAATGGCTTGTAAAAAAAAAAAAAAAAAAAAAAAAAACAACTTACCTGAGTGTGCAGACCTGCCTCTTCTGGCCTGCGTCCTGGAGCAGGAGGGGTAGGGATGATGACACAGCGTCAGTCGCGTTGATGCTGGGAGTGGGAGTGGCCAAAGGTCCTTTGACATCTGGAGGGCAGAGTAGTGATCTCTCCTGCTGTCCAGTGTCAAAGGACCTGGCAGCAGGAGGTACAGGGGCGGGCCGGCACTTCATCAGAGGGAATGCAGTACACTGATTAGCTTACAGCAGGGCGGGCGACACATACAATCCACACTACAATACACATTGCGGCCACCAACAGCCCTGCTGCGATCTCATTATCATAACAATGGTATGAAAATGAGACCACAGCAGGGCTGACTGCAACCTGTAATATGTATTGTAATGTGTATTGTAATGTGTATTGTAGTGAGAGCGACCGCCGCCGCCCCGCTGTAATCTATTACCCTGACGCAAACGTCATGCTGGCCCACAGCACGTTTCAAGCCATCGGCCCACTGGAAAGTTTCCCGGTGGGGTACATTGCCAATCCGCCCCTGGTCTTACATTTCATAAATCTATTTTTGTTAGGTCATTTAGGGCTTGAGATATATTGTATGGTAAAAGATAAAACAGATTCACGAAGGAGTACTCTGGTTATGTGACAGGATAGAAGATAACTGTTGGATCGGTGTGTCCCACCTCTGGGACCCCACCAATCACAAGAATGGAGTAGTATGTCAAGCAGGCACACTGTCACTCCATTCACCAATCAGGGACTGCTGGAAATAGCCAAGCCCTTTCACTTTTTGTCTTTCTCTGGAAGTTCAAAAGAGATGAATGGAGTGGCAGTGCATATGCGCAACCCGTCGGTCAATCCATCTTATGGCACTCTGGTGAGTGCTGTGGTCTTCTCACAGCTTACCAAACACTGCACAGTATATTGTATAGCAGTTATGCTTGGTATTGCAGCTCAGGCCCATTCACTTGAATAAGACTGAACGGCGCCTAGGCCATGTGACCCATGTATGGTGACATCACTGGCCTAGGAAGAGGCCTAATCACTCATGGAGGACTGCAGCCACTTCAAACAGCTGATCAGTGGTGGTGCTGGCAGTCGGAACCCCTGACAATCTGATATTGATGATCTATCCTTCAATATCAAGTTCCTAGAAAACCTTTTTAAGAGCATGTAACACACATACAGACCTAATTTCATTGGCAATGGCAGATTAAGTGAGGAACCTTATTTTACCTCTAGGGGCTATATCCACTTTTCCTGGTACTACTACCACACATAGGAGAGGAGGGTAGTGCATGAGTATGGACCTCTTCACAGAAGTCTATGGGAATTAGAATGTAATGATTGCCTTAACCATCAAAAGAGGCAGACCTCCTCTCTGGATAGAAAATTCTTGACCAACAAGGAATGCTATTTGTGTATTGAGTGTAATATAACATGTTTTCTTGTGTTTTCCCCTATTTTGCAAATACTTTAAATCTTTTAATACTCTGTATTGAAGTATAAAAAGAGTTGGACCCTATAAAGTTTGAGAAGTTGTGATAATGAATATATCTGCATGTAGCACGTCAGAATCACCAGAAACAGATGCCCACTGATGTCCAATCTAGTCACTTGTATCCTCTTTCTTACTATGGATCCTCCAGGAAAAGCCTTTAAAAGGTGGCATCTCCTAAAGGGGATTGCTCACTTTTAGCAACAGAATAATGCTCTGCTAATAGTGGGACTATATAACACTGCCTAATTGCCCTATCCCCTTTCTGTTCTGGTCAGTCCTAGCTGATCACCAGCAACCCATGAATTCCATGGCTACTAGGTTTCCGGCACCTTTTGTGACCAATGATTTGAAGTGCACTGGTTGGCTCTAAGTATGTTCACTATGCCCACAATAGCGGGGGGCTGGTTGACTAAAGGCCTAAAAGCTCTGTTTGGTATGCACACACTATCACAAACTCATGGCAGCATTCTGAAAAACTAGGTCCATGATATCATATATACATGGACTGTTCTACAGTAGATAGCAATGGAGCAATCGTACTGTATATGAGATATGCTGTCAGGCTCAGCAGCCTGACAGCACATCTCATCAGTGTAAAGTGATTGTAGTGCATGTGCACTGTATAGTGATGGCTCACCCCCTAAGCAGCTGTAAGGCAACGCATCATAGTCAGGGGTGCACCACCAATGAAGCCAGGTGAGGCAATCGCCTCAGGCAGCACCAGGTAGGGGCAAGAGAGGGGCAGTAGAAGGGCCATGGGCAATGAGTGCTTTCATTGTTAAAGGGGTTATGTTAAGAAATTGCTATGAGGGCACCATTTCAGTTTTCGCCTCAGGCAGCAGAAGGGCAAGGCACACCCCTGATCATAGTCACATTCTAGCATTCTAGGGGTTATTTTTATGCTATTTTCAAGGAATCCCTGTAAGTCTACGGAAGAGAAATAATGTGCTTGTTCATTTCTTTTTGTAACTCATTTTCAAAAACTTTTCTGGCCATAATGGGGACATTGCTTCCATCCAGTTTCGCCTATATAGATAATGCAGGATTGTGTGCTTTATGACATCTGCAATAAATGGGGGTCAATTGAGAAACATCATAGATTATTACAAACTACGTGAAGGGATGAAGTACACCGCAACAAATAAAGATTGCTATAAATTGCTCAGATCATACTGACAAAATATGTTTTTATAGAAATCTGGAGCACAATGAATTAACCTGCACATACGCCTGTCTATACGCATATGACTTGATTGTTTTCATTGTGATATCTTGTAAGTTATTTAACGGAGAGATTTATACTGTAGAAAGCATTGTAAACAGGAAGATACATTAGCTCATATTTTCCATGAAACTTCATTGAATGAATATTTGAGGATGTCCAATTAAAGTATCATTTACTATTCTATTTGGCAGATGGACTGACAAAAATGTTTCTGATTGCTTGTTACTTTTTCACAGCTGAATATGCAAATGCAAAACTAGCCAGAAAGCAGCTGTCACCTATACATATATCTCAATTTTTTTCTGACCAGAAGAAAGATATTGTGATTTTAGTGACAAGCTGTAAAACAATATTTTAAATTTTTCTTTCATCTGACATGTAATTATATTTGCGGTTATTAGAAGTAAAATATGTGCCAAATTTTTGTCATAATTTTGCAAGCTTTTCGCCATTAATTAAATTCTGATTTTCATTGTCAGTCCTGTCTGTTGACAGGGGAGCACCCAGGAATTTTTTCTAGGGGGGGTCCGAAAAGGAAAAGGGGGTGTGGCGTCTTGTGGGCAGGGCTATTTTTGCGACACGCCCATATATCAAACATACTTCTGCAAGAGTAAAATGTGGCGCGCGCAGCGCGCCGCGGTGAAAATAGGCCCCGCCCATTATTATAAGCCCCTCCCATATCTAATAGGCCACTCCCAACAAACACTACAGCTGAAATATGGTTGAGGCCCAGTTCTATACATCATATGGAGAGGGGAGGACGTGTCCTGGCTGCACTGCCTGCTTTACATTATACAATATGCAACAGCAGGCTACATCCAGGAACATCCTCCGCCCTCCTCCCTCCCCAGATCCTGCTCAAAGCCTGTGCGTCCCCCCCCACCATCTGCCACCTGCCTGTGCCCTGCTGACCCCCTTTGGTCATCCTCACCCAGCTCTGAATCCTCCTTCTGTAAATGGCAGAGGGAGGAGCCGGAGCATCTCCTCTCCTACACAGCGCCCCATACCTCTTACATCCAGTGATGTCACCTTTGTTGTAGACGTTCTCTTTCCTCATCTTCTCCATTCGGACCAGACCGCCATGAAGATTTTTCAGCCATCTCTCGTCTCTGCAGAGATACAAACAGACATTAGTTTCCCACATTTCTATCATCTTTACATCTTCTGAACACCTCATCCTGCCACCCCCAATACTGTGCCCGCTGTGCTCCCCCAATACTATACTGCAGAAACTGTCCCCTGAAAAATACTACTACCACACAGATAGTGCCCCCTACAACAGTTATTGGCACACAGTGCTCTAAAAAATAACTGCACCTACACTAATGATATTATGCCAGGGTGGCCCCCCAAAAGTAACAGTGCTCCCCAAAATCCCACCAATAGAAATAATTATCTGCTAGACCACACTTAGTAGTAATGATGTCCCCATAGTGCCCATACTAGACATCATGTTCCCCATAGCCCCCCAGTAGTAGTAAAGCTCACAGTAACACCCCAGCTTAGTGCCCGCAGTTGAGCTAATGTCCCCATAATGTATACCAGTATAAAATACCCCTATATAGTGCCCCAGTAAATGCCCTCATAGTGCTCCTCTCCCCCATAGTGTTCCCCATAATATGCCCCTTCTCACTGCCCTTCACATCCCTTATAGTGCTCCTCTCCCCCATAACGTGCCAGTAAAAATTGCCCACTTAGTGCCAGATGCCATAGTGCCCCCTATAATTTACCAGTAAATAATGCCCCTTTAGAGCCACCAGATGCCCCATAGTGCCTGCAAATGATGCCCCTATAGTGCTGCTCTGCCCTATAGTACTCCCATAATGTGACAGAAAAAAATTACCCCTTAGTGCCAGATGCCATAGTGCCCCCCCATAATGTGGCAGTAAAAAAGTGACTCTTTAGAGCCACCAGATGCCCCCAAATGAGGCCCCTATAGTGCCACCACATGCCCCATAGTGCAATCTCCTCTATCGTGCCCCTATAATGTGCCAGTAAACAAAATGCCCCTTTAGAGCCACCAGATGCCCCCATAGTGCCCCCAAATTATGCCAATATAGTGCCAAATGCCAGTAAAGAAATGGCACAGTACAGGGCAGGGGGCACGGTACAGGACAGGGAGGCAAAGTACAGGGCAGAAAGCACGGTACAGGGCAGGGGGCAGGGGGCAAGGTACAGGGCAGAAAGCATGGTACAGGGCAGGGGGCAAGGTACAGGGCAGAAGGCACGGTACAGGGCAGGGGGCACGGTAGAGGACAGGGAGGCACGGTACAGGCCAGGGGGGCACGGTACAGGCCAGGGGGGCACGGTACAGGCCAGGGGGGCACGGTACAGGGCAGGAGGGCACGGTACAGGGGCAGGGGGCAAGGTACAGGGCAGGGGGCACGGTACAGGGAAGGAGGCACGTTACAGGGAAGGAGGCACGTTACAGGGAAGGGGGCACGGTACAGGGCAGGGGGCACGGTACAGGGCAGGGGGCACGGTACAGGGCAGGGGGCACGTTACAGGGCAGGGGGCACGGTACAGGGCAGGGGGCACGGTACAGGGCAGGGGGCACGGTACAGGGCCAGGGGGGCACGGTACAGGGCAGGGGGGCACGGTACAGGGCAGGGGGCACGTTACAGGGCAGGAGGCACGGTACAGGGCAGGAGGCACATTACAGGGCAGGAGGCACGGTACAGGGCAGGGGGCACGGTAGAGGACAGGGAGGCGCGGTACAGGGCAGGAGGCAAGGTACAGGGCAGAAGCCACGGTACAGGGCAGGAGGCACGTTACAGGGAAGGGGGCACGGTACAGGGCAGGGGGCATGGTACAGTGGCAGGGGGCACGGTACAGGGCAGGGGGGCACGGTACAGGGCAGGGGGCACGGTACAGGGCAGGGGGCAAGGTACAGGGCAGGAGGCACGGTACAGGGCAGGGGGCACGTTACAGGGCAGGGGGCACGGTACAGGGCAGGGGGAACGGTACAGGCCAGGGGGGCACGGTACAGGCCAGGGGGGCACGGTACAGGCCAGGGGGGCACGGTACAGGGCAGGGGGCACATTACAGGGCAGGAGGCACGTTACAGGGCAGGAGGCAAGGTACAGGGCAGGAGGCACGGTACAGGGCAGGGGGCACGGTAGAGGACAGGGAGGCACGGTACAGGGCAGGAGTCAAGGTACAGGGCAGAAAGCACCGTACAGGGCAGGAGGCACGTTACAGGGAAGGGGCACGGTACAGGGCAGGGGCACGGTACGGTACAGGGCAGGGGGCACGGTACAGGGCAGGGGGCAACGGTAGAGGACAGGGAGGCATGGTACAGGGCAGGAGGCACGGTACAGGGCAGAGGGCACAGTACAGGGCAGAGGGCACGGTAGAGGATAGGGAGGCACGGTACAGGCCAGGGGGGCACGGTACAGGCCAGGGGGGGCACAATACAGGGCAGGGGGGGCACAATACAGGGCAGGGGGGGCACAATACAGGGCAGGGGGCACAATACAGGGCAGGGGGCACAATACAAGGCAGGGGGCACAATACAAGGCAGGGGGCACAATACAGGGCAGGGGGGCACAAATACAGGGCAGGGAGGGCACAATACAGGGCAGGGAGGGCACAATACAGGGCAGGGGGGGCACAATACAGGGCAGGGGGGGCACAATACAGGGCAGGGGGGCACAATACAGGGCAGGGAGGGCACAATACAAGGCGGGGGGGGGGCACAGACTGAGTGAGACTTACCATTTTTTCTTGCTCCAGCAGGAGGTCGGTCGGCCAGCTGGATGGCTGTGCTGGGCCGCTGGAGCGAGGTGTGATGGCGGGACCGGCCGGGGGAACTCGGGGAAGGACTGGCAGAGTCACATGGGCTCTGCAGCGCCGGGCTCTGTGCTTGAAATTATTGGTGGAGAAGCAGCTTCCGCCCTCTGCTTCTCCACCAATCATATAGAAGATTGTAGCAGCGCAGAGGAGAGGTAGGAGAAAAACCTCTCTCCCCTCTCCTCCATAGCGCTGCCGCCTGCCGCCGCCTGCAGTAAGGATCAGGGCCGCGCCGCCTGTGGCGATTGCGGTGCGGCCCTGAAGCATTAAAAAAAAAAAATTTTCTTTATCGCTCTAGGGGGGGTCCAGACCCGCTGGACCCCCCCTGTGGGTGCGCCCCTGTCTGTTGACATCATGTTGTCATGTAGCTATAATACACCACTGCATCACAAAATTATATTACATGAGAAAGGACCAAGCCTTATTATACATTCTTGAACACAGACAAGAGGCAGAAAACTGGGATTCACCTCAGAGAATGACATTTAACAGTTTTTTTATCATTTTTATTTTATCATTTTATCATTTAAAGGGGTTGTGCCATGAATAAAGGAATCATCCAACACTAAACTTTTTTTAACAGACCCCTTCAGTGGTGGGTTTCATAGTTACATGGTCCCTACTGCTTTATTCTGGCTGCTTTGCTCCATGCTCAAGGCAATCACTGGCCACAGTGGTGACCTGTCACCCGTGTGTCACATGACCCATGAATGTTCCTCATGGGTGAAAGGTCAGTGCTGCAGTCCGTGATCACCTGTCAAAAAGATGTTGATTCCCAAAGATCCAGGACCTGCGAAGGCGGCCGTGGAGCGATGCAGCAAGAATCCAGTAGTGGGGACCAGGTATGTATGAACCCTACTGCGGGTCCAGCCAATCTGAAGAGATCTGTTAAAAAGTTTAGTATTAGAGATGAGCGAGCATGCACTACGGTACTCGTAAGTGCTCGCTGCTCAGACGAGTATCTCGCCATGCTTGAGGAAATGGCATCTCCCGCATTTTGAATTTTTGGCGCCTATAAATTCAGCCAATCACAAGCCAGGAGTCTCTGCGGTACACCCAGCATCACGTGGGGCCCTTACATGTCGATAGCAGGGGTTGGCTGGCCTGATCAGGTGACCCTGGAATATACTAGTGACTACCCGCGGTGCTCGGCTCAGATGCTGTCTGGATGTCGTTAGGGACAGATCTGCTGCGTTTCAGGGAGAGTGTTAGGGCCTGGATTTAGTTCTCTGTTAGGCAGGAGTGATCTCAAAAGAACCCAACAGCCCCTTCTAAGGGCTACAAGACACTTTTTTTGTCTCCTGGCTGGGCTGGCTGGCACTAGTAGTGCAGCTATCGCCATATATAACCCTTTTTTTTTTTAAATTGTTTTATCTCAGTGATACAAATCCATTTCATACAGCTGTGTGGAACCATTCTGTGTGTCACAGTTCAGCTGTCCACTCACCACAAACCACAATCCGTATTTTCTATCCAGGTGACCCATACTGTACGTCACGTAATCAAATACGGTCTTTTGCTTTCACTGATACAGCTACATTAGAAAAATCTCTGTGCGACATTTGTCTGGGTTGCAGTCAAAATAGCCACAGTAAGCAGGGGCTGAGTTTGCTCTCTGATATTTTCTGCACGTCACGTTAAAAAAAATATATATATTAAAAAATATAAAAAAAATAAAATAAAAAAAATAGTTTTTTTGTTGTTTTATCTCAGTGATACAAATCCATTTCATACAGCTGTGTGGAACCATTCTGTGTGTCACAGTTCAGCTGTCCAGTCACCACAAACCACAATCCGTATTTTCTGTCCAGGTGACCTATACTGTACGTCACGTAATTAAAAAGGTCTTTTGCTCTCACTGATACAGCTACATTAGAAAAATCTGAGCGCAACATTTTTCTGGGTTGCAGTCAAAATAGCCACAGTCAGCAAGGGCTGAGTTTGCTCTCTGATATTTTCTGCACGTCACGTTAAAAAAAATATATATATTAAAAAAAAAATAAAAAAATAGTTTTTTTGTTGCTTTATCTCAGTGATACAAATCCATTTCATACAGCTGTGTGGAACCATTCTGTGTGTCACAGTTCAGCTGTCCAGTCACCACAAAGCACAATCCGTATTTTCTGTCCAGGTGACACATTCTGTACGTCACTTAATTAAAAAAGGTCTTTTGCTCTCACTGATACAGCTACATTACAAAAATCTCTGTGCGACATTTGTCTGGGTTGCAATTAAGCAGACCAAGTCTGCCTAATCTAATAGTTTCAGTGTAATTGCTCCATACTGCACGGTACGTAATAACATATGTAATTTTGCTCTAACTTATCCACCTATATATTTTCTTGCTCAGATTGAACAAGTTTGTGGGTTTCAGTACAGCAGGCCCATTTTTTTGTACATATAATACACTTATATACAGAAAATGTTGAACCCCAGGGCTAAGGGTCGAGGACGAGGGCGTGGGCGTGGGCATTCAATTACTGCAGGGGGCAGAGGCCGTGGTTCTGGGCAGGGTGAGACAGTACCTGCTGATGAGGGAGCAGGGGAACGCCGCAGAGCTACACTCCCTAGCTTCATGTCGCAGTCCACCCACGTTACCCAAGGGAGCACTCCTCTGGCTCCTCCAACTCAACCTCCTTCCCCCCAGTCTGCCTCCTCCCAGGAAAATTTGGAATGCGATCCGGCATACTCTGAGGAACTGTTTTCTGGACCCTTCCCAGAGTCACAAACCACTTCTCAGGTTGCTGCTGACCTCTTTCCCGATGCCCAAGTTTTCCAACTGTCGCAGTCTGTGGGTGATGATGATGACAATGTTGAGTTAGTGGAAGAAGTTTGTAAAGAGGTGTCAGACGATGAGGAGACACGGTTGTCAGACAGTGGTGAAGTTGTTGTTAGGGGAGGAATTCCGAGGGGGGAGCAGACTGAGGAATCGGAGGATGATGAGGTGACTGACCCAAGCTGGGTTGATATGCCGAGTGAAGACAGTGCTTCTGAGGCGGAGGCGAGTGCTGCACCAGAACAGGTTGTAAGAGGCAGTGGTGTGGCCAGAGGGAGAAGCAGGGCCAGAGCTGGTGCATCAGCAGCAACTGTTTCACGTAGTGAAGCTCCCGTGGCGAGGCCTAGATGTTCGCAAGTCTGGAGGTTCTTTAAAGAAAGTGAGGATGACCGACGGACTGTGGTGTGCAACCTGTGCCACACCAGGATCAGCAGGGGTGCCACCACTACTAGCCTAACCACCACCAGCATGCGCAGGCATATGAGTGCTAAACACCCCACTCAATGGAACCAAGGCCGTTCACCACCTCCTGCGGGTCACACCACTGCTCCTTCCCCTGTGTCACTCGCTGCCTCTGCTAGTCAACCCCCTGCCCAGGACCCCGGCACGAGCGCCTCCCGCCGGAAAACCACACTTTCACCTCCACGATCCTCCACAGTGTCCACCAATGTGACCCAGCGCAGCGTTCAGCTGTCTTTACAGCAGATGCTGGAGCGCAAGAGGAAATACAGTTCCACCCACCCACATGCCCAAGCCCTCAACGTCTACATCTCCAAATTGCTGAGCCTGGAGATGCTTCCCTATAGGCTGGTAGAGACCGAGGCCTTTCGCAATCTCATGGCGGTGGCTGCCCCTCGGTATTCGGTCCCCAGTCGCCACTATTTTTCCCGATGCCGTCCCAGCCCTACCCCAGCATGTGTCACAGAACATCATCTGTGCCCTGACCAATGCTGTTTCTGAGAAGGTCCACCTAACCACGGACACGTGGACAAGTGCTGCCGGGCAGGAACACTATATATCACTGACGGCACATTGGGTTAACTTGGTGGAGGCTGGGACCGCTCATGTACTGCCCACACCGAGGATTGCGGGGCCTACCTCGGTCACGGTCTCTCAGACGTACTATGCCCCCTCCTCCTCCTCCACCCCCTCCTCCAAATTACCATCCGTGGGCACGGCGCCTTCAGTCGGTAGCTCTAGGCGCAGCAGCAGTGCCGTGGCTAAGCGCCAGCAGGCGGTGCTCAAACTGCTGAGCTTAGGTGACAAAAGGCACACCGCCCAAGAGCTGTTACAGGGCATCACGGCGCAGACCGATCTGTGGCTGGCACCGCTGAACCTCAAGCCAGGCATGGTTGTGTGTGACAATGGGCGTAACCTGGTGGCGGCTCTGCAACTCAGCAGACTGACACATGTGCCATGCCTGGCCCACGTGTTCAATCTAATAGTTCAGCGGTTCCTCAAGACATACCCCAATCTGTCTGATTTGCTCACCAAGGTGCGCCGCATCTGTGCGCATTTCCACAAGTCGACCACAGATGCTGCCACTCTCAGGGCAGCGCAGCGCCGCCTACAACTGCCCACTCACCGACTGTTGTGCGACGTGCCCACAAGATGGAATTCGACATTAAACATGTTATCCAGAGTTTACCAGCAGCGCAGAGCGATTGTAGACTGCCAGATGTCAACTTCCACCAGAACTGGTAGTCAGGTCAGTCAGATTCCTCAAGTCTACAATGAGGAGTGGACGTGGATGTCTGATATCTGCCAGGTGTTGACCAACTTTGAGGAGTCAACACAGATGGTCAGCGGCGATGCCGCCATTATCAGCCTCACCATCCCGCTGCTTTGCCTGTTGAAAAACTCACTGCTCAGCATGAAGTCGGAAGCTTTGCGCTTGTCACAAGAGACGGTGGAGGAAGATACGTCGCTTGATAGCCAGAGCACCCTCCGGTTTGTTTCTCAGCGCGTATCGGAGGAGGGGGATGAGGATGAGGAGGAAGAGGAGGAGAATGTCTGCGAGACAGAAGAGGGTACCAGTGCTCAGTCCTTCTTAACTCTTGAACGTGTATTGGCTGAAGAGGAGGACTTGGAGGAGGAAGAGGAAATGGAGAGTCAGGCCAGTGAGGAGAGGGAATTCTTGCGTGTTGGGACTCTGGCGCACATGGCAGACTTCATGTTAGGCTGCCTATCCCGTGACCCTCTTGTTAGAAGCATTTTTTCAAACACCGATTACTGGGTGTTCACTCTCCTGGACCCACGGTACAAGCAGAACCTTTCCACTCTCATCTCTGTAGAGGAAAGGAATATGAGAGTGAATCAATATCAACAGGCCCTGGTGCACAAGCTGAAACAATCCTTCCCATCTGACGCCGCTAGCGGCAGAGGGCGTGGTTCTGTGGGCCAAGTAGCGGGGGAGAGGAGGCGAGCAGGCAGCTTGTCCAGCACTGGCAGGGGAACGCTCTCCAAGGCCTTTGCCAGTTTTATGTCACCCCAGCAAGACACTGTCACCTGTTCCCAGTCTAGGCAGAGTAGGGGGGAGCTGTACAGAAAGATGGTGAGGGAGTACCTAGCTGACCATACCAACGTCTGGACCGATCACTCTGCTCCATACAACTACTGGGTTTCAAAGCTGGACACGTGGCCTGAACTGCCGCTGTATGCATTGGAGGTGCTGGCCTGCCCTGCCGCTAGCGTGTTGTCAGAGCGGGTATTCAGTGCAGCTGGTGGTATCATCACCGATAAGCGTACACGCCTGTCAACTGACAGCGCTGACAGGCTGACGCTTATTAAAATGAACAAAGCCTGGATTTCACCGGAATTCAAATCTCCTCCGGGGGAAAGCAGCTAAAGATTAACATTACTTATGTATCCGATTCCTCTTCTCTACATCTCCTCCTCCTCCTCCTCCTTGTCGTCTTTGCCTAACACTGACCCAAAAAACGCAATTTTTTAGAGGTCCAACTGGCACTCTTTTACCACAATTTTTCCGGAGATCCACCTACAGGCCCTCTCTCTAAACAATTTTTCCGGATGGCCCCCTACAGGCCCTCTCTCCAAACAATTTTTCCGGAGTTCCACCTACAGGCCCTCTCTCTAAACAATTTTTCCGGAGGTCCACCTACAGGCCCTCTCTCCAAACAATTTTTCCGGAGGTCCACCTACAGGCCCTCTCTCTAAACAATTTTTCTTTGCACCTAGTTGGGTGCTTCCCTAACATGTGATGGGCATGTGCCTCAGCTTTCTTGGTCTGGGTGAGCACAATTGACATGAGGGTAACCACCAGGCTGTTGCCTGAGAATTTGGGGTAATGGTGGGATTAGGCAGCCTCAGAGGCATCCATGCATGCTGCCCCTGCTGTTTCCTGTCCATTTCCGTGGTGTTTCCATCATTTTCTCATGTTTCCAGGTTTTCATTCAGCCTTCCCTAGGCAGAGCCTTGGTCCCCTGCAAAAATGCTCAAGTCTCCCATTGACTTCAATGGGGTTCGTTACTCGAAACGAGCACCCGAGCATCGGGAAAAGTTTGTCTCGAATAACGAGCACCCGAGCATTTTAGTGCTTGCTCATCTCTATTTAGTATTTTATGACTCTTTTAATGTTAAAAAAGAAAATCTCTGCACCTCACATGGATCCAGAGTTAGCCCATTCATTGCACCAATTGCTCTGATGTCCTTTCTCATGGGGTGTGCCTTTTTTTGCTGCAGCTAGTAGCAGTTGAAGGATGGAACTGAGCATGCGGGTCCACCTTAGTGAAGTGGACAGAGAACAAAGAACAAAAAAACAGGTGGCACTATACAGATAGATTTCATTGAGCAACTCAGTAGCTAGACTAAATTAATTACATGCCGTTACAATGTTATTAAGATCCAGATGTTTTGAAAAATGTAGGATATTTTTCATGGGACAATCCCTTTAACCTGATAACAACCACATGGTGTACTTGTTGGATGCATTGTCCTGGGCTTTACTACCTTTACTACTATACTAACGTGGTATATTGATTATAGCAATGCTTTCTGTTAGCTGTTGTGTTACATAGTGTCAGTATTAGGCCACGGTTAAATATTTCGCCCTGTACATGTCTGCAGTGGAACTGGATTATAGTAAATGTCTTCTGTTAGTTGTTGCATTACATAGCGTCAGTTTAACCCTTTCGCGCCCGGAGGTTTTTTCGGTTATGCATTTTCGTTTTGCGCTCCCTGCCTTCAAACAGCCATAACTCTTTTATTTTTCTGTTCACATAGCTATATGAGGGCTTGTTTTTTGCGGGACAAGTTGTGCTTTCCAACGCCACCATTTAATATTGCATACGGTGTAGTGGGAAGTGGGAAAAAAATTCCAAACCGGGTGAAATTGCAAAGAAAACGCTATTCCGCTACAGTTCTACGGGTTTCTTATTTACAGCGTTCGATGTGCATTAAAACTGATCCATTACTTTCATTCTACTGGTCAGTACGAATCCGGCAATACCTAATATGTATAGTTTTTCCTGCGTTTTCATAGTGATAAAATAATTAGAAAGTTGCCCTTTTTTTTTTTTTTCCTTGTCAAATCTTGACCCCTATAACTTTTTGGTATTTATGTGTACAGAGCTGTATGGGGGCTCATTTTTTTGCGGGACGATCTGAAGTTTTTATTGATACCATTCTGGGGTGTGTATGACTTTTTGATCACTTTTTATTTAATTTTTTTTAGAAAAAAAAAGCGACAAAAAACGGCAAATCGCCATTTGGACGCTTTTTTCGGCCACACAATTCGCTGTATTGGAATTTTTTTTTTATATTTTAAAAGTACTGGCGTTTTCGGTCACGGTGATACCCATGATGTCTATATTTATTGTTATTTAGGTATTTATTTTTTAATTATACGGAAAGGGGGGTGATTTGAACTTTTATATCTTTTTTATTTTTTATATATTTTTTAACATTTATTTTTTTTTTTACTATTTGAAAGCTCAAATATGGGCTTATATATTGTGGCTTTTTTTTTTTCTTTATGAGCAATCATGGATTTTATAGACTCAGAAATCCAAGAATTGCTCATTTCTTATCCTGGCCTGCCATCTAGTGGCCAGAATAAGAATTGCACTTTGAAAACTGTAATCCTCACCAGCGAGGATTACAGTTTTCATATGGTGTACAGACACCCCGATTGGCCACACGGGTTGAGACGCAACTAGATGCCGTGATCACGTGTGATCACGGCATCTAAACTCCCAGGAATACGCCGCCGATGGCGGTAAGTAGCGGCAAGTCTCTGCTGTTAGAAACAGCAGAGACTTGCCGGCCATGACGCCCGCCGCACTTGCGAGCGGGCGCCATGTGCCCGCATCGCCCCATCGCCGTACATGTACGGCGCTGGGCGCGAAGGGGTTAAGGCCACGGTTTCATCCTGTAAATGTGTGCAGTGAAACTAAATTGATTATAGTGAATGCCTTCTGTTAGCTGTTGTGGTACGTAGCTTCAGTATTAGGCCACGGTTAAATACAGTGCCACTCATTTAGTGTTACAGCCTGATACAGCACGGCTTATCAACGTCAGTAGAAGGAAGCTGTCATTCATTCCCATCGACTTCAATGTTGTCTATTGCTTCTGATACTCCTCTTCCTCGACAGTAATTGCTGGTACTACAGTCCGTCTCTTTCTATGTAGTTGACTATGGAAGCAGTATGTAGTAGAATATGGAAATCATTCTTTTTTTTTTCTGCACCCCTTAATGATGACCATCCTCATCTTTTGCTGGTTTTACTTCTTCTAAATCATCCTTTATGGTTTTCATGTCCAAAAAAGTCAGCAAGATGCAGAGAAAGGAGGAGCCAGATATTCCAGATGATGTGGAAAAGGAGGAAAAGCATATGGCATAAGAAGGGTCTTCCACCAGTAGGGCAGGAGAGCAGTTGGGGTTGGAGAAGTGGGTTTGCAGCTGTGGAGGGGGAGGAGTGGCTTTCTTCTTCTGTCACTCCAGGAATGTCTCTCCTCTTTTATCGTTTTATTGGATCCAACTGCTGATCACCTGCTGCACCACAAGGTACTCTTTATATATAGTTTCAAGATGCAAGGGTTATAATAAGTATAACTTCAATTATTAGGTAAAATGTATAAAGTGGTCAACTATTGGCCCCATGTAGCCCCTTTATGTAATTCTCATACAAAAGGGGCATTTTCAGGAGATTGCAGGCCACAACACCAATAATTTGCATATTGTGCCATGCACCTAACCAGCCAAACCCCATACCAGCAAGAGCCCCTGTTTAGCTAACATATTATATGACAGCTACTAGTTTTCAGGCTCCTGTCCCTTATAGCAATAATCCTGTGGCCATGTTTGATCCATCCACCATGTTCAAACCATCTGGTTTCAACCATAATACATTTTTAACGCAAAATGCTATCCGGTTCATCGTATATATTTGTGTAGTTTTCGATTTTACACTTGGAATATGGAAATCGTTCTTTTTTTTTTTTTTAAAGGGATTCATTTTTACAGTGTTAAAATAATTTCTGTTCTTTCAATAGTTTTCCATTTGACAGAAGAAAGACATTTACAATTTTAATATGAACATTTTTATATTTATTCTCAGTCCATTTTTGAAAGTTCTTCATTGTTTGTATTGTTTTCAGAGTATATAGTATTGGGCCCATTTTTGATTCAGCATTTTCATTTTTTCCTCCCAACCTTCCAAAAGCCATAACTTTTTTAATTTTCCATTCATTTAGGTATATGAGGGCTTTTTTGGGGGTGAGAAAAGTTGTACTATTTAAGGGCACCATTCAATTTACCATGTCTGTTATTGGAAAATGGGGGGAAAAAAGTTCTTTGAGGGGTTAAATTGAAAAGAAATTGCACCAAGGTTTTTATGGTTTTTACATCACGATGTTCACCGTGCGCTAAAAATGACATAATGTTGTTATATCTGTGGGTCAATACGAATACAGCGATACCAAACTTGTATATTTTTTGTTTTAAAAAAATAAAAACCTTTGAAAAAATCAAAAATTTTCTTTGCATCACCATTTTCTGACAGCCATAACTTTTTTATATTTCAGTCTACAGCGCTATATAAAGAGGGGATGGGGTAACTAAACAACAGCAAATTTTGTGGGTGTTTTTCCATTACAGCATACAGGAAATTTTTATTAATATTTTAATAGTTCATACATTTTCGGATGCAGTGATACCTAATATGTTTTTATAGATATAAAAAAAGCTGTTTTATAGGTATATTTTATATGTAAACTTGGGAAAGGGGGTGATTTAAACTTTTAATATTTTTTTACTTTTTCAGTGACAACTTTTAACCCCCTTAGAGAGCTAGAACCTGGATTCTTTTGATTCTTTGTCCTACTCACCCTATTAGAGATCAAGTAGGGTGAATAGCATTTTGATACCCTCCTTGCTGAGCTGTGCCTTGTGGCCAGCACAGCAGGGAAGTTACCATGGCAGTCGTGGAAGCTTCAAACGTGTTCAGGCTGCCATGGTAACCAATTAGAGCCCTGTGATTTCACTGCAGGGGCTCCGATCAGAAAGCAGAGGCAGCGTATCCCTCTGCCTTACCTCACAGATGCTACAAATGGTGTTGATTGCAGAATATATGGGGGTTAAATGACGGAGTTCAATGGGATCACCATTCCCATCATTGCGACCGGGTGTGTGCTGCAAGATACTGCCAGCACTCGCTGTGTATGAAGTGAGCTCACTGAAGCAGCCCGCTCCATACATTCCCTCAGCCACCGTGGCATACGAGTATACCTAATTTATAGCAATTTGTGATTAATTAATTTGTCACAAATTACATTTCTTGGCAAACTTCAGAGAATCGTCCGAATCGAACGTTTCAAAACTTAGCTCATTTCTACTTTCCACTCATTCCACTGTTTCTTGTCCAGTTTCAGATTGATGACTAACAACCAACCTGTCTATTATTGTCCTGCAGTTGTGTATGTAAAATGAAAAAAGAGAGAGGGAGCACTTCATGTGCCGTATCAACCATCTACAGGATGATGTCAGAGAGAATTTGTGCCAATGCACTCCCCATTTTACTAAGAAGCCAAATAGTGGTCTAGTTGCAATAATAAGAAAATACAATTCTACTTCTACTTCTTCTATTATACTTTAATATATGCAAACCTTTGTGCTTATAATGACAATGTGAGGCCTGGTTCTTCCTTAAATGGGAAATATTACTAAGAACCCATTTCAGGGTTAAAAGACGTTGTGATTACATAAAGTTTCTGATGAATTGAAGAAACTGTCTTGGAAATCGACTGGAGTGACATCAACAGAGAGATTTTTTTGCATCCTGGTTATTGGGTAAGTGATATATGTAGATGACAACTCATTCCTTGTCATTGACTACATTAGTAAAGATTAGACGTCTTGTAGAATCTACCTCCATTTACCATTATTGCCATAGATGGTACAGCCAAAAAACATTACTACACCATCAGGGGTGTACCCAGCCTTTCTGCTGCCGGAGGCGAAAATTGAAACAGAGCCCCCCTTCCCCAATCCCTATACCAAAAACTCCCTCTCTCATAACATTACTTATTACTCACTACAAAACATACAGGGTAATACAACGCCCATATCTCTTACATCCAGTGATATCTCCTCTTATGTAGATCTTTCCTCATCTTCTCCATTCAGACCAGACCCCATGATAATTTTTCACCCACCTCTCATCTCTGCACTGTGACAAAAAGACATGTTAGTTTCCTCCTTTTGCATCATCCTCCCACCTTCTGGACAAATCATCCTACCACCTCCAATACTGTGCCTGCTGTGCTCCCCAATACTATACTACAGAAACAGATAAACCCCCTGATAATACTTTTACCATGTAGATAGTGTCCTTCAATAATTATGTGCATGCAGTGTCCTAAAATAACTGCACCCAGCAAATAGTGCCCATGACACTAATAGTGTAAACATAATGTCCTCCAAAAGTAACTGTGTCAGTGTGTACCCGTAGTAATAATGCTGCCAAAAGTCCCACCAATAGTAATAATTCTCTACCAGCGTGGGCTTGGTGGTAACAGTAGAAAAATGGCCCCTTATCATGTGTGCCACTGCAAAAAATGAACCTAATAATGTGCACTAGTACAAAATTACCCCTGTTCTGTGTGGCACCCCCTCTTAGTATGCCCAGTTGAGCTAATGTCCCCATAATGCCTCCATCGTGTGTGCCAATATAAAATACCAGTATATAATGGCCCCAAGTCAGTGCCCCCATAGTACTCTTTTAACCATTCCCCATAGTGCCCCTATAATGTGCCAGTATAAAATACCCCTATATAGTGCCCCAGTATAGGGCTCTACCCCCTTCCTCATAGTGCCCCCATAATGTGTGCCAGTATAAAATACCCCTTTAGTGCCCCAAGTAGTTGCTCCCATAGAGCTCCTTTCCCCCCTTCCCCATAGTGCCCCCATAATGTGTGCTAGTATAACATACCCCTTCTTAGTGCCCCCAGTAGATGCCCCCATAGTTTTCCTGTCCCCCTTACCCATAGTGCCCCTCATAATGTACCAGTATAAAATAATCCTTTTTTGTGCCCTCAGTAGATGCCCCATAGTACTTCTGTCCTCCCTTCCCCCATAGTGTCCCCATAATGTGCCAGTAAGAAATGCCCCTTCTTAGTCCCCTAGATGCCCCCATAGTGCTCCTCTCCTGCCTTGTGCCATATAAAAAAATAAACACACATACTTACCTACAAGAGGCTGACAGTAATGCGATGCAGGCCTCTTCCGGCCTGTATCACGCGATGCATGGCCTGACGATATTGCGCTGCCTGCACTGGTCTCTGATAGGCTGCAGGCCTAGGAACTGGGAAGGGAGACGACCCTCCCTGCCCTGCTGTAGCATCCATCTGTATCTCCGTCCTGAGGATGGCGATACAGATGAATATAGAGATGAGCACTTCCACAATGGAAGCGCTTACCTCTCCCTGCCCTGTGCCTCCACTGCCGCCCCCACTTAACTTCAGGGCTGCGCCACATGAGGCGATCTCCTCACCTCGCCCAATTGGCATCGCCGCCCTGTCATGATGCTACTGGCATGGCACATTCTAGGAAAGGTTAGGCTCCAAAAAAGACACAAGCCTGGGTAAATATCTATTTCTAACTTTTCTTTAACTTTTGATTGTAACCCAAGATTTAGATCACATTTTCACTACCAAGCTGCTTTTAAACAATTCTTTCTGATCAGGGAATACATTTACTTGAAAGGACTAATTTCCCAAAGTTCAAATAGCCCTTAAATAGGTTACAATAAAGCTTTTCAATTTCCTACTCATGTCCTTTTTCTAGTTTTTGTTCTTGAGGGTTTACTGCATATATAGACAGCGCTGACATTAAATATGTTCAACCTCTGGCCTTCCACAAATGTCTGAGAGATCTAAGCTGTTTTTAATGCCATCAGGTTTTGATCTTGATGCAGTAATTGAAGTCAATGGGTAACATTTATCAGGATCCCAGAAAATGTGTGGTCTACTAATAGGACTAATCTCTCTAAATGCTTTCAGAGGATTTTACTTAAATGACATCTAAAGCCCCCAAGACACTTCCTGAATTACCTGAGAGATCAATACACATAGTCATTTCATACATGCCTAGATAAATATGTTGGCAAACATACATACACAGTTCTACTGAGTAGAGACAGACGACAGATGTGTGTCTATCAAGAGGATGTATAGTCCTGGAAAGCTATGGAATCACATCTCTTTATCACTTTACCTTTCACAGAAAAACACTGCAATGTTGTCTTTGAATAGAAATTCAAGGATGAATAAAGTATTGGCATTTTTAACATAATGGCATTGAGAGAAAACAGTTCACATATTAGATTAATCGAGGAGGTGGTCCTGGTCCTGTACATGTACATGTTAGGGCCACAACTTTTAGGGTTTCCTTAGGTGTCTGGCTTCTAGCTAAATGTTATAACTGGATTGTTACCAACTAAAAGTATGTAATGATTATATTCTGCGTATAATATAGTGTCAGATGGTGGCATCAGACAGTGGTGTCAGATGGTGGCATCAGATGCTGATGTCAGATTGTGGTGTCAGATGGTAGCTTCAGATTGTGGAATCAGATGATGATGTCAGGCTGTGGTGTCAGATGATGGCATCAGAAGGTGGCATCAGACTGTTGCATGGGTGATCTCTGGGTGGGTGACCAGTGGGGTGAAATAGCCACTGGGCAATCTAGTGGTGGGAAACAGGTCAATGATGTCAGGCGATGGCATTAGAGCTTACTAATCACAGTGGGTAATCTCTGAGTGGGTGACCAGCAGGGTGATATGGCCACTGGTCTTCAATGTGTGATTGATGAAGACAAAGAAAGGAGGGATGGAAACAAACACAATTAATGTATATGTCTCTATCCAAAAAAAGGGGGAGAGTTGTGGTGGAGCGCCAAGGGAGTGAAGAGGAGGGAAAAAAAAAAAAAAAAAAAAAAAAAAGGGGGAAGGAAGTGCAACAGACCCCAATTATAGGCTACTACTCAAGGAAAAGAATAGAGAGCGGTACGGAACCGCCTAGTGATAATGGTAAAGGGTTATGAGGAGCCAATAAAGTGGGGAGGATTTGGGAACATAAAGAGAAAACAACAATGCCAAGATGTTGTGAAGGATCAGATATATTACCAGTAAGTAAACTATCACATAGGTAGTGTGGAACTAATAAGTCAATGGGTAGACTTACTTCACTAGGGAGGGGGGGGAACAATTACTTGTCGCCACCACACCTCCCTCGCCGAGGATGCTTGTAAAGCAGTAAAGTCGGTACGCCACTTCTCACCAGAGATGAATCCAGAACTAGATGAATGACTGAAGTTTTAATGATAAAAATGCTCAACGCGTTTCGGGGAATACAATAGAACAATCCCCTTCTTCAGGAGCAGTAACAATAAAATAAGTAGCAATAGCAACAGAGTGAACTTACATTTTATATAGTCCCCTACACCACATGTCTAGGCCGGGACGCCATCGGCCGGATACAGGGAACCGGAAGTTGTCATCTGCGCTCCAGCATGGAACGCATCACAAGACTCCGCCAGACCGGGGAAGGGAGATGCGCTCCACCATGGAGCGCACAGCAATCGGCCGGATACAGGAAACCGGAAGTTGCTTTCTGCGCTCCAGCATGGAACGCACCGCAAGCCTCCGCCAGAAGGGGAAGGGGAGATGCGTTCCACCATGGAACGCACAGAAAGATGGAATGGTTACACATGCCGGAAGTGAATCTGGGCAACAGGTTATGCATATATCTGCGTTCCAACATTGGAAGGCACAAGAAACTAATGCATTGATAAAAGGTGCTACTAATTAACGCTAGTGACATACACAGTTCTGGTATGAAATGTATGTCTGTACTAGCAACATTGTGTACAAATGAAAAAATATATAATAAAAATGGAAATATATATATAAATATAGCTACATGTTTAGACACATATATATACTTCCAAACTGAATTAAAACAAAGAAAATTGATATGAAATAAAATGGACCACAGGCTCTCATTCATACTTAGAGAATACAATGATAGTAAGTCCAGTGACAATAATAATAATGATAACACTGTCACTGGGAAGTCATAATAATAAAGATGAATAAATAAATAAATAATTGGTAAATAAATAAATGTGTAAAGGAAAAAAAAAAAAATAATAATAATAATAATAAAATAAAAAGAAGAAAAAATGAATGGATTTTTCTTATTATAATTGATATAGATATCAATTCTATCATATGCACGTTGGTTACTAAAATACATAACCTTAGTAATTGTTGTATTCCAGGGTTTCGTTAAGGCCTGAGGGTATTAGAGTGTTAAAACGAAAAATCCAATACATCTCCCTTTGGCATAGTTGGGAGAAAGAGTTTGTGATCTGATCAATGGGGGTTAATTTCAAAAGGTCCGGATTGCTATTATGTTTCTGGTAAAAGTGTCGGGAGACACAATGGTTAAGGTACTCTTTATTAATCTTGGACCGATGTTGGCTAATTCTCTCTCTCAGGGTCTGTGTCGTGCGGCCTATATACTGGAGGCCACACGGGCATTCCAATAAGTAGATGATATAGGATGAATTACAGGTCATAGGATGCCTAAGAGTGATAGTTTCACCCGTATGGGCTACTGTGACCACCTTAGTTTCATGAGAAATCAAGTCACAGCACTTGCAACGTTTGGACCCACACCTAAAAGAGCCTGCAGATTTCAAATTCGATTTGTTGGGGACACTCTTATCCTGTATTTTCGGGCACGAAGGGGCTACTAATGATTTCAATGTACGGGCTCTGCGATAGATGATACTCGGTTTCTTAGGAAGATCTTGACCTATAATAGGATCCTTTAAAAGTATTGCCCAGTGTTCCCTAAGGATTTTCTGAACATCACTATGATTGGAACTATATCGAGTGATGAAATTGGGGCCATATGGTTTGGAGCTTTCCTTCTTATCAGTTTTTGGTTTTAGACTATCAGCTTGTTTTTCTCTTAGGACCCTTGTTTGTGAGTCACTGATAAGGTCCAAAGGATAGCCTTTTTCCAAAAACCTATTTTTTAGTATATTTGTTTGTTCCCTTAAGACTAAGTCATCAGAACAATTACGACATAATCATTTCATTTGACCGTAGGGAATATTGGTCTTCCACTTTCTATGGTGGCAGCTCTTAAAATCTAAATAGCTATTAGAATCGACAGATTTAAAGTGTGTACGGGTATTTATTAGGCCCTTCTCAGTTGTTATTTCTAAATCCAAGAAAACAGCTGTGGTAACACTAGACTCTGCTGTGAATGAGAGATTCCATTGATTGGTATTTACATCATTAATAAAACGGTCAAGATCTATTTTGCTTCCGTTCCAGATAAAGATGATATCATCTATATATCTTTTGTAGAAGCATATATTTCTATGATCAAGAAGACCCAGGGTGGACTCAAAGGCCCCCATAAATTAGATTCGCATAGGCAGGTGCGAATTTAGTGCCCATGGCCGTTCCACACTTCTGCAGATAAAATTCACTTCGATAAGTAAAATAGTTGTGTGTCAAAATAAAATGAATAGATTCTAGAATAAAAATTCTTTGTGCTTCAGGCATATAAAAGTCCTCTATCAAAATGATTCAACTGCTTTTAGCCTAAAAGGTGTGGTATATTACTATATAGGGCAGAGACATCCATAGTGACCCAAATCATACCTGGCTCCCACTGTAAATTATTCAAAAGTGAAATGAGATGACTGGAATCTTTTAAATAAGATGGCAATTGTGTAACATACTTCTGAAGAGTATGGTCAATATATGCAGAAAGGTTGGAGGTAAGAGAATCTATACCCGAAATAATGGGTCGTCCAGGGGGATTGATAAGAGTTTTGTGTATCTTGGGCAAAAAATAATAAATAATAATAAATAATAAAAATAAGGAATCGACGGATGAGGAATATTGAGAAACTGGATTTCCTTTTTATTTAGGATTTGGTTATCTCTGCCTTTATTGATCAATTCCAGCAGGCTTTTCTTAAAAGAGCCTGTCGGATCTTGATCAAGTTTACTATAGTACTTATCATCTGAAAGAATCCTTTTAGCTTCTGTGTTGTAGGCTTTGGTATCTAGAATAACGATACCTCCCCCTTTGTCAGCATTTTTTATAACAATTGTATTGTTGGATTTAAGTGACTTGACCGCATTTTGTTGGGCCCCGAGATAAGTTATGTGTCCTTATGTGATTGGATTCTTTGACATAAGGTCGTGTAGATCTGACAGCACCATATTGTAGAATGCCTCTATGTGTGGTCCACACATAGAGGCATTCTACAATATGGTGCTGTCAGATCTACACGACCTTATGTCAAAGAATCCCAATCACATAAGAACACATAACTTATCTCGGGCCCAACAAAATGCGGTCAAGTCACTTAAATCCAACAATACAATTGTTATAAAAAATGCTGACAAAGGGGGAGGTATCGTTATTCTAGATACCGAAGCCTACAACACAGAAGCTAAAAGGATTCTTTCAGATGATAAGTACTATAGTAAACTTGATCAAGATCCGACAGGCTCTTTTAAGAAAAGCCTGCTGGAATTGATCAATAAAGGCAGAGATAACCAAATCCTAAATAAAAAGGAAATCCAGTTTCTCAATATTCCTCATCCGTCGATTCCTTATTTTTATTATTTATTATTATTTATTATTTTTTGCCCAAGATACACAAAACTCTTATCAATCCCCCTGGACGACCCATTATTTCGGGTATAGATTCTCTTACCTCCAACCTTTCTGCATATATTGACCATACTCTTCAGAAGTATGTTACACAATTGCCATCTTATTTAAGAGATTCCAGTCATCTCATTTCACTTTTGAATAATTTACAGTGGGAGCCAGGTATGATTTGGGTCACTATGGATGTCTCTGCCCTATATAGTAATATACCACACCTTTTAGGCCTAAAAGCAGTTGAATCATTTTTGATAGAGGACTTTTATATGCCTGAAGCACAAAGAATTTTTATTCTAGAATCTATTCATTTTATTTTGACACACAACTATTTTACTTATCGAAGTGAATTTTACCTGCAGAAGTGTGGAACGGCCATGGGCACTAAATTCGCACCTGCCTATGCGAATCTATTTATGGGGGCCTTTGAGTCCACCCTGGGTCTTCTTGATCATAGAAATATATGCTTCTATAAAAGATATATAGATGATATCATCTTTATCTGGAACGGAAGCAAAATAGATCTTGACCGTTTTTATTAATGATGTAAATACCAATCAATGGAATCTCTCATTTACAGCAGAGTCCAGTGGTACCACAGCCGTCTTCTTGGATTTAGAAATAACAACTGAGAAGGGCCTAATAAATACCCGCACACACTTTAAATCTGTCGATTCCAACAGCTATTTAGATTTTAAGAGCTGCCACCATAGAAAGTGGAAGACCAATATTCCCTATGGTCAAATGAAACGATTACGTCGTAATTGTTCGGATGACTTAGTCTTAAGGGAACAAACAAATATACTAAAAAATAGGTTCTTGGAAAAAGGCTATCCTTTGGACCTTATCAGTGACTCACAAACAAGGGTCCTAAGAGAAAAACAAGCTGATAGTCTAAAACCAAAAACTGATAAGAAGGAGAGCTCCAAACCATATGGCCCCAATTTCATCACTCGATATAGTTCCAATCATAGTGATGTTCAGAAAATCCTTAGGGAACACTGGGCAATACTTTTAAAGGATCCTATTATAGGTCAAGATCTTCCTAAGAAACCGAGTATCATCTATCGCAGAGCCCGTACATTGAAATCATTAGTAGCCCCTTCGTGCCCGAAAATACAGGATAAGAGTGTCCCCAACAAATCGAATTTGAAATCTGCAGGCTCTTTTAGGTGTGGGTCCAAACGTTGCAAGTGCTGTGACTTGATTTCTCATGAAACTAAGGTGGTCACAGTAGCCCATACGGGTGAAACTATCACTCTTAGGCATCCTATGACCTGTAATTCATCCTATATCATCTACTTATTGGAATGCCCGTGTGGCCTCCAGTATATAGGCCGCACGACACAGACCCTGAGAGAGAGAATTAGCCAACATCGGTCCAAGATTAATAAAGAGTACCTTAACCATAGTGTCTCCCGACACTTTTACCAGAAACATAATAGCAATCCGGACCTTTTGAAATTAACCCCCATTGATCAGATCACAAACTCTTTCTCCCAACTATGCCAAAGGGAGATGTATTGGATTTTTCGTTTTAACACTCTAATACCCTCAGGCCTTAACGAAACCCTGGAATACAACAATTACTAAGGTTATGTATTTTAGTAACCAACGTGCATATGATAGAATTGATATCTATGTCAATTATAATAAGAAAAATCCATTCATTTTTTCTTCTTTTTATTTATTATTATTATTATATATTTTTTTTTTTTTTTTTCCTTTACACATTTATTTATTTACCAATTATTTATTTATTTATTCATCTTTATTATTATGACTTTCCAGTGACAGTGTTATCATTATTATTATTGTCACTGGACTTACTATCATTGTATTCTCTAAGTATGAATGAGAGCCTGTGGTCCATTTATTTCATATCAATTTTCTTTGTTTTAATTCAGTTTGGAAGTATATATATGTGTCTAAACATGTAGCTATATTTATATATATATTTCCATTTTTATTATATATTTTTTCATTTGTACACAATGTTGCTAGTACAGACATACATTTCATACCAGAACTGTGTATGTCACTAGCGTTAATTAGTAGCACCTTTTATCAATGCATTAGTTTCTTGTGCCTTCCAATGTTGGAACGCAGATATATGCATAACCTGTTGCCCAGATTCACTTCCGGCATGTGTAACCATTCCATCTTTCTGTGCGTTCCATGGTGGAACGCATCTCCCCTTCCCCTTCTGGCGGAGGCTTGCGGTGCGTTCCATGCTGGAGCGCAGAAAGCAACTTCCGGTTTCCTGTATCCGGCCGATTGCTGTGCGCTCCATGGTGGAGCGCATCTCCCTTCCCCGGTCTGGCGGAGTCTTGTGATGCGTTCCATGCTGGAGCGCAGATGACAACTTCCGGTTCCCTGTATCCGGCCGATGGCGTCCCGGCCTAGACATGTGGTGTAGGGGACTATATAAAATGTAAGTTCACTCTGTTGCTATTGCTACTTATTTTATTGTTACTGCTCCTGAAGAAGGGGATTGTTCTATTGTATTCCCCGAAACGCGTTGAGCATTTTTATCATTAAAACTTCAGTCATTCATCTAGTTCTGGATTCATCTCTGGTGAGAAGTGGCGTACCGACTTTACTGCTTTACAAGCATCCTCGGCGAGGGAGGTGTGGTGGCGACAAGTACTTGTTCCCCCCCCTCCCTAGTGAAGTAAGTCTACCCATTGACTTATTAGTTCCACACTACCTATGTGATAGTTTACTTACTGGTAATATATCTGATCCTTCACAACATCTTGGCATTGTTGTTTTCTCTTTATGTTCCCAAATCCTCCCCACTTTATTGGCTCCTCATAACCCTTTACCATGATTGATAAAGAGGCAGATCGGGGGGGGGAGTTTCACTTTTTCACACATTTTCTTCATACAGGGCCTTTACACAAGATCTGCAGCAAGACTCTCTAGCCTTGGCAATCTCTGTGGCAGAACTAGGCTTGTCAGAGCCGGGAATACCAACAAATCCAGCATTCAGTGCTGTGATTGGCCAGTCTGTGACTGACTGGCCAATCACAGTGCTCTGAAGCATGGAACCAGTGTCATTGGGCCTGTGCCAGTCAAATAGGCTGGGAAAATGTGAGGGACTGTTGTGATCACTTCACGGTCACCGTGTCATAAGACACGGTGACAGTTTGAAGCTGGGACGTAAGTGTGTCCCAGGTTGCACTGTTACGTACAAAATGAATGTAAAGTTATGCCCATATGTGGGTTAAAGGGAATATATTATAAAAAAAATGACCTATTCTTTAAGTCACGTTTTTCTATTAAACATATTTTTAAGATCTTTTTGGTGATGCTAATTTTATTTTTTCCATGTTACTATCTATATTAAACAAATTCTAAAATGTTGCAGCTTTTACACTGACCACTAAGCCTAGTAATATGCTGTCACTTCCTGTTCTGTAGTGGTCAATTTTCAGTAGTCATATCATGGTCACAGATAGGATTACAATCACAGGTAAAAATAGATAGAGAGATAGATAGATAGATAGATAGATAGATAGATAGATAGATAGATAGATAGATGTCACAGAGCATGCCACTCTTATGTAAGTCAATTCTACATCTGTGACTTTTGATTAAAGCCAGCTGTTATCTAAAACCCCCTTTATTTACATCAGTAAAAAGGTGTATTAGTGGTCACTAAGGGGATTTACAGGTAAATATGTTTCACTATATGTAATTAGTAAAAACAATAACGGTAATAGGTTCCCTTCCACGTTCTATTCTTGTTGATTGACATCCATTGAATAGGTGTTAGCTCAGTGGAGATCCATCCTCTAGAAACCGTAAAAATTGTTACAGCGGAGGACTCAAATTCCTTCACCAGGGATGCCAACCCAGATTTAAAATTTTTCTGGATAACTAATTCAAAAATCCTGGACAACCAACAATTTTATAGACACATTACTAAGCCATAGTGAGTGAAAAAGATTATACAGGTAATTAATATGGTAATACTGTATACTGATATGAACTAATTGCTAACGTACGGTGAGCTGTAAAATTATAATTATAATCAGAATGACCTGATAGTACCACCAACCTCAAAAACATCATACAGTATCTATTTGGTCACAGACACTGAAAAAAGTCAGCCATTTTTATTCACTGTCCAGGAATGTACGAATGGTTACTTTTTATGTTCTGCTGTAGTACTGTTGATATCTGTATTCCCAAACATTATGTGCCTGTTGCCTAATTTTAAATTTAGCCCTAAAGCAACTGTCAAGTAATGTAAACGTGTTTGTTAATCCTATTCATGAGCCATAAAAAACAAGTCACAGACTATATTTTCAGATCTTTTGTTGGCATTATTTATAAAAAAAGAGAGAGAGAGAGAGAAGGAAAATAGATCTTGATAATATCTAATTCTTTCTAATAACCAGGTTCTTGTTTTCAGTCAAAACGCTATATAATTTCCTAGGCATAATCTGTAAGTAATAGCTGTGGAAAAGCAACTTCCCCTGCTAAAATGACATGCCATGTAAAAAAGCTAAATTCATTTAAGTAGCTATATTCATTCAAAGCTGTATGTTACCGAAATACAATAAATACATGAATAGTTTATAATAGTTTTGCCATTTTTCCCTATTGGTTAATCTACTTAATATGCGTGGTGAACCCAGCAAGTCTGGATCTTGACGTTTCACACTTGTATAAAGTAAACTTTGGAGGGTGAGACATATAAACTATGACCCCGCGGTGCCAAGGAATGAAAACTACTTCTAAGAATCAACACTATCATTAAATCTGTGTCATGCTCAATTGGATAACCAAAAAAGGAACCGAGCTCAATGTGGGAGGGCTCCTAACAGTCGCTTCATAAAGCAGTTCATTATATTTCCCTGTGTGTGGCCAGTGACAGCAGCCTGTTGTAGCCATTCAGGCAGCTTTCTATTTGGTTCAGATGTTTGTTTTTTTACTTTCTTGATTGCACGTGATTTAAAATATACCGTATATAGGCATATACATTTATATGTATATCATACTAGTCTTCTAGTCCAATATGGAAGCTTTTAAAAAAAATATACAATACAATACAATTGGAAGTATTTAACACACAAACAAAATGGAGTCTCTTAAGGTTCAAATGCTAAAATAACACTTTATTAATATATTCAATTACAACCCAGACACTTCATAACTATTAGCCATGGACTATGCTTGACCACTAAAGGTGTACCCTGCTGCCGGTATGGGTATGTACTACTATCACTAACAGTGCACACTCTGTTTAAACAGAAGTAACATCATGAATAAAATTGCACCAAGAAGAAAAATAATAATCACCAATAAATAATCAATATATTAATAAAGTGTTATTTTAGCATTTGAACCTTAAGAGACTCCATTTTGTTTGTGTGTTAAATATTGAATTTAGGAGTGGTTCAGTCACAAACCTTCAGTAATTGGTGGACTTACTGAGAAATTGATTATTTTTCTGTTTTTTTGTGACAGATATAGAAGTCCGTATCAATGAGTATGGATGCCAGGGAGGCTACCTGGCATGCACGAGCAGCAGATCTTTTTAGTGGGGAACCTAGCTTGACTTTTAATGATACCACTTTAAAAATAAACGAGACAATTCGTCAGTTTAAGAATCTGAACCATAAAAAGACTAAAATATGGTGGAACAGAGCAGCACTGGAAAATTATAAAATTAAGAAAATTGTCCCGAGCGGATTGAGAATCCAAAAATTCCCGAGTTTTGGGCTGGATGAAGAGGATCTAAAAGTAAAATGGGAGGAGGTGATCAGTAAATGTTCTTTGGACCTAATTGATATCATTATTGATGCTAATAGCAGAAAATTGGTGAGTCTAGAAGGAGAAATAGCTAAATTACAAAAACAGATTGAAAAAGATTTAATGGGGAATGACCTACAAAAATTGAAAGAGGAAATGGGGAAAAACTTTGAAATCTGGGAAAAAGAAATTACAACTCAAAAAATTAAAAAATTTCAGAGGGATGTGACAGATTATAACAGCAATAAAGTATATCGATGGCAAAAGAAAAATGAGGGAGATGGTACCCCATCCCGGGGGTCTTCTGTTTCCTCCTTGGCCTCAGCATCAGATGGGGAATTCAGGAGAAGAGATGAACGACAGTTGAGATCTAACAGAATAAGAGGTAATTGGGATATAAGGAACAATCAGAGAGGAAAACGAAAATTGGAAGTAAAAAATGATAATCGGAATAAGAAAGGAAAGGAGGATCAACTACAGGTAATACATTTGTCCGATATACAGTTAACGGTTGATCAAATAAATGTTCTATCGAAGGGACTACGTTTTTCACCTACCTCTAATATGGATCTTTTTACAGTATCCAAAGACCTGCATCTATTTGCTAGGAAACTGCTTTTAAAAAAACTGCACTTTAAACAAAGTAGTGATGAAAATTTCACTACTAGAGAGGAGATTGAAGCATTGAAGATCTTGGATGAATTGAGTGAGGAGATTGAAAAAGATATGAAGGTAGGTATAATTCCAAGGGAATTAAAGAAAAAATCTTCGGTGTTCCCCCAATTGAGTTTGTGTCCTGCATTAGATATATTTGTGAGATTGGTGAGTGAAGATCTACAAAAGTTAAGGAGGGATTATAGAAGAGATAACTTGAGTGAAAAGAAAAAGAGGGCCCTAGATGAAATTAAAAATATGAAAGGGATTGAGATCAAACAAGCCGATAAAGGGGGTAATGTTGTAATATGGCCACAGGAAATGTACGAAAAACAAGCATTTAAATTGCTGATAGATAAAACTTGTTACAGAATGTTACCATATAACCCTCTACCCATTTTTCAGAAGGAATTGGAAACCATTTTGGATCGAGCGGTTGAAAATGGGGTAATTTCAAAGGAAATAAAAAGTTCCTAATCACGCCACATCCAAGGATTGGCACTTTTTATATTATTCCAAAAGCTCACAAAAATCAAGAGGAACAACCGGGAAGGCTCATAGTGGTAGGTAATGAGAGCCTATGTGAAAAAGTATGTCGTTTTATTGACCATCATTTAAAACAACTGGTGATGGAGTTGCCCTCCTATATACAGGACACCACGGCCACACTGAACAGATTGGCGGACATCAATATGGAGAAAAACATGTGCCCCATCTTTCGCCAATCTGTTCTTAGGAGCCTGGGAGAGAGAGCTATTCCAGACTAACAACATACTAGGAATAGATAAAGTACATAACTGGATTAGGTACATAGATGACCTGCTGTTTCTATGGGAAGGGTTGGAGGATGAACTGAAAAAAAATCATGAACAGATTGAATGATAATGAATTAAATATAAATCTGACATATAAAGTGGGGAGAGAAGTGGACTTTTTGGATTTAAAAGTGATGGTGGGAGAAACAGGAAGACTGGAGACTGATGTTTTTAGAAAAAAGACATCGGTCAACAGCTTACTGCATGCAGAGTCCTCCCACCCAAAAAGTACAATAGATGGCATACACACGGGTCAATTCTTAAGGCTGAAGCAAATCTGTTCCAATGAGACCATGTATAAGGTACAAACGAATGATCTGAGAAGAAGATTTTTGGATAGGGGGTACAGCAAGCGGCAAATAAAAAGAGGATTCAATAATGCAGAAAAGAAAAAAAGGGAGAAATTGCTGTGCCCAAATGAAATAAGAAGTGAGGAAAATGAAGGTAAAACAAGATTTATCACGGCATATAATAAACATTGGAATGGAATGAGAAGAATTCTGTCAAGTCATTGGCCAGTGTTAAAAACAGATCCCATACTGACCAAATGCATTACAGATGGACCATTGTTAACAGCGAGACGTTCAAAAACACTAAAGGACATATTGGTGCATAGCCATTATATTCCAAAGGAAAATGATGAGTGGAAAATAGGAAGGAGAAGAGTTGGTTCATATCCGTGTGGAGGATGCAAGGCCTGTAGGAATATGGTAAGAGCAATGGAATTTACGGATATGGGAAATAAAAAAACATTTAAAATATGGAACTATATTTCCTGCTCTACGACTGGAGTGGTTTATCAAGCAATATGTCCTTGTGGGAAACAATATGTTGGCCTCACCACAAGAGAATTTAGAAAAAGAATTAGGGAGCATATCAGAGATATTCAAAAGGCAAAGGAAGATGATGAGTTATGGTGAGCTGAAAACCATCCCTAGACATTTTAAGAAATTTCATCAATGTAATGCAGATGGCTTGAAATTTAAGGGAATAGATATGGTCCAGATGGGAATAAGAGGTGGAGATAAAGGGAAAAAATTGGCACAAATGGAGTCCAGATGGATTTTCCAGTCGGGAACACTGGCTCCTGAAGCCTTAATGAAAATATGGGTTACAGTGCGTTTCTGTAAAGTGGTATCATTGGCATGTTTTGGTTTTAAAATAAAAAAAGGGTGGGTGTGTAAAGAGGGTAATATAATTATTGATGTAAGGATATATTTTAATATTTGCCGCTTGCCTTTAGATAAAAATAATCGGAGGATGGGGAAATTCTGAAGAAACATCTAGTAGGAGGTCGGAGGTGGTTGAAAAGGAATTCGCATAAGAGGAAGAGGAAATTCATCTATATTAACAATAGGGTGTTTTGCATGAATGCACTTTAAATATATTTCAATATAATTGGTTGGTTGCATTAGTTATGGGGGTTGTCGGATTAATTTCATATATTTATGAATTATTATGGCACTTAGGGATTATTTTGTGGTTAATTCACATGCCGAATTGATGGATTTTTAAGAAATGTTTTAGCACATTTTAGTATGAAAATGATGTATGTTATTCATTCATCATGTATTTTATGTATTTGCACCTGCACTTTATGATTATGAATTGATTGTATGTGATTAGTTAATATATTTGGGGGATATTATTTAATTCACGGGCACTCATTGAGTATAATTAATTGGGGTTTATATATTTTTAAATATTTGTTCACGGTAGATTAATTGATATGGTAATATAAATTATTTATGTGATACATGTGGGATTTTTAGGCTGTATACTGATTTATTGATGCATTGGTTTATGCACTTGTGTTGTGAGAAAATTGCACCAAGTTAACTTATTAGAGAAGATATAAGGCGATTCCTCTTTAAATATATTACCTCCGGTATCTAGGCTATTGGGAAGCGCTTCACCTGTTGGTTGAACCCGGACGCTTCGGCTGGTTGCCAGGGAAGTGACGGGGTGGTGATGTCAGCATGACGGGCGATTGTCCGTCCTGCTTGCCCTCACCCGCCCGGGCTTCAGGCGTCGGGCGGAAGCAGATATCACGAGGGCATCAGACACAGGTGGAAGCGCTAAGAATCCCAATTGCCGAGACATTTCCCACGTGATAGGATCCAATAATGTTGATTGGCCAGTGGTATTTTAAATAGCAGTAAGCAGAGCCCTGCCAATGTCTTCTCTTGAGGAAGCGATACGCGAAACGCGCGTCGAGGAGGCAAGGTGTCTGCTGCTGTTATTGGGTAGGTTACGTTACGTTACTTATGCTTGGTGATTATTATTTTTCTTCTTGGTGCAATTTTATTCATGATGTTACTTCTGTTTAAACGGAGTGTGCACTGTTAGTGATAGTAGTACATACTTGTAAAAGGTTTTTAATTGAATATATTAATAAAGTGTTATTTTAGCATTTGAACCTTAAGAGACTCCATTTTGTTTGTGTGTTAAATATTGAATTTAGGAGTAGTTCAGTCACGAACCTTCAGTTATTGGTGGACTTACTGAGAAACAATTGGAAGTATGCCTACTAAATAATCAGACTATGCAAAAGACAGTTAAAAGAATGTCTAGAATGCATATTTTTTGGGAGGGGGTTATAAGTGGTTATATTATAAAAGATAAAATCATTTCACTTTTTTGGGGAATTCTGACCTTATATAGTTCTATTGACATCCCTTAGGCCCAATTCACGCGAACTATACGGATTGGCTCCAGATGCGTTCAGGGAAACTCGCACCATTTTGCAAGCAAGTTCAGTTAGTTTTGTCTGCGATTGCGTTGTTGTTCAGTTTTTTCTGCGTGGGTGCAATGCATTTTTATGCGTTTTCCACACGCGTGATAAAAAAAATGAAGGTTTACAAACAATATGTCTTAACAACCATCAGTGAAAAACACATTGCATCCGCACTTGCTTCCGGATGCAATGCGTTTTTCACTGAAGCCCCATTCACTTCTATGGGGCCAGGGCTGCGTGAAAAACGCAAAATATAGGACATGCTGCATTTTTCACTCAACGCAGAAATGATGCATAAAAAAAAGCTATGCGTTCACGCCATGCATTGCACCCTCGCGGAAAACCCGCTTGTGTGAAAGGAGTTAGGGTATTCAGTTATAGGTTCCGTTTATAACGGAATATAACAGAATTCCCAGACGGAATGCAAAACTGAAGCCTTTAAGATGCATTCCGTTTTGATCCGTCATATCAGATCCCCAGATTAGACCCCCATATCAGATCTCAGATCAGACCCCCATATCAGATCTTCAGATTAGACCTCCATATCAGACCTCAGATCAGACCCACACAGCAGATCCCACATCAGACCCATATATCAGATCACCAGACCCCCATATCAAACCTCAGATCAGACCCCCTTTAGACCTCCATGTCAGACCCCCATATCAGGTCTTAGATCAGACCCCCATAACAGATCCTCAGACTCCCATATTAGATCCTCAGACCCCTATATACCTGAGCTGTGATAGGGAGATAGCTGGAGCAGAAAGGATATGCCCGCCAAGTTGTGATATGGAGAGAGCTGAAGTGAAAAGGACAGGAAGAGAGGAAGTGGGGGGAGGGCTTGTACTCATTGGCTCCCGAGCTGATAGACAGCCTGGATGAGACAATCAGTGCTTCAGCAGGCAAGGAGGTGCCCTAGCAGAATGAGTAGAATGTCATTCTGTGTTGGGCTGTAAATGAGAGTGGTTGGATCTATAGTGTCTGATAGAAAAATGATTTTAGGGGGTCGGTCAAAAGTCACAATCAAGCTTGTATTCTACTTCCGGGAACATTGAAGGGAAACTATAGAATTAGAAAGAATAAAAATTGCATGTGTAGAATAGGGACAGACAGGGAAAGCTGTCAGCCAGGGAGTAAGAAGTGAGGAGCTGAGGTTGGGTGTGCCTCCTAGCACAACTGCGGCTGCTGCAAACCTCAAAAGCAACAACCTGCAAGGATATTATTTTCCTTTTTTTCCCATTTTAACAGAAATCCTCTCTTTTTTTAGGGGGTGCGGTAAATGTAAAACTGTACCGTGCGTGTTTTACCATTGATGTAGCATTTAAATCTCAGTGAGAACACCTGAAATACTAGTCTGAACTCCATGTCAGGGCATCTCCACATAGTTAATGTAATTTTTTTTAATTTTTAAAAATCATATAAAATACATATGGCAGACATTAACATCTGTGAGTCATAACGAATGTAGGCAGAAAGGGAGGACATATTACATTATAACCAGGAAACACTGTGTAGGCAGCTTGCCACAGCTTTCGGAAAACAGATGCCTGCCACCATTGTGTCTGAAAGGGAGGCGTCTCACCACGCACCGCAGTGTTACCCACCTCCCCCCTCCACAAGCAGCAGAAGCCGGAGCAGCAGTAGCAGCAACCATTTCAATCTCCTCAACATGAAGGAGCAGTTTTTCCAAGCGCTGTGCCAGGCTCAGGCCAGTCAGCAAGCCAACAGCTCCCACTTCAATGCTCAGGTTCAGGCCTACCTACACTGTGGCCAGTCTCTGGTGCATACCCTGTTCCCTGACCCCATGGATTTCTGTGGAACAGTGGTCCGAACTGGCACACCATGCTCTTTTTCTTCTTTCATGCCCAGCCTCTAGTGTCATCTCACAGAGATTTTTCAGCACCGCTGGGGCCATGGTGACACCCTGGTTGTCCTTCACCAGTGTCCAAAATATCACTTTTGTCAAAATGAACCAAGCCTAGATTCAGGAGGATTTTCACACTCCTTCGGCTGAGGTCAATGATACGGTAAAAACATCTCAATTTATTAAAGACACATAATAATAATACAGTACAAACAAAATATTAGGAAAAATAGCCAAAAAGCAGGTATGGTAACCTAGACAATTGAATATGGAACCACGGGTCCCCCTGAGACAGCAAACATCCACTCATACAGCCATGTAAGGACATGGACAGAGCCTAAAGATCAAAATGGGACCCCCAATGTGCAATGCTTATAACAAGGGCATGACAAACCAATGGTAATCCTCTGGTGAATCCCATGTTAAATAGTATAATATATGATCTTACCCATGTCCGTACAGGCTGATAGGGGGATGACAGGGGGGAACACCACTGGAACACCCTCGACGCGCGTTTCACCTCAAAGGCTTCGTCAGGAGGTTACCATACCTGCTTTTTGGCTATTTTTCCTAATATTTTGTTTGTACTGTATTATTATTATGTGTCTTTAATAAATTGAGATGTTTTTACCGTATTTGTGGGCATAATTGTCTGTTCCTTACCGGTGGGTGGGGAACTAGTAGGGAAATGAAAAGATCTGGCCTGGCACTACCACTACTACTACTACTACCCATAGAAAGCCGGCCTACTGCCTTGTATGTTCCATACTATGCTGCATCTGCTGCCTCTACTATTGTGCCCACATGTCTGTTATTACCCTACCCTTTCCACATCCACACTGCACTGTCACTGCTCCATATTAAAAGAGAGAATTTTTATATGTTTGTTGACAATGAGCCTCTTTTTATTATGACAATTAAGGCATCTTTTTTTATCCCATAACACCGTGTGTATTTAAACATCATTTGCCCCTGATAAGAGACAATTTTTGAAAGCTTTGTAATACAGTATGAAAAATGGAATATGTAAACACATGCCACAGCACAGTGTTTTTAAATGCGCTGTATGTTATGGCACAACTTTAGTTCTGTCGGAATTGATTTGGGTCCAAACTGAACTTTTTGAAAAATTCAGCGAACCTGAACCAAACGAAATCTCGAGTGGTACGCTCATCTCTACCAGGGAGAAAATATCCAGTTTTCTTGCCCTACCATTGTATAAAAATACTATGGCAAAAGACTCAGAGATTTGTTAGCGCCCCCTGGCCCTCAGCATCAGAGGTGTTATTATTTATTATTAAAGTGCCATTCATTCCATGGCGCTGTACATATGATAAAGGGTATACATACATAACTTAAAACGATTGCAATAAGCATGAACAAGACAAGTTACAAACTGGTAAAGAGGACACGGCCTGAGAAGGCTTACAATCTACAAGGGATCGTGGCAACATACAGTAGGTAAGGGTAAAACTGGTCATATGATGGTATAGTGGCAGCAGGGTTACTGTAGGTTGTAGGCTTGTCTGAAGAGGTGGATTTTCAGGTTTCATTGGAAGTTTTCCACTGTATGTGAGAGTCTGCTATGTTGAGGTAGAGAATTCTAAAGTATGGGGGATGCAAATCTTGAAGTTGATTGTGGGAAGAGGTGATAAGAGGAGAGGAGTTCTTGTCAGTATCAGAGATTTTGTGTGGGGATGTATCGGGGAAGCAGTTCAGTGATGTACAATGGGGACAGATTGTGGACGGCCTTATATGTATTTGTTATTATTAACAAATAATTAACTGGGCAATGGGGAGCCAGTGAAAGGATTGGCAGAGGGGAGAGACAGAGGAGTAATGGGGTGAAAGGTGGATTAGTAGGGCAGCAGAGTTGAGAATAGATTGGAGGGGTGCAAGGGTCCTTGATGGAAGGCCACATAGGAGGATGTTACAGTAGTCTAGGAGGGAGATAATGAGGGCATGTCCAAGCCTGTATGCATGTATGCTCTAGGTGCCCCACATCCCAAACATCCATAGATCATTTAAAGAAATCTACACTACAAATGCATGCTATGGTAGATTTTATAGGAAATTAGCAACCTAATTTAGTGTGGACTGGACATACAGTATATTGTAAAAGCAAGAGTTGAGCTTATATTCCCATATTTCTTACATACAGACGTTAAAGGAGTTGTCCACTTTTTACTACTGATGACCTATCCTCAGGATAGGTCATCAATATCAGAGTAAAAAGCGGACAACCCCTTTAACTGCAGATTTCACATGACAATCAAAGAAATAAGTTCTTACACTGGTGTGAGGCCAACATATACGTTTTGAAACTTTAATTAATCTTCATTAAACAGTCATAAATACTGTATGTTTGGTCTGATATTTAATGAAACAGAGAATAAAAGAATATAAGCAATGTACAGTCTTTTGAATCCTATGAAAGTTTCATCTCAAGAAAAAGATAAAAAATCTTGTACCTTTGGAGGTACATTCCTGACTGAGGAAAGAGATAAGAAAACACATTTGCTAAAGTTCAGTTAAAAGATCTAGATAAGCTTACTACTGCATTAAAAAACAGATTAAATGCATGTATTTATTCTGTCACATCAGTTCATCAGTAAATAGTATTAGAATCAGAGAGGAGCTTCCATTTGGTTTCATGGAAATGCACATTTACATTCCACAAAAAGTCTTCTTGCAACATCAAATTGCCAGTTTCCTGAATGATAACACTGCTCCTTCCTGTAATGGATAGATAGAGATTTCCACTAAATGGCGATGTCAGGTGCCAAGCAACATCACAGTATTAGAAGGCCACATTTCACAACTTTCAAACTTTTGACATGCACTTGTACTGTCAGAAGAAATGTTATTTTCATCAATACAATCCTGAAATCCTGAAACAATAGAAATAATAGGTAAATCCTCACTGCCTCACTACCAGGTGTTTACACAGAATGACTAATTAGTTTATTTCACAGTGTCAGATTATCTTATATCTTAGCATGTAAAGGTGGCCTTACACATTAGTATTAAGACAGCCCATCTGAGATGAGCATCGGTGCATTTCATAGTCCAATGCTCTACCTTGCCCCGCGCTGAATCATGCAAGGCAAGGGCTTTTTTTGGAGATCCGGTGACTTGCCGGGCTCTCCTTGGGTAAAGCTAGGCTGTGAAAAAGCTAGGGCAGCACTAAAGCCTGCCCATTAGAGCCGGCAACACTGCTAGGTGGAAGCCTCCGCCTAGCAATGTAAAAAATCGAAACAAACAGTCCTTGCCCGTGTTACAGTACATTGGAAAACATGAAATGCTCTGATGCTCATATCGGGGGGCTGCATGGGTGAAAATGGTGATGTATTCGGGTTCAGCTCTGAACAAAAGATCTTTTTTTGAAAGAATCTTACCAGAAAGATCTTTCATCCATCACCCGGTTTCATTGAACGTGTTCAGGCAGTTTGAACAACTGTAACAGCCATATGGACTAAAGTGTGTATGGCTGCATCTGTAAAAAGATTGTTCACCAGAAGTTTGTTTCTTATACCATTAACCAACTTCTGTCTAATGTGTATGGCCAGCTTAAAGAGTCACTGTACTTTCCTCAATTTAATTTAATACAGAATGGTGTAACTAGCAAGTTTTTAAATCACTCAATTTAAAAAATATGCCTGCACCCACCTGAAAAAAAAAGTAAAGTCATGGCCACTAGGGGTCTCAATTCCACTTAATTGGCTCATAGGAAATCGGGATATGTCAGAATTAGATCCTGAGCCTGGTAAAATAACTACTTAAAAATTGTGTGTCTGTGTGATTCCCCCCACCTTATCTGTTCTGCAAGCTGAAAACATATTGTGGGAAGTAAGGGAAAGGATGTCACAGCAGTACGGTGCTGGCAGATTTCACAGAAGCAATATGATACCAGCTTCTGAGTGAAATGTGTCTTGCTGTGTAGCTGAAACAGGGAATAATGTGGCTAAAAGACCTACCCATCACAGTTATGATTCTACAGTACAATGAAACACAGCCATTATGCAAACTTTTTTGGACAACTTAGGGACGCTTTAAGGGTCCTATTACACTGCCCAATGTTTGGGCAGTGGGAGCGATGATGAAATTGAATGTGAAAGGAATGATTTGTACGGCAGTCCTTCCTCCATCATTCAGTTCTGTTCATTATCAGCAGAACATCCCTGATTACAGAAATAGATGCCACTAATCAGACATCTTTTATCCTGATAAAAGGTACCTATGAGCTGACAGATGAGCATTTGCTCATTCATTGGCTGCTTGATTATACAGGCAAATTATCAGGAACAAGCGTTCCTATAAATGCTTGTTCCCAATAATTGGCACTAAAGGTCTAATAGGGCCTGTGTAATTAAAACCCATTTTTTATTTTGTTCATGCCAATTTTTAAATGCCATTTTAGGGACTACTGAATTGATAGAAAGGTTTTCCTTATCCATGACCTCCATTTATTAGTCATATTGGAGTGCGGTTCAAGAACATTGCCCTCTATGGAGGACCCAACACATCCATAAATTAAATGGAGAGCCCACTGATTTGAATTGGCACCATGAAATGCTTAATTTCCCCTTTAGTGGTACACAGGACATTTGCTGCTGATTTCAATACAGATAACAGTTATTCACTGGTGGTCAACAATTATTATGGGACAACCTGTAATAAGCTAATTTCCGGGGACCTCTTCTATCAAAAATCTGTCATTCAAAAAAGCAGACAACCACATTTAATGTATCTGCTATATTTAAAGGCAGTCAAACAGCGGTTTTCATGCAAAACGTATATAAAGTACTAGGTAGGGGCCAAGGAAAGCAGGAAAAACATACCTTGTGCAGAGCCTGTTTTATTAGAAGTGGTGAATATAAACTTTTATCGTGTCAGGCACTGCTCCAGCAGGTGTCATGGAGACTTTGAAGAGCTCACAACTCTTGCACTTGCTAAATTTTGCATTCTTATATCTGCTATGTCTGAACTATGTCCTGAAGTCTGTCCCATGAATCTAGCATTTTCTCTGTTTGCCTATGTTTAGCTTTGTGTTCTGCCAGTCATTCCCTGCTTGGTTCAGTCTATGATCTTACCTGTGATTTTGGTGCCTTGCACTGGTGGTTCTGACCTACTATGGTGTGACAGCTGCCAATTGCACTGGGATTATTCCAAGAGGTAGCACCCTGGTGGCAGTGACTGTGGTTTGTTTGCATGTTGCTTTATTACCCAGTGTAGAGGCATACCTACCATGGAGGCAACACACAGAACTGATACAGGGCTATTAGGGGGAGAGCAGTGAAAATAGATTTTATAGCTTCCATTGATATAAATGACAATCGTATAAATTCTTTTGCACTGTTCTCCCCCTAGTGGTGGCTGCAGACAGTCAGTTTTATAATATAATGTGTAAAAGAAAGCCGGAGATATATGTGTATGTATGCCAGATTTATGGTGTAAATACACTGAGAAAAAATGGTGGTGGTGTGTACCTGCACAGTCTGAAAATGACGACACTGATTTGATATAGTGAGTTTGTGTAGGTACACCCCCAACTTGTTACCTCCCCTCTGTACCCTTACTCCATACTGCTAGCAATTCATTCATAACTTCTAGTAAAAAATAACAAAGGAATAGCACAACATAGAGACATAGAAATAGATGTTCCAGAATTGTTATTACATGGGGAATACATGAAGCTATTAAAACAGGCATGTCAGGAGCGGTGAAAGATCCTCTTTAAGGCTTACCAGTAAATAATTTTTTGTTAAAATGTGTATAAATACTTGTTTACATGATCTCAGTGAAAATTATCAATATAATATCTCACACCAAGATACATAGAGTACACATTATAGAGCAACTGAAAATACACCATGATTGTGTGAAGTTATACCTCCCTCTTATCACATGATATTTCTACTTTATTTATTTTATTTGTACATTTGTTTTTACAAATAAAACAAACTCACCAAAATACAGATTAAAGTGACCCTCTGATTCAAGAAAAAAAATCACATTAAACAAGGAAGGAACAGAAACTTACGATGACTAAAGGTCTAAAGCAGGGGTGCACAACCCGCGGCCCAGAGCCAGAGATTGCGGCCCCCGTCCTCCTGGACAGAAACACAACTGATCGTGCGATCAGCTGTGTTTCTGCCCGCAGCGCTGCAAGATAGGGGATTGCAGCTCCTGCTCCTGCGCTGTAGCAGGAGCAGGACGGGTCCCGGAGTGCAGGGGAGACGAGGAGAAGGCAGAAGCACAGTATCCGCGCTCCTGCCTTCTCCTCAGATATGTGAGCAGCGCACTGTGCAGGGTGGACTTGGGGGCAGAGGAGCGCAGAGCTGCTGGGTGAGGAGACCCAGATCAGCTCTGCCTGTGTACAGTGCCCCCAAAGCAGGCTGGTTTCCCCTGTAACTGGGGCTCCTTTGGATGCCCCAGTTACAGTGGAAATAGTGAAAAAAAAAGTCTGTGTCCCCAAAGGTCTTTCAGTGACCTCTTGGGGACAAATTATGTGGAAAAAAATATATAAAAAAATAGGTTAAAAAATATTTTAAAACATTTAAAAAAAATTTATATAGTAAAACACAAATAAAATAAAAAAAGAAATAAAATATGTGGGAAAAAAGAAGATTATTAAAAAAATTACAAATGAAAAAAAAGAAAAGAAAAAATTGCAAAATAAAAGTGTTCAAAAAAATTTAAAAGTGTTCAGAAAATATAACAAAAAAATAAAATACAAATAAAAATAAAAAGTGCAAAATAGTAGATTGTTCATTGTCCTCCAACAGTCTTTTTATGACCTCTTAGGGGACATATTATGTGGCAAAAAATATTTAAATAATAAGTAATAAACCAATAAAAAAAATACAAAAAAATATAAAGAAAAGATAAAAAAAAAACGTAGCCATATCACCCCATTCACGTGAAACTATACATATTATATAACATAACGATCGACACAAAATAGGGAACTAATTTGTAGTGGTGTCAGTTTGCATATTTAACCCTTTCCCGACCAGCGCTGTACATGTACGGCACTGGTGCGGTGCGGGGACATGACGCCCGCTCGCGGGTGCGGCGGGCGTCATGGCCGGCAAGTCTCTGCTGTTTCTAACAGCAGAGACTTGCCGCTACTTACCGCCATCGGCGGCGTCTTCATTGGCCTTCTGATGCCGTGATCACACATGATCACGGCATCAGGATGCGTCTGAACCCGGAAGCGTACGCTTCCGGGTGGTGTACAGACGCCCCGAGTGGCCAGTCGGGGTGTCTGTACACCATATGAAAACTGTAATCCTCGCTGGTGAGGATTAGTTTTCAAACTGCAATTCTTATTCTGGTCACTAGGCCAGGATAAGAAATGAGCAATTTTTGGATTTAACTCCATCTAGTAAATCCCTGATTGCTCATAAAGAAAAAAAAAACACAATATATTAGCTCATATTTGAGCTTTAAAATAATCACAAAAAATTTTTTTAAAATGTTAAAAAATATATAAAAAATAAAAAATATATAACAGTTCAAATCACCCCCCTTTTGTATAATGAAAAAATAAATACCTAAATAACAATAAATATAGACATCATGGGTATCACCGTGACCAAAAACGCCCATATTTTTAAAATATAAAAAAAAATTCCAATACGGCGAATTGTGTGGCAGAAAAAAGCGTCCAAATGGTGATTTGCCGTTTTTTGTCGCTTTTTTTTTCTAAAAAAAAATAAATAAAAAGTGATCAAAAAGTCATACACACCCCAGAATGGTATCAATAAAAACTTCAGATCACCCCGCAAAAAATGAGCCCCCATACAGCTCCGTACACATAAATACCAAAAAGTTATAGGGGTCAAGATATGACAACCAAAAAAAAAAAAAAAAAGGCCAACTTTATAATTATTTTATCACTATCAAAACGCAGGAAAAACTATACATATTAGGTATCGCCGGATTCGTACTGACCAGTAGAATGAAAGTAACTGGTCATTTTTAATGAACATCGAACGTTGTAAATAAGAAACCCGTAGAACTGTAGCGGAATAGCGTTTTTTTTGCAATTTCACCCAATTTGGAATTTTTTCCCCGCTTCCCACTGCACCATATGCAATATTAAATGGTGGCGTTGGAAAGTACAACTTGTCCCGCAAAAAACAAGCCCTCATACAGCTATGTGAACAGAAAAATAAAACAGTTATAGCTGTTTGAAGGCAGGGAGCGCAAAACGAAAATGCATAACCGAAAAAACCTCCGGGGTAGAAGGGGTTAAAGAATAAAGAGCTATAGTTTAAAAAAAATACTTTTTAAAAATGTTTTGTACATTTTCCCTCAAATAAAACTAAAAAATAAATTATAAGGCCCTATGTGTCAAGTGAAAAATTGTTGCAAAAATTATTTTGGTAGTCCCAACAACCACCACCTGCGCTAAATCACAAAAAAGAGCCTTCAGGCCTGGTAATTAAAGTGTTATCCAATAAGCGCTTTCCCCACTAGTAAGGGAAAATGCTTACTGGTTATTACATGGCGCCTGTAACTGGCAGGAGGTGGTAATAACCAGTGAGTGCCATCCTCTGCAGTAAAGGAAAGCACTGATTTATGAATAGAAGGCAGGAAGGAGATGTCACCACTTTTCCTGCAAAAATCACTTTTAACAAGTTCCTGCAGCATGGCCCCTGAAACAAAAGATTCATACTTACCTGCTTCATGCCGCCCTTGCCCCCTCTGCCTTCATCTTCCGGTTCCTGCACTTTTACACCTGTCAGAGCATTGCTATGGTCACTTACACCGCTCCAGTCAATGACTGGCTTCATGTGTGGCCACATTACCGCTGAAGCCAGTGATTGGCGGGAGAGGTGCATGTGACCATGGCCATGCACTGCCAAGTAAAAAGCACAGGGAGCAGGTAAGTATAACTCTTCGGTTTCATGGGCTATGCTGCAAGAACTTGTTAAAAATTCATTTTTGCTTGGTAAATCTCTAAGCCCCTATTAAACTGTGAGATATTCAGGTCAATTACTGGGAACAAGTGTTTATAGGAATGCTCATTAACCCTTTCAGTACCGGGCCACTTTTCACCTCAAATCCCAGGCCGTTTTTTCCAAATCTGACATGTGTCACTTTATGTGGTAATAACTTTGGAACGCTTTTACTTATCCAGGCCATTCTAAGATTGTTTTCTCGTCACATATTGTGCTTCACGATAGTAGTAAATTTGTGGCAAAATATTTCATTTTTATTTAGAAAAAAATACCAAATTTACCAAAAATTTGGAAAAATTAGCAAATTTCAAAATTTCAGTTTATCTACTTTCAAAATACATAGTAATACCTCCAAAAATAGTTATTATTTTACATTCCCCATATGTCTACTTTATGTTGGCATCATTTTGTAAATGTCCTTTTACTTTTTTAGGACGTTATAAGGTTTATAAGATTTGAATCAAATCTTAAATTTTTGAGAAGATTTCCAAAACCCATTTTTTTAATGACCGGTTCAGATATAAGGTTACTTTGTGGGGCTTATATAGTGGAAACTCCCCATAAATCACCCCATTTTGGAAACTACACCCCTCAAGCTATTCAAAACTGATTGTACTAACTTTGTTAACCCTTTATGTGTTCCATGAGAATTGATGGAAAATTTGAATGAAATTTCAAAACTCCATTTTTTTTAGCAGATTTTAAGTTTTAATCCAATTTCCATGTAACACATCAAGGGTTAACAACAAAAAAAACCACAAAATCTATTACCCCAATTATGTAGTTTACAGAAACACCCCATATGTGCTCGTAGCCCAATGTACTGGCGCACAGCAGGCTTCACAGTGGAAGGAGCACCATATGGCTTTTGGAGAGCAAAATTAGCTGGAATAATAATTGGGAGCTATGTCGCACATAAAGACCCCCTGAGCTGGCCCTACAGTGGAAACCCCCCAAAAGTGACCCCATTTTGGAAAGAGCACCCCTTAAGGAATCTTTCAAGGGGTGTGGTGAGCCCTTTGAGCTCAATGGTTTTTCCCAGAATTAGGTTTCACGTGGAAGTGAAAATGAAAAATTGCAACTTTTTGTCAAAAAAGTTGCTGTACACCCACATTTTTCACTTTCAAAAAGGGTAAAGGGACAAAATGCACCCCACATTTTGATCACCATTTCCCCCCGAATACGGCAACACCCCATATGTGCTCGTAGCCCAATGTACTGGCGCACAGCAGGCTTCACAGTGGAAGGAGCACCATATGGCTTTTGGAGAGCAAAATTAGCTGGAATAATAATTGGGAGCTATGTCACACATAAAGACCCCCTGAGCTGGCCCTACAGTGGAAACCCCCCAAAAGTGACCCCATTTTGGAAAGAGCACCCCTTAAGGAATCTTTCAAGGGGTGTGGTGAGCCCTTTGAGCTCAATGGTTTTTCCCAGAATTAGGTTTCACGCGGAAGTGAAAATGAAAAATTGCAACTTTTTGTCAAAAAAGTTGCTGTACACCCACATTTTTCACTTTCAAAAAGGGTAAAGGGACAAAATGCACCCCACATTTTGATCACCATTTCCCCCCGAATACGGCAACACCCCATATGTGCTCGTAGCCCAATGTACTGGCGCACAGCAGGCTTCACAGTGGAAGGAGCACCATATGGCTTTTGGAGAGCAAAATTAGCTGGAATAATAATTGGGAGCTATGTCACACATAAAGACCCCCTGAGCTGGCCCTACAGTGGAAACCCCCCAAAAGTGACCCCATTTCGGAAAGAGCACCCCTTAAGGAATCTTTCAAGGGGTGTGGTGAGCCCTTTGAGCTCAATGGTTTTTCCCAGAATTAGGTTTCACGTGGAAGTGAAAATGAAAAATTGCAACTTTTTGTCAAAAAAGTTGCTGTACACCCACATTTTTCACTTTCAAAAAGGGTAAAGGGACAAAATGCACCCCACATTTTGATCAACATTTCCCCCTGAATACGGCAACACCCCATATGTGCTCGTAGCCCAATGTACTGGCGCACAGCAGGCTTCACAGTGGAAGGAGCACCATATGGCTTTTGGAGAGTAAAATTAGCTGGAATAATAATTGGGAGCTATGTCACACATAAAGACCCCCTGAGCTGGCCCTACAGTGGAAACCCCCCAAAAGTGACCCCATTTTGGAAAGAGCACCCCTTAAGGAATCTTTCAAGGGGTGTGGTGAGCCCTTTGAGCTCAATGGTTTTTCCCAGAATTAGGTTTCACGCGGAAGTGAAAATGAAAAATTGCAACTTTTTGACAAAAAAGTTGCTGTACACCCACATTTTTCACTTTCAAAAAGGGTAAAGGGACAAAATGCACCCCACATTTTGATCACCATTTCCCCCCGAATACGGCAACACCCCATATGTGCTCGTAGCCCAATGTACTGGCGCACAGCAGGCTTCACAGTGGAAGGAGCACCATATGGCTTTTGGAGAGCAAAATTAGCTGGAATAATATTTGGGAGCTATGTCTCACATAAAGACCCCCTGAGCTGGCCCTACAGTGGAAACCCCCCAAAAGTGACCCCATTTTGGAAAGAGCACCCCTGTACGAACATTTTAAGTGGTAGAAAGGGTATTTTTGCCAAACAGGTGTCTCACAGACGGCAGAAACACGTGTAAGAGCATTTCAAAGTACAGATTTGTGAAAATGGAAAATTACAAGCAGACCCCAATTTTTCAGATTCACAAGGGGTTAAAGGAGAAAATGCACCCCAATACATATTCCCCATTTTTCCCCCATTAAAACAACACCCCATTTGTGCTGGTAGCCCACTGTATGGGCGCACAGTAGGCCCCCAGATGCAAACAGCAAAATATGGCTTTTGCTGGTCAGAATTAACAGACATGTTTTTTTTTAGTGCCATGTCTCATTTAAAAATTTCCTGAGGTCCCCAGAAATTAAAAACCCCAAGAAGTGACCCCATTTTGGAAAGAGCACCCCCATACGCACATTTTAAGTGGTCGAATGGGTACTTTTTACCTAACTGGAGTCTCACAGAAGGCAGAAATGCAAGTAAGAGCATTTCAAAGTACAGATTTGTGAAAATGAAAAATTACAAGCAGACCCCAATTTTTCAGATTCACAAGGGGTTAAAGGAGAAAATGCACCCCAATACATATTCCCCATTTTTCCCCCATTAAAACAACACCCCATTTGTGCTGGTAGCCCACTGTATGGGCGCACAGCAGGCCCCCAGATGCAAACAGCAAAATATGGCTTTTGCTGGTCAGAATTAACAGACATGGTTTTTTTAGTGCCATGTCTCATTTAAAAATTTCCTGAGGTCCCCAGAAATTAAAAACCCCAAGAAGTGACCCCATTTTGGAAAGAGCACCCCCATACGCACATTTTAAGTGGTCGAATGGGTACTTTTTACCTAACTGGAGTCTCACAGAAGGCAGAAATGCAAGTAAGAGCATTTCAAAGTACAGATTTGTGAAAATGAAAAATTACAAGCAGACCCCAATTTTTCAGATTCACAAGGGGTTAAAGGAGAAAATGCACCCCAATACATATTCCCCCATTTTTCCCCCATTAAAACAACACCCCATTTGTGCTGGTAGCCCACTGTATGGGCGCACAGTAGGCCCCCAGATGCAAACAGCAAAATATGGCTTTTTGCTGGTCAGAATTAACAGACATGGTTTTTTTAGTGCCATGTCTCATTTAAAAATTTCCTGAGGTCCCCAGAAATTAAAAACCCCCACAAGTGACCCCATTTTGGAAAGAGCACCCCCATACGAACATTTTAAGTGGTCGAAAGGGTACTTTTTACTAAACAGGTGTCTCACAGAAGGCAGAAACACTTGTAAAAGCTTTTTAAAGCACAGATTTGTGAAAATGAAAAATTACAAGCAGACCCCAATTTTTCAAATTCACAAGGGGTTAAAGGAGAAAATGCAACCCAATACATGTCCCCCTTTTTTCCCCATTAAAACAACATCCCATTTGTGCTTGTAGCCCGCTGTATGGGCGCACAGCAGGCCATCAGAGGCAAACAGCAATATATGTTTTTTTTAGACCAGAATTAACAGACATGTCTCATTTAAATCACTCCTGAGGTCCCCAGAAATTAAAAACCCCCACAAGTGACCCCATTTTGGAAAGAGCACCCCCATACGAACATTTTAAGTGGTCGAAAGGGTACTTTTTACTAAACAGGTGTCTCACAGAAGGCAGAAACACTTGTAAAAGCTTTTTAAAGCACAGATTTGTGAAAATGAAAAATTACAAACAGACCCCAATTTTTCAAATTCACAAGGGGTTAAAGGAGAAAATGCAACCCAATACATGTCCCCCTTTTTTCCCCATTAAAACAACACCCCATTTGTGCTTGTAGCCCGCTGTATGGGCGCACAGCAGGCCATCAGAGGCAAACAGCAATATATGTTTTTTTTAGACCAGAATTAACAGACATGTCTCATTTAAATCACTCCTGAGGTCCCCAGAAATTAAAAACCCCCACAAGTGACCCCATTTTGGAAAGAGCACCCCCATACGAACATTTTAAGTGGTCGAAAGGGTACTTTTTACTAAACAGGTGTCTCACAGAAGGCAGAAACACTTGTAAAAGCTTTTTAAAGCACAGATTTGTGAAAATGAAAAATTACAAGCAGACCCCAATTTTTCAGATTCACAAGGGGTTAAAGGAGAAAATGCACCCAATACATATTCCCCATTTTTTCCCCATTAAAACAACACCCCATTTGTGCTGGTAGCCCGCTGTATGGGCGCACAGCAGGCCCTTACAGGCAAACAGCAAAATATGGCTTTTGCTGGTCAGAATTAACAGACATGGTTTTTTTAGTGCCATGTCTCATTTAAAAATTTCCTGAGGTCCCCAACAACTAAAAACCCCAAGAAGTGACCCCATTTTGGAAAGAGCACCCCCATACGACATTTTAAGTGGTAGAAAGGGTACTTTTTACCAAACTGGAGTCTCACAGAAGGCAGAAATGCAAGTAAGAGCATTTCAAAGTACAGATTTGTGAAAATGAAAAATTACAAGCAGACCCCAATTTTTCAGATTCACAAGGGGTTAAAGGAGAAAATGCACCCAATACATATTCCCCATTTTTCCCCCATTAAAACAACACCCCATTTGTGCTGGTAGCCCGCTGTATGGGCGCACAGCAGGCCCTTACAGGCAAACAGCAAAATATGGCTTTTGCTGGTCAGAATTAACAGACATGGTTTTTTTAGTGCCATGTCTCATTTAAAAATTTCCTGAGGTCCCCAACAACTAAAAACCCCAAGAAGTGACCCCATTTTGGAAAGAGCACCCCCATACGGACATTTTAAGTGGTAGAAAGGGTACTTTTTACCAAACTGGAGTCTCACAGAAGGCAGAAATGCAAGTAAGAGCATTTCAAAGTACAGATTTGTGAAAATGAAAAATTACAAGCAGACCCCAATTTTTCAGATTCACAAGGGGTTAAAGGAGAAAATGCACCCAATACATATTCCCCATTTTTCCCCATTAAAACAACACCCCATTTGTGCTGGTAGCCCGCTGTATGGGCGCACAGCAGGCCCTTACAGGCAAACAGCAAAATATGGCTTTTGCTGGTCAGAATTAACAGACATGGTTTTTTTAGTGCCATGTCTCATTTAAAAATTTCCTGAGGTCCCCAGAAATTAAAAACCCCAAGAAGTGACCCCATTTTGGAAAGAGCACCCCCATACGGACATTTTAAGTGGTAGAAAGGGTACTTTTTACCAAACTGGAGTCTCACAGAAGGCAGAAATGCAAGTAAGAGCATTTCAAAGTACAGATTTGTGAAAATGAAAAATTACAAGCAGACCCCAATTTTTCAGATTCACAAGGGGTTAAAGGAGAAAATGCACCCAATACATATTCCCCATTTTTTCCCCATTAAAACAACACCCCATTTGTGCTGGTAGCCCGCTGTATGGGCGCACAGCAGGCCCTTACAGGCAAACAGCAAAATATGGCTTTTGCTGGTCAGAATTAACAGACATGGTTTTTTTAGTGCCATGTCTCATTTAAAAATTTCCTGAGGTCCCCAACAACTAAAAACCCCAAGAAGTGACCCCATTTTGGAAAGAGCACCCCCATACGGACATTTTAAGTGGTAGAAAGGGTACTTTTTACCAAACTGGAGTCTCACAGAAGGCAGAAATGCAAGTAAGAGCATTTCAAAGTACAGATTTGTGAAAATGAAAAATTACAAGCAGACCCCAATTTTTCAGATTCACAAGGGGTTAAAGGAGAAAATGCACCCAATACATATTCCCCATTTTTTCCCCATTAAAACAACACCCCATTTGTGCTGGTAGCCCGCTGTATGGGCACACAGCAGGCCCTTACAGGCAAACAGCAAAATATGGCTTTTGCTGGTCAGAATTAACAGACATGGTTTTTTTAGTGCCATGTCTCATTTAAAAATTTCCTGAGGTCCCCAACAACTAAAAACCCCAAGAAGTGACCCCATTTTGGAAAGAGCACCCCATACGGACATTTTAAGTGGTAGAAAGGGTACTTTTTACCAAACTGGAGTCTCACAGAAGGCAGAAATGCAAGTAAGAGCATTTCAAAGTACAGATTTGTGAAAATGAAAAATTACAAGCAGACCCCAATTTTTCAGATTCACAAGGGGTTAAAGGAGAAAATGCACCCAATACATATTTCCCATTTTTTCCCCATTAAAACAACACCCCATTTGTGCTGGTAGCCCGCTGTATGGGCGCACAGCAGGCCCTTACAGGCAAACAGCAAAATATGGCTTTTGCTGGTCAGAATTAACAGACATGGTTTTTTTAGTGCCATGTCTCATTTAAAAATTTCCTGAGGTCCCCAACAACTGAAAACCCCAAGAAGTGACCCCATTTTGGAAAGAGCATCCCCATACGGACATTTTAAGTGGTAGAAAGGGTACTTTTTACCAAACTGGAGTCTCACAGAAGGCAGAAATGCAAGTAAGAGCATTTCAAAGTACAGATTTGTGAAAATGAAAAATTACAAGCAGACCCCAATTTTTCAGATTCACAAGGGGTTAAAGGAGAAAATGCACCCCAATACATATTCCCCATTTTTCCCCATTAAAACAACACCCCATTTGTGCTGGTAGCCCGCTGTATGGGCGCACAGCAGGCCCTTACAGGCAAACAGCAAAATATGGCTTTTGCTGGTCAGAATTAACAGACATGGTTTTTTTAGTGCCATGTCTCATTTAAAAATTTCCTGAGGTCCCCAGAAATTAAAAACCCCAAGAAGTGACCCCATTTTGGAAAGAGCACCCCCATACGGACATTTTAAGTGGTAGAAAGGGTACTTTTTACCTAACTGGAGTCTCACAGAAGGCAGAAATGCAAGTAAGAGCATTTCAAAGTACAGATTTGTGAAAATGAAAAATTACAAGCAGACCCCAATTTTTCAGATTCACAAGGGGTTAAAGGAGAAAATGCACCCAATGCATGTTCCCTATTTTTTTCCCATTAAAACAACACCCCATTTGTGCTGGTAGCCCGCTGTATGGGCGCACAGCAGGCCACCAGAGGCAAACTGCAAAATGTGTTTTTTGCAGGCCAAATTTAGCAGACATGGTTTTTTAATTGCCATGTCACTTTTAAAAATTTCCTGAGGTCCCCAACAACTAAAAACCCCAATAAGTGACCCCATTTTGGAAAGAGCACCCCTGTACGGACATTTTAAGTGGTAGAAAAGGGTACTTTTTAGCAAACTGGGGTCTCACAGAAATGAATATGTAGTGATGGTGAAAAGTGGATATGTAAGCTACAGAGACTAAATGTGAGGTATACAGTGAAAAAATTTCAGGGTGCATCAGGGATGAAACTAATCCATGGATTGGTGGTAGATTCGGAAACAATCCTTGATGCACAGGCCAGGTTTTTCAGGGCACGTTTCACAGTGGTATATAGTGTCCTTCCTAATACCCCTTTTGGAACACACCCTGCATCGCTTTTGGGTCCTTCCCTTCCTAGCTGTTTGGGGGACCTCACCAGGGAAATGTTGTCCTGGTACAACCCGGGCTCCGTAACTTGCAGAAGTACTGGGGGCTTCTTCTGCTTGGCTTGGACGAATTAGGGCCTTTACCACCACCTCTTGAAATTTTAGGAATGATCTTGTCTGGCCTGTAGATTTAAATAGCACGAATGCATTGTACAGCGCCACCTGCACAAGGTGCACGGCCAGCTTTTTGTACCACACTTTGGTTTTTCGTGTGGCATTGTAGGGCTTCAGAACTTGATCTGAAAGATCAACTCCTCCCATGCTCTTGTTGTAGGCCAGGATGCAGTCTGGTTTGGGGACAGTGGCAGTGGTACCACGTACACGGGCAGGGGAGCAGGTGTTGGGGTGAATACTGGTCAGTAGAAGGACATCCCTTTTGTCCTTGTACTTAACCGCCAAGATGTTCTGATTGAGGAGAGCACGGCTTTCTCCTTTTTGTAGTGGTCGCCCTACCAGGGATCTTGGGAGGCCTCTCTGATTTTTGCGTACTGTGCCGCATGCCACAGTACGTCTGGAAGCTAGGGACTGGAAGAGTGGAAGACTTGTGTAGAAATTATCCACATATAGATGGTAACCCTTATCTAGCAGTGGATGCAGCAAGTCCCACACAATCTTCCCACTAACACCTAGGCCGGGGGGGCATTCTGGGGGTTCAATTCGGGTGTCCCTCCCTTCATAAACCCGGAACCTGTGAGTGTACCCAGAGCTACTCTCACATAGTTTGTACATTTTAATGCCATACCTTGCCCGCTTGCTGGGCAGGTACTGGCGAAATGCGACCCTCCCTTTGAAAAGCAATAGAGTTTCGTCTATGCAGATATTTTGATCAGGGGTGTACACTTCTGAAAACTTGGTATTGAAGTGTTCTAGGATGGGTCTAATTTTGTACAAACGGTCATATGCGGGGTCATTCTGGGGTGGGCATTGTGCATTATCGTTGTAATGCAAAAATTTTAGAATTGCATGGAAGCGATTCCGGCCCATGGTTTGACTGAAAATTGGAGTGTGGTACAAGGCATCCGCACTCCAATACTGTTTTATTTCTGTTTTTTTTACAAGCCCCATGTGCAGTATGAGTCCCCAAAAGGTCGTCATGTCTGCAGCAGTGACTGGGGTCCAACCTTGGGGTCTAGCGTATGGGGTTGTGGGGTTCTGCGAAATATACTGCTGGGCGTGTAAATTTGTCTGGGTTACCATCAAATTTATTAACTCTTCAGAGAAAAAGATTTTGAAAAAATCAATTTCTGTGAACCCTGCACAGTCTACCTGAATTCCGGATCTGGCCTCAAAATCCGGAATTTGGGGCTGATAATTCTCAGGGGGTGGGGTCCATAAGGGTTCACTCTGGGGGGCTGCCTCAGCGGTCGTTCTGGGGCGCCTCCTAGAGGGTCCCTCATCAGCGGATGATGATGATGATGAGGGGGGGGTGGAGGAGTAGAGGAAAGTGGCGTCCTCTTCTCCTTCAGTGGCCGACTCGGTATCAGAGGCAAGGATGGCGTATGCCTCTTCTGCCGAGTAAGTGCGTTGGGATGAATGGGCCATTTCTATTTTTTTGGGGTGTGTTGGGTGAAACGTGTAAACCTTTATTTAGTGTGAGGGGTGTGTGTAGTGGTTTTACACGTGAAGGTGTTTTTTTACTGTATTTACTGAGAAAAAAAAAAGGGGGGAGGGGAATAAAAAAAAAGGTCTTTTTAGTAATAAAAGTCTTCAAAGAAAAAAAAAAAAAAAAAAGTGTTTGCAGCAGGAAAAAAAAAAAAAAAGAGCAGACGCGATCAGTAATGGACTACTGATCGGTGCTCAGTGCTTTCAAAATGCACGTACGCAGATGGTGCGAACGTACAAATTCCTAGACTGACACTAACTAAAATCTAACTATCACTAACTGTGTTTTTTTTTTTTTCACACAAGTAAAAAAAAAAAAAACTAAAAATATACAGATGCTGCTTTTACAGCACGTACACACGGATGGTGTGTGAGTGCAGAAACTGTAGTGAAAAAAATTCACTACAGTCCTCTGCTAAGAGCACGTACGCAGATACAGTGCGTACGTGCAAAAACCTAAACTGACACTAACTGAAATTTATCTAACTAGCACTAACAGTGATTTTTTTTTCACTCAAGTAAAAAAAAAAAAGCAGATGCTGCTTTCACAGCACGCACGCACACAGACGGTGTGTGAGTGCAGAAACTGCAGTGAAAGAAATTCACTGCAGTCCTCTGCAAAAAGCACGTACGCAGATACTATGCGTACGTGCAAAAATCTATACTAACACTAACTGAAATATATATATATATATGGATTTTATATATATATATATATATATATATATATGATATATAACTAACTGACACTATATAGTTTCAAAAAATGTGCTTACGCAGCACGCACGCACACAAAACGTGTGTGCGTGCAAATACTGTAGTTAAAAAAAGTCACTACAGTATAAAAAACTGAACACTAGCTAAAAATTTAACTTATATCTATATATATAGAGATATGGAGCTCTATATATATTTATATAAAACCCTAACTATACTTTTTTCTTTTTTCACACAAAAAAGAGAAAAAAAAAAAAAAAAGCACAAAAAATGACCCCCAGGTGCTGAGCAGGTATGCACTGAAAAGCACTGGGCGGTCACAGCTCGCACGCAGAAAAAGCGGTGCGGAGCTGGAAAAATGTAAAAAAAAAACAAAAAAACCCACAGACCAAAAACCGTCCGTAAAAAAAGGACGGGGGGAGGGGGGGGAGGTGGAGGGGGGTTGGGATGGGGATGGGGGGGGACGGGAAGGGACAGGGATGGTCTGTGACTTTTCTTCTTCTCTTCTTTTTTTTCTTTTCTTCTTCTTTTCTTCTGTCCTTCTTTCTTCTTCTTTTCAGCAGCAATAAAAGTAGTTTGGTGGTGGAGAACCACAAGTCCCAGCAGGCCAAACGCAGCACAGAGAAGCACAGAACTTCCCTGCATGCAGTCACCAGCTAGAATGGCTGCATTCAGGAAAGTTCTGGCTTTTCCTGTGGTGCTATAGCGCTGCCATTGGCTGGAGCGTTGTACCAGCCAATGGCAGCGCTTGCAGGGGACGCCAAACACTGCTGTCCCCTGCTTCACCCCGGATGAGACTGGTGCTGACCTTTTCAGCACCAATCACAGCCGGACAGCGGCACCTGCAGCGCTGTGAATGGCTGAAAGCCACCCGGAGTTGCGATTGGCCGGTCTGCGGAGACCGGCCAATTGCAGCGATCGGGGCTGCAGGGCGGCGGAAAATCCTCCCCAGCCCCTTACCTAAGATGGCTGCCTGCCGTGCAGAGCAGCCATCATACCCCGGTCACCGAGCGATTTCGCCCGGGGACCGGGAGTACACAGCGCCGTACATGTACGGCGCCGGTACTTGCGGCAGTGATTTTTGCGCCGTACATGTACGGCGCCGGTACTGTAAGGGTTAATGATAACTGGCTGGTATAATCGTGCCGCACATCTCTCTGTGTAATCAGGGATGTGATACTGATAATCAATATAACTAAATAAAGGAGGAATGACTGTGATAGCAATCATTCCTCCCCAGTCACTTTACATTGGCCTGTGTAATAGGCCGATGAACGCCGATCAACATTTTTTTATTTATTTGCGGCCCTTTGAAATAGAGTGATGTGACAATGCGGCCCTCAGACCAAAAAAGGTTGTGCGACCCTGGTCTAAAGCATAGAACTTATCAAGAAAGACTCAGAGTTCTTAATATGTATAGTCTGGAGGTAAGAAGAGAAAGGGGGGACATGATTGAAACCTTTAAATATGTTAAAGGACTGAATAAAGTTCAGGAGGGAAGGGTTACTAATAAGAAACAGAACACAAGAACAAGGGGGCTATCACGACAGGAACACGGGGATAAGGTGCACCCTGACTAATCCCCACCACTGTCCCTGCCTACTTGCCTCACCCTAGGCTAAAGGTCCTAGGGGGACAACTGGACGACAAATCCCTACTCTGTAAAAGTGAGGGATTGGGAATGGGAGCAACAGAAGACAAACACAGGCACGAACAAACACAATACGAATAGTCAGCAAGCAAAGTCAAACCGGGAGCCGAGGGGAAAAAGCAGAATCGAGGTCACAAGCAATAGGTCTGGATACACGGTAAGGTCACAAGTCAAATAACGCACAGCACTGCAAAGAAAGGAACTTCAATAACAGGCATCTTGCACTGGCAGTTGCCATCTTTAAATAGCCCGTCCCTAGGTCATGTGACGTGGCCAGCGTCACATGACCTGTGATGCAAACAAGGGAGTCGACCCATACTCAAAACAAATGACAATTAGCCATGTGGTGTGGTCAGCACCACATGGCTCCAAATAACAAAACATAAACAATAGCCATGTGGTGTGATCAGCACCACATGGCTGAGTGAATGCTCTTTAGGTAAAGCGCTGGATGCCAGGCCAGTGCTTCACTCACTGCTTGTTACAGTACCCCCCTCTTCACAAGGGGCCACCGGACCCTTAACGTAGGGAACCAGTTTCTCAGGATGCAACCGATGGAAAGCTCTAATGAGCCTATCGGCATGAATCTTGGTCAACGGCACCCAGCTTCTATCCTCTGGTCCGAATCCCATCCAGTGTACCAAATATTGCAATGAGTTATGGACCTTTCTGACATCCACAATATCCGAAATCTCATGCTCAGTCTGCCCCTCCACCTCTACCGGAGGCGGAGGAGGTTCCTCAGGCAGTACCGGAGCAATGAACCTCTTAAGCAAGGATTTGTGGAAAACATTGTGAATGCGGAAGGACTCAGGCAGGCGCAACTTAAAGGATACTGGATTAATAACTTTAACAATCTCATACGGCCCTATAAAACGAGGTGCAAACTTATGAGAAGATACCTTTATACGTAGATTTTTAGTGGACAGTGGAGTTAACACGGTTATTCAATGCAAATTCGGCCAAAGATAAAAATTTGACCCATAGATGCTGATTCTCAGCAACATAACATCTCAAGAACTGCTCAACAGATTGGTTAACCCGCTCAGTTTGCCCGTTACTCTCAGGATGGAAGGCCGACGAGAAAGACAGAGAAGTACCTATCTTCTGACAGAAGGCCTTCCAAAACCTAGACACGAATTGCACCCCTTGGTCAGATACTATATTATCTGGAGCCCCATGTAATTTGACAACGT
>ONZH01027193.1:0-36064 GCA_900303285.1 Rhinella marina
AGACCAGGCCTTGCTCAAGAGTCTCCGCCTCACAGTGCGTGCAGATGCACTCACACCTGCCTGCTGCCATTCCTGAGCAAGCTCTGCACTGCTGGTAGCCCGATCTCGCAGCTGAAACACTTTTAAGAGACGGTCCTGGCGCTTGCTGGTCTTTCTTGGGCGCCCTGGAGCCTTTTTGCAACAATGGAACCTCTCTCCTTGAAGTTCTTGATGATGCGATAGATTGTTGACTGAGGTGCAATCTTTCTAGCTGCGATACTCTTCCCTGTTAGGGCCATTTTTGTGGCAGTGCAATGATGACTGCACGTGTTTCTTTAGAGATAACCATGGTTAACAGAAGAGAAACAATGATGCCAAGCACCAGCCTCCTTTTAAATTGTCCAGTGGTGTCATTCTTACTTAATCATGACAGATTGATCTCCAGCCCTGTCCTCATCAACACCCACACCTGTGTTAATGGAGCAATCACTGAAACGATGTTAGCTGGTCCTTTTAAGGCAGGGCTGCAATGATGTTGAAATGTGTTTTGGGGATAAAGTTCATTTTCTAGGCAAATATTGACTTTGCAAGTAATTGCTGTTAAGCTGATCACTCTTTATAACATTCTGGAGTATATGCAAATTGCCATTATAAAAACTGAAGCAGTAGACTTTGTAAAAATTAATATTTGTATCATTCTCAAAACTTTTGGCCATGACTGTACATATCAGTAGGCCAAGAAGCCCCATTGTGCAAATGGCAGTAGAAGCAGGTGGGTGGCATCATCAGAATGGTGGCAGTAGCATGTGACCAGACGTAACTGCCCAATTCTCAGAATATTCCAGTGTGGAAACACACTAAAGTATGATTAGAATGATCTATTCTGTTGCGTCATGCACCATGTGTCTGGAAATCCTGATCTAGGATTCGGTTAGTCTTTCAAAATTTTGGGCTAAAAGTCGAGTTCTCTTAGGGGTAACTATGCCCCCTGCTGAACTGAACACCTGCTCTAATGCTACTCTACTGGCCAGGCAAAAAAGCATGCTCATGGCAAATTTGGCCAGTTGTGGAAACTTCAAGTTTGCATGTCCAGTAGTCCAGGGGATCTTGAATCATGGGTGACAGGGTGCAGTCCAAGTATGCCACTCCGTGCTTGTTGAGGTTCTGCTGCATATCCAACTGCTGCTGCTACAGGGTAGTTTCTTCAGAAGGCAGCTGAAGAAAACTGCTCATCAGAGACTCCAGACTGAAGTTGCTGCTTATGGAGCTCGACACCCCCCCCAGCGGAGTGTAAGCACAGAGGGTCCCCCTGGCCAGACCTTCGTGAGCATGGGTGATGGCACCCATAGGCAGCAACCAACTGACTACGTAGCATCAGAGTCTAACAATGTGGATAGCCAGTAGTCATCCCTCTGCCTAATCCTGACAATGCTGCTGTCACTACACAAACAGGAAAGCATGGATCTGGCCATTTGCGCAAGGGACTCAGAGGGTCTCTCTGCCTCCATCTCCACTGTATACTGCCACGTCCTGTCGGAGTCATCTGCGTCGTCTTTGTTACCCCTCCTACTCCTAATGCTCTTCTCCTGTCAATTGGGCAGATAAACCACCTAGTTGTGTAAAAAAATACCTGGGTATTTATGTCCTCCACCTCCTCTACCAGTTCATCCTCCTCATTGCTCAGGTGGGCCGTGAGATGATGATCTGATGATCCAAGTTTTAAAGTGGTTTTCCACTTTAAAAATCAAATATCAAAGTTATTCAACAAAGTCTTTAAATTTGTGAATAACTAACTTTGCCTCATCCGAGGCTGTGCATTTTAATGCTGTACGGACACGGGATCTCCATACAGCATTAAGCCTCATTCAAATGTCAATGATTTCCATCAGTGATTTTGAGCCAAAACCAGGTGCAGCTGTAAACAAAGATCAGGTGCAGATCTTTCCCTTATACCTTATGTCTTTGTAGCCTCCAATCCTTGTTTTGGCTCACAATCACTGATGGAAATCACTGACCAAAATACTTACGTGTGAATGATGCATTAATCCGACTTTTTGAATGAAGCCACTTTGGATCTATGATCCCATGCTCGCTTCACTCATCACTACTAGTTAAAACATGTAAGCCATATACAAATACATGTAAGCCGTATAAAAGTATATATAGATATGGTGATTGTAAGTTCACTAAAAGAGTTCAAGAGGGGCCTGGATGTATTTCTGGAGGGTAACAATATTACAGGCTATAGTTACTAGAGATGGGTCGTTGATCCAGGGAGTTATTCTGCTTGCCTGATTGAAATTGGGAAGGAATTTTTCCCCTAAAGTGGAGAAAATTGTCTTCTACCTCACAGGTTTTTTTTTGCCTTCCTCTGGATCAACTTGCAGGATAACAGGCCGAACTGGATGGACATATGTCTTTTTTTGGCCTTATAAACTATGTTACTATGTTACCTCCACAGCGACTGTCCCTTTAACAGTGACTGCCACAGTACCCTGCTGCCTTAACAGTGACCTCCACTATATCACGCTCCCTTAATAGTGATCTCACAGTAACCTGCTGCCTTAACAGTGACCTCACTGTACCCTGCTGCCCCTTTAATAGTGGCCTTCACAGTCCTCTCCTCCCTTAACAGTGACCACCACAGTGGCTGTCCCTTTAACAGTGACCTCCACATCATCCTGCCCCCTTAACAGCAACATCCACAGCGCCCTCTCGTTTAACAGTGACTTGCACAGTGGTCACGTTTTTATTAGTGACCTCCACAGTACCCCGTCTCCTTAACAGTGATTTTCACAATAGCCCACCCTCTTAACTGTGACCTCCACAGAGCTCCGTTCCCTTAAAATGTGACCTCCATAACACCCCAGCCCCTTAACAGTGAACCCTACAGCATCCCGCCCCTTAACACTGACCTCCATAGCGGACCATCCCCTTAAATGTGACCTCCACTGTTCCCTGCTGCCTTAACAGAAACCAACACAGCCCCCCCCCTTAATAGTGACCTCCACAGCGGTCTTCCCCCTTAACAGTGACCACCACAGTGGCTACCCCTTTATTAGTGACCTCCACAGTACCCTGTCTCCTTAACAGTGATTTCCACAACACCCACCCCCTTAACAGTGGCCTCCATTGTTCCCTGCCCCTTAACAGAGACCTCCAGAGCACTCGCCCCTTTAACAGTGATCTCCACAGCATCCCACCTCCTTAACAGTGACCACCACAGCGGCCCGCCCCCTTAACACTGACCTCTATAGAAGACCATCCCTTTAACTGTGACCTCCACAGCAGCCTGCGCTTAGGGTGGCCAGAGGTCCATTTTTAGGCCAGACAGTCTGGCTTTCAGACCCCCTGTTCTCCATCCGGCACAGGGCCTGGATGGACACAGAAATGTCCTTTTGAACAGCTCACTCACAGCTCGCACTATGCTGTCTGAGCGTGAACTGCAGGGAGAAAGTCACCCTCCCTCCCACCCCTGCAGCTAATAGAAGTTTGATTTTTACCTTCATTTTTTTCAATCCCCGTCGGCTGAGTGAGGTGTGGTCTAATCGGGTCAGGGTCGTGGTCTAAGTGGGACCTAGCAGGGTTTTTAAGACCTAAATAGCCACCCTACTTGTCCTCTTAACTGTGATCTGCACAGTACTGTGTTCCCTTAACAGTGTCAACCACAGCGCCCTGCCCCTTTAAAGCTGACCTACAGCAGTGAAGAAAAATGGCTGGGTTGTTATGAAAACCTGGTGTAAAACTGTGTGTATGTGGAGACTAAGGGCCTGCAAGCTTCTATTGGCTGATAAGGGACATGTGACCGTGTGTAAGGCAAGCTTCTATAGGCTAATGATTTTTTTGGGAATATCTCAGGAACGGTACATCCTAGAGAGCTGATACTCAGTCTAAAACCTTCCCGGACACCTGGTGTACCTGTGTGCCAAATTTTGTGATTCTAAATGCGACAGTGTGGATTCCTTTAGCAGACATACACACACACATTCACTCAGCTTTATATATTAGATATAACTTTTTTACAGAATTAATGTAAATTACAGGTTTTTGTACATCTGACGTTTGCACATTCAAATTCCAAAAGAGTTTTTCCAGATGCTTTTAATAAAAGGGTAAGGAATATCTTTTAGAAAGTTTTGATTGACTGGAGTAAAAGTTTTTACAGCTTGAAAAGAGTTATTTTACTCGGGGAAAAAAGATTTTGAGCACTTTTCTCACATATGTTCTCTGTACTCTTGTAACTTACTTTCTAGATTAGCGTAGGGGGCTTCCAAATTCATATTCCCAAGAGAAGAATCATATTTATTACCATGTTTTGATCTGTAATACTTTATTTCCTAACACTGAAAATTTTTTTTTTATAAAGACCATAAATTGAAATGGGTTAGAGGTTTTGCCTTAGGTGTTCATACTTCCTTTTTGTTGAAGGCATGTTGAGATAAACCTGTCAAGAAAAAATGTATTAATCTATCCAGGTTTTAGAGGTCAGCTGCCTTGTGTATTCTATGGATGTGAAAGTGTTTCTCTGATTATTCTCAATTTAGCATACAACGTCTATTCATGTAAGGAATGTACTATGTAGTGTTGAGTGAATGGAAGTTAACGAAGTGGACTTCAATCCGAATTTCAGGAAAAATTTGATTTCATGCAAACCCAAATTTCCTTGTGGTTCATGGTAACAAGTCAATTTTTCTCTGAAATGGCAGTAAAACTTAAAAAAAAAAATCATACTAACCTCCATTTGAGCGTGAAGAGGTCTACATAGTCATCTCTCTTTAAGATCGTACATGAAATCTCATGATGTATGATGTCACCTAACCAGCCGACGTGATGATGTCATCACACGCCGCTCAGTGGCCTCTTTGCAGTCAAATGGATGAGGTACGTACAATTTTTTAATTTTTTTTAATTAAAAACCACTAAAATGTTTTAATATGGATTTCAGATGCCGCAATCATCCGCAATCAGAGTTCAATGATTTGGGGGTGGCGCAATAGCCGTTCCCTTTCATTGCACCCGCTATTTACAAAGAAATGCACTTCATGAAAAAGTAATTTGTCACAAAGTGAATTTTTTTCGTAAAATTTGGCAAAGCAGCTGAATCTAATTTTTGATTAATCTTTAATAGTATGTATTCATCTTTTGCAGTTTTCTCGTTTAGTGCATACTTATTCCATATTAGTTTTGGTAATTCAGGTGCATCAATGGTATTCCAATTTGGTATCTTAGAAATAATAAAGAAATTAATTAAATAAAATAGGTTATTAAAGTATCCCTTCCTTTAACTGAAGCTTTAACTGAAAAAATGCAAAACAAAAATAAAATATATACATAAAGAATGATCACCTCTAACAGTTCAATATAGCATCGTGTTATACAGACGTATAGATAGATAGATAGATAGATAGATAGATAGATAGATTTTTTTTTTTTTTGTTCATTTATTTTTACATTTCCAAATTTCTTTTGGACCATGGGAACATGACTAAGGAGGACTATAAATAAATGAAAGAGTACGTTATAACAAAGAAAAACATTCATACTGTAGCTACTGTGGGAAGCTTGAGTGGGCTATCAAGAGTATATTATCTTAGAAAAACATTAAAACATTCTTTGACTGACATAATTCTATTGTAAGAAATATTAATGTTGTTTCGTATGTCCCTTGGGATCAATTATCCTTGCCTCCCACTGGCATGATAAATTGATTCTTCATGAAAATACTGTATATTGTAAATTAGTAGAAATAATATCTTACATAGTCTGCTGTGGGTAAAAGATAAAATGTTTCCTTAAAATGGCAGTCAAACATAATTTTAAACTGACATTGCTTGTTTTTTGTGCATTCTACGTTATCAGGATATTTTTTGTTTTCATATATTTGCGGAAGTGAAGCTGTTGCTCTAACTAATGAATGTTTCACTTAAAGAAAACTAAGAGCAGGGTCTCCTCTAAAAATGAATTATTGTTTAATGAGCAGAGTAGTATTTAATGTGGTATCACTCACTCCTTTTTGAGCCAGAGCCAAAAGTGGATCCGGCAGGATGCAGATCATGTCAATCATGCAATGTAAAACTTTTTCTAATGCTTCTGCTACAATGATATTTCCCATAAAGACATTCATTAACTGTAAAAGCTCTTCTGTATTCATTGACTAGATATGAATGAAGCATTTGAGAATTTCCTTGCTCTGATGCTCCCCCTTGCCACTCTGCATCATGCAGTGCATAGCTCTGTTTGTTTACTGCCGGTGATGTACTGGCACAGGTGGGCGTTCTATAGCGCTGCTGGAGGCTGTTACCCGCCTCAAAAATAACCAGTGCTAAAAAACGTCCATCTGTGCCGGTGACGTTACCTGGCTCACTGCTGGGTGGAAGTCTCCGCTTAGCACAGTGATACAAAGCCCGATGCGTCACCGGCAGTAAACAAACACAGCCTTGTGCTGTGGGATGCAGCACGGCAAGAGGGGGCATCAGAGCAAGAAAATGCTCTGATGCTGTACTCATATGTAGACAGTGAATAAAGAAGAGCTTATATCCAGGTTCAGCGCTGAATGCGGAGAACCTCTTGAAGTATTTTTTTTACATTTGAATGATTATATGTACATGATTATATCTTTTTCAAACAACAGTACTGTGACCAAGATAATTATTTGTCTGAAGGCATGTTTCCCTGTTTTATTATAGTCTTTGTAGTGCACATCACATGTATTAATGTGTGCTTTCTGACTGTGGCGTCTTGAATGGACAACGGGCTTGTCAGGGTTATGGAGAGAATGAGGCATCATCTGAAAATTATATTTTTTTATTTTTCACTTGGGTGTTTTCCAAGAAAAACCTTTGGTTCTATAATATTATAACTGTACCCTATTGCTCACATAGACGGATCTAAGGCTCCTGCCTCCATTATGCCACAGTCATATGTAATATGACTGCATCCAATACCACAGTTTTTATGATGTCATAGTCAAATATTTGTGCATTACATGCTAATTAGATCATAAATATGTTGCAAAACCTATTGCTTTATGGGTAATGCATGACTAACAGTGTAGTAAACATTCATAACGTACATTTTTATGTTACTGTTTATACGTCTGTTCTCCTGATGAATTTTACAAGCATGACATAAAGCCACTTTTTGTGTCTTCTGAAGTTGCTGGACAATACTGTGAATGCTGAGTGCATCCTGTATGTGTCTTCTCCTGCAAGCCAGCATCATTAGCATGGGTTGTGTCTCAGACTACTGCAGCACACAGGATACTATGAGAAGCTATGCAATCAATAAAGTCCACTACTCATGTCCTCTTTGTTATTGGCGTTTGCCGAGGTAGAAATAGATTCTATTATTTCTTAGTGATACATGAAATTGTATCTCATCACTCAAACAATTAAGACTTAAAGAAAACTAAGAGCAGGGTCTCCTCTAAAAGTGAATTATTGTTTAATGAGCTGAGTAGTATTTAATGTGGTATCACTGACTCTTGTAAGTAAAATAAAAGTAGTCCTTCTCTAAAATGCAATCACAATCTGCACATAGGGTCCATCTCAGAAACACCTGGGCTTGCTGTGCTTTCTACTACCACAGAAAACACCACCAGGATAAATCCAAGGATCCTCCTCCAATTGGCACTATAGACTGCAAAGGCAAAAATCCAACAGACCCTTTTAAAGAAATTTATATAAGTCCATCAAAAATTAAAATGCAACACGCCTAGTGATGATCGAGCACCCCGATGTTCGGGTGCTCGGATGCTGTGGCCGAACACTAGGTGGTGCTCGAGTGCTCGTCCGAGCACAATGGAAGTCAATGGGACAAAACCAGGCACCCCCTGGTCGGATGAGGGGAGGGTGTCTGGTCGATAGGGAAACATCAAAAAATGGTGGAAATACCTCAGAAATGGTTAGGGAACAGCATGGGGAGGATGTCTGGATGCATCTTGGACACCGAAGTCACTGCTATTAATGATGATGGCCGACTATTACGCCACTTTTAAGGAATGACAAAAATACCCAATAAAACCCCAAGATAACATCGATTTTACAGGAAATATTGTTAGGAAACAGATTTACTTGTAAGTTAAGCGCAAGTGCTGCCAAAAATTACACGGATGAGGCACTCCCATACAACTGGTATATCACCTAAAGAAGGGCCTCATTCATATTGTGGTATAATTGTGGCACTCAGACACTCATAAAGCCTATGCACTAAGGGAAAGGGCTGCCAAAAATCAGGCACTCCAATACACCCTTTATTACACATAAAGTAGGGCATCAGACACCCCCGTGAAAAATTATCATTGATGGCCTGCTGCTGACACTCAAAAACAATAGGGTTGACATTCTGCTGCTGCGCAGACCGTCCAAAAAATGTAAGAGTGACACTCTGCTGCCGAACTGACCGTCCAAAAAATTTAATGGACACATGCTGCTGCCACCGCATCGCTCAGAGTCACTGACAACTGTTTCTTTTTTCGCTATCCGCCGTGGGAGGCTGGGGCCCCCCTAGCGGCGTGTGCCGCGTCGGCCGTTCCACTCTCGCTCTCCGCGGTAATTCCATGTCCTATTGCGTTTACCTAAGTTGCTGCACTTAAAAAGCTCGAGGTTTGATCTTAGCATCGAGTTGGCTGTCTGCAGAGAGGTGAGCTACCACCTGTTGGAGCCCCTGCCTCTTGGCGCCTTGCCGATGCTGTTCATTCTGTGTCCCGGGGGCCGGAATCGTTTACTTAAAAAATTTGAGTGTTCAAACCAAGTCGGGTGGATTGAATACTTGAGCTCTGAATAATGGAATCGGACTCCATGCTGCTGCCACCGTACTTTATCAAACTGTCCCAAGTTTAAGTTTGACACTCTGCTGCCGAGCTGACCGTAAAAAAAAACTTTAAGGGACACATGCTGCTGCCACCGCACTTTATCAAACTGTTCCAAATTTAAGGGTGACAAGCTGATGCCAAGCTGACTGCCCAAAAGAATGATATTCTTCATGTGACATTCCGCTGCATAGCAGACCGTTAAAAATTTTCAAGTGAGACACGCTAATGCCAAGCTGACCGTCCAAAAAAATGATATTCTTGATGTGACATTCTGCAGAAAAGCAGACCAATAAAAATATTTAAGTGTGACACGCTAATGCCAAGCTGACCGTTGAAAACATTATAGCAGCAGACCATTCCGCTGCATAGCAGACATTCCGCTGCATAGCAGACCGTTAAAAATTTTCAAGTGAGACACGCTAATGCCAAGCTGATCGTCCAAAAAAATGATATTCTTGATGTGACATTCTGCAGAAAAGCAGACCAATAAAAATATTTAAGTGTGACACGCTAATGCCAAGCTGACCGTTGAAAACATTATATTCTTCATGTGACATTCTGCAGAAGAGCAGACCGTTAAAAACATTTAAGTGTGACACGCTAATGCCGAGCTGAAATTATGGTTGAGTGCCTGCTGATGAGCTGACAGGGCCAAAAATTATGTTGCAGACCCAGCTGGTAACCTGAGTGGCTAACAAATTTGGGTGCAGGCCCAGCTGGTGGACTTTGAGGGCAGCCTAATCAGCTGTTTCATATGATGGAGGAAGAGGACGAGAAGAGGAAGGGGTGCATGATAATACAGTGTATTCAATACACCCTAAAAGCCAGATTTAAGTTTCCTTCATGTTAAGCCACTTTCCTCTGGTGGAGTACAGAAGTCAGGGGCAATCCAGGCCTTCTTCATTTTGATAAGCGTTAACCTGTCAGCATTGTCAGTTGACAGGCGGATGCGCTTATCAGTAATTATGCCCCCAGCGGCACTAAATACCTGCTCAGACAAAATGTTGGAGGCAGGGCAGGCCTGCACCTCCAAGGCGTAGAGCGCCAGTTAGTGCCACGTGTCCAGCTTAGACACCCAATAATTATACGGCACAGAGGAGTCGCTGAGGACGTTGACACGGTCAGCTACGTACTCCTTTACCATCTTCCAAAACTTTTCCCTCCTTGTCACACTAGGCCGCTCATCAGGGTGAGGCTGCTGGCGGGGTGTCATGAAACTGTCCCAAGCCTTGGAGAGTGTTGCCTTGCCTTTGTTGGAACTGCTGTGTGTTCCCCTCGTCTCCCCTCCTCGGGTGGCCAAGAAACTACGTACTCTGCCGCCAGCGTTGTCAGATGGAAATTTGTGGTGCAATTTTTCGACAAGGGCCTTCTGGTATTGCAACATTTTATTTGTCCTCTCCACCACAGGAATGAGAGATGGGAAGTTCTCTTTGTAGCGGGGGTCAAGAAAGGTGAACAACCAGTAATCCATGTTGCCTAATATGCGTATAACGCGCGGGTCACGGGAAAGGCAGCCCTAGTAACGAACCAGATTCGACGTTTAGTTCGTTCGTCAGAACTTTCGTCAAGTCGTATGAATCAGGTTCGTAAATAAAGTTTACTTTTCCACAGAGACCAGATACAAGATTATTTATACAAATCCCTTGTATCCTGGTTGACCCTCGTCGTCAAACCACCCTTTTGGGAGGAGAATGGCCAGATGGGTAATAATCTGGTTCGTTAGGTTCTGTCGCTCGTCCGAACGAACGTTCGGAGAACGAAAATAATAACTTATTATTTTCGTTCGTCGAACGTCGTTCGGACGAGCGAACAGAACGTAACGAACCAGATTCGTTTAAGAACTTTTAAGACGAATCTCCCATCAAATGTCCTCGTTCTCTTCCTCCATCCACGCAAGGAAGAGATGACTCTCATCACCCATCCACGCCGAAGAGATGGTGTAAATGTGGTATGCCTACCCTGTGTAGTGGTGGCAACCGTCTCCTCCTCCTCCAATTGGCGCTGAGAAGACGAATTGAGGGTGGTCTGGCTATCACCCTGTGTAGGGTCTTCCCCCATTTCTACCTCTTCCACACGCAGAGCATCTGCCTTTATTGTGAGCAGAAGCTTTTTAGTAGACACAGAAGTGGGATGGTTACGCTGATAATTGCATTATCGCTGCTTACCATCTGTGTAGATTCATCAAAGTTGCGTAACACCTCACAGAGGTCAGACATCAATGCCCACTCGTCGCTTGTAAGGCGCCGACAGTGGTGCAGCTGGTATTCTACTACTGCTCTCTGCTGCTCACAAAGTCTGCTCAACATGTGTAAGGTGGAATTCCATCGCGTGCTCAGGTCGCACAGCAGTCGGTGAGCCAGCAACCGCAAGCGCTGCTGCAGGGTTTCCAGGCCGGCTGAAGCTGTCGGTGACTTGCGAAAATGGGCGCACAGGCGACGCCCCTTCACCAGTAGCTGAGACAAATTGGGGTAGGTTTTCAGAAATCGCTGAACCACTAAGTTGAATACATGTGCCAGGCATGGTATGTGTGGGAGGTTGGCCAGCTCCAAAGCTGCTACCAAGTTGCGGCCGTTATCGGATACAACCATGCCTGGCTATAGGTTGACTGGCGAGAGCTATAGCTCAGCCTGTTCCCTTATGCCATGCCACAGCTCTGCGGCGGTGTGCTGTTTGTCACCCAGGCAAATAAGCTTCAGCACAGCCTGTTGCGGCTTACCGACTGCTGTGCTACACTGCTTCCAGCTACTGACAGAAGTATGAGTGGTGCTGGAAGATGGCAATTCTGCATGGGAAGAAGTGGAGGAGGAGGTGGAGGAAGAGGAGGGGTTGCAGCCGCTACTATAGGTGTCAGCGGAAATCTGGATGGAAGTAGAGCCCGCAATCCTCGGCGTGGGTAGCACCTGGCCATCCCAGGGGACGACTTGCTCCCAGCCTCCACAACGTTCACCCAGTGTGCCGTCAGGGAAATGTAGTGTCCCTGGCCACAAGCGCTTGTCCATTTGTCAGTTAAGTGGACCTTGCCAGTAACTGCGTTGGTCAGGGCCCGGGTTATGTTTCTGGACACATGCTGGTGTAAGGCAGGGACGTCACACCGGGAAAAATAGTGGCGCCTGGGGACTGCGTAACGAGGGACAGCCGCCGCCATCAGGCCGCGAAAGGCCTCGGTGTCCACCAGCCTAAACGGAAACATTCCTAGGGCCAGCAACTTGGAAAGTGGAGCATTTATAGCTATGGCCTGTGGGTGGGTGGCAGGGTATTTGCGCTTGCATTCAAATGCCTGTGTTAAGGACATTTGAACGCTGCGCTGGGACATTGAAGTGGACGTGCTGGCTGATGTTTCCAGCGAAGGTCCAGGTGCAGGGCGGGAGGCATCTGGGCCTGCGTCTTGGACAGCAGGTAACAGAGGGGAAGAGGAGGCAGTGGTGTAGATACAGATCGTGGACCCAGGCGTTCAGACCCCCTTTTAGGGTGCTTTGCTGACATGTGCCGGATCATGCTGGTGGTGGTCAGGTTGCTGGTGTTTACGCCCCTGCTCATCTTGGTACGGCACAGGTTACAAATTACAATCCGTTTATCGCCAGCACTTTCCTCAAAAAACTGCCAGACTGCCAAACACCTAACCCTTGGCAAGGGAGCTGGCCGCAAGGGGCTGCTCCGGGGAACAGTTGAGGGCCTGGTTGGCGTGGCCTGCCTTCTCCCTTTTTCCACCCCAATGCCTCTTCCAGCCTGTTGCGCTGCTGCGGATCCCTCCCCCTCTGTAGTGCTGTCCTCACTCAGCTTGCCACCTTCCCAGGTTGGGTCAGCTATTTCGTCGTCCACCACCTCCTCTTCCACATCCTCACTCTGCTCCTCCTCCTGCCATGGTGAATTAACAAGAACCTGACTTAAATGCGTCTCATCCACAACCTCTTGAGACACTAATTGCCCTTGACTTATTGGCAACTGTGTCTCATCATCATCATCCACCTCGGAGAAAATACTTGTCGTTCCCCATCGTCATCGTCTTCAGACTGTGTTTTTGCTCAATAGGTTGGGAATCAGGGCACAATATCTCCTCATGTCCCACATCAAGCGGCCTTGGCGAGAGGCCCAAGCCAAGGGACAGTGATGAAAAAGCTCCTCGGAATATCCCAATGTGGGATCTCTTCTTTGCCCAGTCTCTGAAAGGTGGGAGGAAGGAGGATCACGGTGAAGATGCGGTTGCCCAGACTCTTGGCTACTGAGACTGGTCTTTGTGGAAGAGGAGGTGGTGCTGAGCCGACTGGAAGCATTATCAGCTGAAATCCAACCAACTACCAGCCATAGCCTCTGCGTTCACCATCAGCAGCACGCCCACTTCCCCGTCCCTTATTCTCACCTCGCGCATATTGTATAGTACAGTGCCTTGCAAAATTATTCGGCCCATTTACTTTCAGTTCAGAAAACTCACTCCAGAAGTTCATTGAGGATCTCTGAATGATCCAATGTTGTCCTAAATGACTGATAAAGATAAATAGAATCCACCTGTGTGTAATCAAGTCTCTGTATAAATGCACCTACTCTGTGATAGTCTCAGGGTTCTGTTTAAAGCACAGAGAGCATCATGAAGACTAAGGAACACACCAGGCAGGTCCGTGATACTGTTGTGGAGAAGTTTAAAGCCGGATTTGGATACCAAAAGATTTCTCAAGCTTTAAACATCCCAAGGAGCACTGTGCAAGCGATCATATTGAAATGGAAGGAGTATCAGACCACTGCAAATCTACCAAGACCCGGCCGTCCTTCTAAACTTTCATCTCAAACAAGGAGAAGACTGATCAGAGATGCAGCCAAGAGGCCCATGATCACCCTGGATGAACTGCAGAGATCTACAGCTGAGGTGGGAGAGTCTGTCCATAGGACAACAATCAGTCGAACACTTCACAAATCTGGCCTTTATGGAAGAGTGGCAAGAAGAAAGCCATTTCTCAAAGATATACATAAAAAGTCTGGTTTACAGTTTGCCACAAGCCACCTGGGAGACACACCAAACATGTGGAAGAAGGTGCTCTGGTCAGATGAAACCAAAATCGAACTTTTTGGAAACAATGCAAAACGATATGTTTGGCGTAAAAGCAACACAGCTCGTCAACCTGAACACACCATCCCCACTGTCAAACATGGTGGTGGCAGCATCATGGTTTGGGCCTGCTTTTCATCAGCAGGGACAGGGAAGATGGTTAAAATTGATGGGAAGATGGTTGGAAGCCAAATACAGGACCATTCTGGATGAAAACCTGTCGGAGTCTGCAAAAGACCTGAGACTAGGACGGAGATTTATCTTCCAACAAGACAATGATCCCAAACATAAAGCAAAATCTACAATGGAATGGTTCAAAAATAAACATATCCAGGTCTTAGAATGGCCAAGTCAAAGTCCAGACCTGAATCCAATTGAGAATATGTGGAAAGAGCTGAAAACTGCTGTTCACAAACGCTCTCCATCCAACCTCAAAGAGCTCAAGCTGTTTTGCAAGGAAGAATGGCCAAGAATTTCAGTCTCTAGATGTGCAAAACTGATAGACATAACTCAAGCGACTTGCAACTGTAATCGCAGCAAAAGGTGGCGTAACAAAGTATTAATGCAAGGGGGGCCGAATAATTTAGTACGCCCCACTTTTCAGTTTTATTATTAAAAAAAAAGTTTAAATGATCCAATAAATTTCGTTCGACTTCACAATTGTGACCCACTTGTTGTTGATTCTTCTCCAAAAATTTAAAATGTTATATCTTTTTGTTTGAAGCCTGAAATGTGGCAAAAGGTTGAAAAGTTCCAGGGGGCCGAATACTTTTGCAAGGCACTGTATATATGCAACTTGTTCACAACTACAGTACTGCAGATTTTTAATAACTGTAAGATTAGAAAAATTTAAACGAATGTACAATATTCTGAATGCGGTACCGTTATAGAGCAGCAGCAAATGAGGAACTGCGGCCTAAATTAACAGTATTAAATACGGATGTCAGCTGCAGAGACTTGAGAACGGTTGTAATACGCTGTCCACCTAGCGTTACTGGCAGAGCACACCTGTTTTTTTTTTTTTTTTTTGCCACCCAAAAAAATAAAAAAGACGTATTTCACAATGGACTTTTTGGAACAGCGACAATCTTTCTACCTACCCAAATACTATCCCTATTGTTTAATTCCCTCCTAGGGAAAATTGAGCTGCAACAGCAAATGAGGAACTGCGGCCTAAATAAACAGTATTAAATACGGATGTCAGCTACAGAGACTTTTTAACGGCTGTAATACGCTGTGCACCTAGCGTTACTGGCAGAGCACACCTGTTTTTTTTTTTGCCACCCAAAAAAATAAAAAGACGTATTTCACAAGGGAGTTTGGTCTTTTTGAAACCGCGACAATCTTTCTACATACCCAAATACTATCCCTATTGTTTAATTCCCTTTCCCTAGGGAAAATTGAGCTGCAGCAGCAAATGAGGAACTGTGGCCTAAATGAACGGTATTAAATACGGATGTCAGCTACAGAGACTTTTGAACGGTTGTAATACACTGTGCACCTAGCGTTACTGGCAGAGCACACCTGGGGTTTTTTTGCCACTCAAAAAAATAAAAAAAGACGTTTTTCACAATGGACTTTGGTCTTTTTGGAACAGCGACGATCTTTCTACCTACCCAAATACTATCCCTATTGTTTAATTCCCTCCTAGGGAAAATTGAACTTCAGCAGCAAATGAGGAACTGCGGCCTAAATGAACGGTATTAAATACGGAGGTCAGCTACAGAGACTTTTGAACAGCTGTAATACACTGTGCACCTAGCGTTACTGACAGGGCACACCTGGGTTTTTTTTTACACCCAAAAATTTAAAAAATAAAACATATTTCCCAATGGACGTTTGAACAATGATAGTTACCCTGCCTATATAAATTCTATCAATAAGCAAATGTTATACTGCAAGACGCAAAAGAATAACTGCAGACTTAACAGCGGAAATTATAGCAAAGTATGTCAGGTATATAGTATACAGAGAGTGTCCTACAGCATGCAGCAACAGCAGCACATGTGTCATTAATGGCAGGACACCTAGTGCTATTTTCACCAACTGTAAAGTACTCAAATATCAGTAAATAGAGGTTTGTGACAGATAAAATGGCCCTTACAGGGGATTTTGGGTCTTTTTTGAGTGGTTTCTATCCCTTCCTAGCGTGCTTCTCTCCCTACAGTGTATGTCCCTCCTTGCTGCAGCAGCGCTTGTGGCGTTAACGGCAGGCCACCTAGCGCTATTTTCAACACTTTCAAAGTACTAAAATATAAAAAATAATACATTTGTACCAGATATAATAGCCCTTAAAAGGGCTTTTGGGTCTTTTTGGAGAGATTTCTATCCGTGCCTAGCGTGCTTATCTCCCTGCACTCTCTTTCCCTCCTTGCAGCACCTCTCCCTGTCTAACACTGGCCGGGTCACATGTCACTGGGTGCTTTATGCACCTGTTGACGCGTTCCCGGCCATCCAATCAGTGTAATGCCAGTAGCTAACATGGCTACTGGCATTACACTGAATGCCATACCTCCATGCACGCTAATTGGCTAATTAGCATGCGGGGAGGGGACTCGAGCATGGCGCTCGAGCACACGCGGTATTCGGCCGAATACCGCGTGTACCCAAGCACCGCCATGCTCGGCCGAATAGTGTATTCGGCCGAACATGTTCGCTCAACACTAAGCACGCCACATTCCTGCCTGACCCTGAGATTTGTCTTCATGGATTCTTTTGGGACACACAAGCATCACTCTAAATAGACACTTTCCATTAAAACTTAAAGGGTTGTCTCACTTCTGCAAATGGCATATATCGATAAAATTAATAGAAGGCACTTACTAATGTGTTATGATTGTCCATATTGCTTCCTTTGCTGGATTGATTTATTTTTCATTTGCATTATATACTGCTCATATCCGGGGGTTATGACCACCCAGCAATCCAGCAGTGGTGGATGTGATTGCACAGTTCAGGAAAGTCCCAGACTCTCTGCTGACCGGGACTGTGTACAGTCATTAATTTCAGGTATATCCGTTCTAAAGCCAGATTTTCTGCCAGATGATGGCTAATGAGCGTTCATAGTAACAGTCATTAGCTATCATCTGGCAGTCTAACACTGCCGCGATTACCCGATGAACAAGCTCATTCATCGGGCAATCGAGAATGCTGAAAGATTGCGATTTACCGGCAGCAGATGTACTGTCTATTCATGATGTGCTACCAGCAAATAACTAGACAGAATGGGAATGAGTGATGGCATAACTATCACTCCTCCCCATGCTGTGGAGGAGATCGCTTCATGTAATAGCAGCGGTCTCCTCTTGTAGCAAGCAGACGGTTGACAGGAAGGATTGCTTCCCTTCAGACAATCGCCTGTAGAATTGACTGGTTTAATACAGGATTTACTCCCTTCACTATATATTATAGCATTTGGAAAATGTAATCTCAAATTATCAAGAAGACACAAGATATATTTGACTTTTGCCCACTGCTCACCCTACCACACTTGTTCTCTCTTGTGCAATCATGTGATACAAGTTGGCTAATGAGAATCAATTTTCCTTTCCATTTATAAATCTCCAGTTGTGAGATCGTACAGACTCATTTTTTATTACCATGTACCCCTTACTACTGTAATATGTATCAGTCTGACTGCTAGACATACATGCCTCTACAATGAACTCAAATACATTTAGGTAAACATACTGTACAATAATATACAGGCACCTCCTGATCACCAGCTGCTTTAACTCCTTGCACTCAGGACCCGCCGATTCTTCACATGAAACACTTCCAATAAACAGCAAGGGACGCTTGTATTGCAAAACTTCTCTTCTTTATCAAATATTTCCAAATACAATAGTAAATGAGACAGTATATTCATACCAGTCCATTAGATGTTGCATAAAATACTTAGCAGCAGCAGGACATACATAGTAGCTTGGCTCACCCTAGAGATGGACAAGACATAGGGGGGAATTTATCATTAGGAGAATATTTGAAGTCAGTTTTGCTTGCATCTATGTTAGAGTACTTTGTGCCACATTTATCAAACGTCACAGGTTGTTTGATAAATGTGACTTGTCCTTAAACCTAACACTTCTATCTAGAGAAGCTACTCCACTTTTCCTACTCCACCCTCCTCCTGGAGTGAGATTGCGACTATTTTGCGACTTTTTTAAAAAAGTCGCAATGATAAATCTGGAGTGAAACTCATTAACATGGCTAACCACACCCACTTTTCCACCCATATTACAAACTGGAGTGAGTGGTGTACACATGCAAAAAGTCGCAAAAAATTGCGCAAAACAGTCGCAAAAGCCCTATCGTGCGACTTTTTGAAGACAGAATTCTGGAGTGAAGGTGTGATAAATCAGGGCCATAGTGTACATCACCTACAACATTTAGGAGAAAGATTGAGAAAAGAGCTGGCACCTGAAATGTTTTAGGTGATATGCACCATGCCTTGATCTAGAGCCAGAATATGGGTACATTAGTACCAGCATCAGTTATTCAGCTAGAAACAGTAGCAATAGTAGTAATAGTAGACTGCAGCTACCCCTGCTGGCTTCAGAAAGGGATGAGATTGTGGATTGGGTGGCTCGCTCCTCTCAGTCCAAGTGGGATAACGAGTCCAACAATGTGCCGTGGAGCCAGGGGTCACAGCATTCCTCCTGCCACTCCTTGCAATCCCAAAAAGGCTTTCAGTGAAGTCCTCTGTCTTCACTGCTACTTCCTAGTGGGGTACCTTCCTTTTTCCTAAGAAGTGGTAAGAAAACCCCAACATGCCCAAAGAACATCCAGCGCCATGTCTGCATTGGAATCTGGTGATGCCGCTGATGCTGTGGATGGGTTAGGCTCAAAACATGCCAGAACTAAGCCAAGCTCAGCTGCCTCTACCTGTGCTGTGTGAGTATCTCCCGTCTGGCATTTTTTCTCCATGCTGCTGGAAGACAAAAGCATTGCATTGTGCAAGCTGTGCAAGAGCGAAATAAGATGTGGGCAGGCAAACAAAAACATAGGCAATAAAGTGTCATTGGTATCGTCATAATACCTTTCTACTTCTCCCGCTCAGACTCCTCCTACGCTTCATCATCAGCCATCGCTAACGGATTGCGTGGCCAGGAAACTACTCTACATGCCCAGCAATCAACCCAGTGCTTTCTTAAGTACACTGGCTTGCACAAGGTGCTGGAAAATCCAGGAGACTGTCCAAGCACTTTAGCCACTCTTAGGGCCCATTCACGGAATAGATTGCGGAATAGATGCAGCCCCATTCATTTCTATTGCCGGCATTTGATCTTGCCAAGCCGTGGCTCCGCAAGAAATAATAGAACATGTCCTATTCTTGTCCGCAATAGCAAATTGTGGAACACACACTGGTCGGCATCCGCGGTATTGCGGATCTGCATTTTTGCGGATCCACAATACCACGGCCGTCTGAACGGCGAGGAACGCTCTCCTGGACCTGCAGCCACAAAACAGCCTGGCGCTACACCGCTTAATCAGCCAACCCGCTGGAATTCAACATTGAACATGCTCGAGCATTTGTATGAGCAGCGGAAGGCTTTTTGTCATGCACCAGACAGCCTCAGCAGCTGTCAGGCAATGGCAGCTCATTTGAGATTCCTGTCAGGTGCTGAAGCCCTTCAAAAAGGCCACAAAGTTTTATTTATCTTAGAACAGACATTGATGCTCATGCAGCAGGGGACATCAGCAGAAGAGCTAATGTTTTCCTCTCGCAGAAAGGGAGGAAACATTACTTTCTTAACAGGAAACACTGTGTACGCAGCTTGCCGCACCTTACTAGGAGCAGATGCCTGCTGCCAGCGTGTCTGAATGGGACTTCCCTTACAGCATCCCACAGAGTAACCCCCCTCCCCTGCCATGAGCAGCAGAAGCCACAATAGCAGCAGCCAGTTCAGTCTTTTCATGATGGAGCAGCTTTTCCAAGTGCCACAACAGGCTATGGCCAGTCAGCAAGACAACAGTTCCCGCCTCAATGCTTAAGTTCAGGTCTACGTAAACTATGACAACTCTCTCATGCATATCATGTTCCCTGACCCCATGGATTTCTGGGCAGGCAGACTTGAACAATGGCCTGAACTGGCACAGCAGATTCTTTCTTCTTTCTTGGCCAGCTTCCAGTGTCATCTCAGAGAGGGTTTTCAGCACTGTGGGGGGAGTGGTGACACCCAAATGAACCAACTTGTCCTCTGCCACTGTCCAAAACATCACTTTTGTCAAAATGAACCAAGCATGGATTCAGGAGGATTTTCACACTTCTCCAGCTGAGGCCTATGAATAGATCTGGCCTTGCTGGCAGTGCCCCATCTTGTCACTGTTGCGGTCTGCCTGTCTGAAGCTATAAATCCACTGCTGTGACCTGCCTATCATCACTTTCTGTACAGCTGCTGCTACAGCAGTCAAAAGAGCATTTACCCACAGCTATGCATCCCCAGGATAGGTCTTCCATATTAAATTGTTGGGGGTCTGCACAACCCCATTAAAGGGGTTGTGTCACTTCAGCAAATAGCATGTCAGAGAAAGTTATTAGAAGCCACTAATTAAAGAATTGTGATTGTCTATATTGCCTCCTTTGCTGGATTGATTCATTTTTCCATCACATTATACACTGCTCATTTCCATGGTTACGACAACCTTGCAATCCAGCAGCAGTTACTGTGCTTGCACACTATAGAAAAAAGCACAGGCCAATGTGTGCTCCCATGGTCCAGGTCTGAACTTTTTCCTATAGTGTGCAAGCACGGCCACTGCTGATGGATTGAAGGATGGTCGTAACCATGGAAAAGAGAAGTGTATAGTGTGATAGAAAAATGAATACAGCCAGCAAGGAAGCAATATGGATGATAACAATACATTAGTAAGTGGCTTGTATTAACTTTCTCTACATGATAAATGCCACTTACTGAAGTGACAATCTCTTTAACCTTTGGATACCGGAGGTTTTTTCGGTTTAGCGTTTTCATTTTTCTACCCTATTTTCCGGATGCCATAACTTTTTTATATTTCCGTTCACATAGCTGTATTAAGGCTTATTTTTTGCGGGACAAGTTGTACTTTCGAATGCTACCATTAATTATGGCATAAAATGGGTGGGAAGCGGAAAAAAAATTCCAAATGTGTTGGAATTGGAAAAAAAATGCAATTCCTCCACCGTTTTACGGGTTTTGTTCCCACAGCGTTCCATTTGTGGCAAAACTGACCCAAGCCCTTCATTCTCTGGGTCAGTACAATTACAACGATACCCTATATATATATATAGGTTAATTATGTTTAAATAGTGTAAAAATAAATTTAAACTTTGAAAATATATATTTTTTTTCTTACATCGTCATATTCTAACCCCCATAACTTTTTTATAATTACATCCACTGAGCTGTTTAGGGGCTCATTTTTGAGGGACAATCCATAGTTTTTATTGATACCATTTTGGAGTGTGCATGACTTTTTGATCACATTTTATTAAATTGTTTGGGGTAAGAAAAGTAATGAAAAAATGGCAAATCTGCCATTTTAACCCCTTTTTCCATTACACAATTCGCCGTATTGATTTTTTTTATATATATATATATATTTTAAAAGTATAGGTTGTTTTTGTTTGCGGTATTTATATTTATTGTTATTTAGGTATTTATTTTTTAAACTTTTATATTTTTATTTTTTATATTTTATTTTTTTATGTTTTTTAACTTTTTTTATTTTTTGTGATGTATTTTAAGCATCATATGTGAACTTGTAAATTTTTTTAAAAATTTTTAATTTTGAACTATCAGGGATTTTTTACATGCAATTTAATGCCAGGTTTGCTCATTTCTAGAGTTGAGCGAACGTGCTCGTAACGTGCTCGGATCCCCTGCGCTCACATGGGCGCAGCCATCCGGATCCGTCCTCCTCACCCGACTGCAAGTCGGTGAGGACGGATCTGGATGCCATAACTTTATATTTTACACATTTGTGAGTGCAAGTCTGTCGGATTTCACACTAGTCAAATTTGCAGCCTATAGTGCAGATCGGAAGAGGATACTTGGATTTATCCCGGTGTTGTTTTCCATGGAAGTAGGAGGCACAACAAGTCCACATGTCCACTCAATGAGCAGATTGTGATTCTTACCCGGAGCGGGTCTACTTTTATTTTATTTTATTTACTTTTATTTATTTTATTTTCATTTGAGAATTGAAATACTGTTTTGTATAGTCTGAAAAGCTGGCAGCCATCTTAGACCAAAGCAAAGGGGACCAAGAATTGTTAGATTATTATTATTAGGAGGGCAGCAGGTGGGTTTGCTATTTATTTCATAACTAATATTAAATTTTTATGTAAAATCTCAGTTCCCCTAATTTTGAAACCACTATAAGAAAATTATAGTTCTCATTGGAAAATAATAAAGGTTAGGTTAGGTTTCAGCTAAGACTGAATTTGTTATCATATTTATATAATAGTATTACATATTTAAAAGTCTGATGATACCCTTATTAGCATGGGTTTTCCAATATAAGAGTAAATATTATAATGCTTACCATAGTGTCCATATCATTTAACAGTCTAATAGGATTAGATTGCCCATATAACAATCATATACAAAATGACGAAAGGGTAAAAATACCCAATCCGGCTATCATCCCTACACACTGAGCAAGACTCAGAAAATACTACTAACCTACAAAGGACAACAGAGTCCATATAGCTCAAAAAGTCAATTTTATTAATAGTAATTAAATAACATTACACTATTAAAAAAAGAGGCAAATGGAGATAAAGAGCACAAAACGGTGCGGCTCACCTGGATCACCAGCACCCAAACACTGTATATTGGGCAATGATATAAAAATATCAATGCTGTATACCAGTTATACATGTAAACATTACTATAGCCTGAGAATACCAATATACACATAATGGAAATCTATACATAAGTTTGCCAAAGTGGCCTCAATAGGACAAATATCAAATAGAGAAGACATCCATATAAAGCACAGAATAGTATGAACAGGCAAAAGGATGCAGCATAGATATTTGTAACAATAAATACATACAACCTATCCATAAAAACGGGTGTTGTGTCCAGGAGAGCCGCATACCCCAATGTACGTTTGACGGACCACGCCTTAATCTGGGTGTACGACTCTCCTTGGTAAAGTGCAAACATATATAACCTAGCCCACCAATCAGTGTGTCCCAAAAGTTAATTAATACACTCCTACCTGTGTGATAGAGTCAATCAGCGCCAAAAACGGAAGTGCAGACACGCATTAACAACATGTGGGCCAGAAATACGCCGCAGTCACGTGATGGCCGCCGGCATCAAAAGAACTAAAGTAGGGGCTCGTCACTCTAGAAGCGCGAGCATAAGAAATAACCAGGTAGGAGGTCCATAACTACATCAAAACAATAATAGAGAAATGGACAGAGAGAAAGAGATTGAAATAATGAAAAAATGATGTAAAAACAAAGAATGAAAAAATTGGACAGAGACGGAGGGATAAAATAAATACCATAAGATATAAATAGAGAGAGGGGAGAGAAAAAAAAAATAGTGAATAAAGTGCAATTAATGCGTTTCAATGGAAATGACAGAAATGCATATGGCAAATCAAAACAAATTACACATCATATTTAACAGTGCCTGCCATGACAATGCACTTTTAGTTCCTTAGTAGCTGAAGTCCCCATTGTGTTGTATCAAGCATTGACATCCATAGAACAAAAATGTTGGGTATGCTCTTTAAAACGAATTTAAATTGTATTCAACAGAAAAAAATAAAACTATAATAAAGATGGTCCACTCTACCCCCAGGCTTTGTGGCCATTTCACACAGTGGGTATTAAATAAATTAAGAGGGAAAGGGGAGATAAGAATAAGCAGCAATAAACAAAATACACAAGGGATGATTAATCTTATCTAGAGCTCTCCCAGATATATAATAGATGGTGTCCTAGTTGTACACATCTTTATGTGCTCTTCATTCTGTGAAAAAAGCATGAGAATTATCTTTGACTTATCTGAAATGTAATCAATACTTTAATTTCTGCATTAAAGAACAGTTGGCATTTAATCACATCAATCAAGTTGTTAAGGGAGACACGGTCTTTTCATTATGGATAGGTCACATACCACAGGGGGACTGCCACTGGCAGCTGAAGAGTTCGACTCTGAGTTTTAAATGTGTTTTTATGGTGACCTGGGTTACCAGCGTCTCATGTATTAGTGTAACTGAGCCTTACTGGTGTGCTCTTAGTATGCCTGCTGTCTATATTAATAGACTAAACATATGTCTTATTAGACTTTTGTAATGCTGTGAAATAGATGTAGGCAAAAATTAGGGATAAAATCATTTTGACAGAAGGTGACAATAACTGTACCAATTCATACACTTATATGTTTAAATAAAGTCTCTGTGCCATTACTATTTACCGTATTATTCACCCTTTCAGCTTCTGATTTCATGGTAGAAAGTTGTTTAGATATTTCATGTGCGTATTCCATTTAGCACATGAATGTTTGTGAGTAATGTACTTTTGTGAAGTGCCTTCATTTTGACAAATTACAGTTTATAATACTGTAGACAAACAAAATGAATACTGTATCTTAACTACCCAGGCATACTCTGCATGCAACTGTACAACACTGTCATGATATAACCCTACATAGAAAACATTTCCGCCAAATATTGAAAAATGTTTATCTAAAATTCTATATATTACATTTTTATATGTAAATATCTGTATTTTGTAGCCAGAAACAGTAGCCTACTCTTTTGGAATTCAAAGAATGAAACCTTGGTTGTGTAACAATTTTATCTCTTTATGCCAGTTTGCCGTACAATATATAACAATATATGAATCTTACACTCCTGATTTAGCAAAGTGACAGAATATTGTTTAAAAATGTGCTATCATTTAGTTAAAATGTCAGCTTAAAGGATATGGACACCTTTGTAAAAAAAAAAAAAAAAATTACACTAATTAATTTTTTTTGTGCAGAAAATAATTTCCCCCATTGGTTGTCTTTATTTTTCTTTTTTTGTTTTCCTTCTACAGCCTGCTGCACTTCCTATACACAGCAGGCTGCTTCCAGTGAGTTTACAGAGAATCCGGCAGATGACGGATTTTCTGTAACTCCTACTGCCTCCACCGGGAGCACGCACTGCTCTCCCTGCTACTGACTGCTAATGACAGCCTCAGCCTGGGCTGTAAAACATGTCTCAGGCTGGGGCTGTCATTAGTATACACATGAGTAATGACGGCCCGCCCCTCCATTCAGTATGGCAGCGCAGCTGTTCTGCACACATACCTTTCTCCCCTCCATCCCCCCAGTGCGAGTCCCCTCAGCCCCCCCCCTCCCCTAGCAGGGAAGAAAAGAACAACCCCCCTTCCCCAGAACAGCAGCACAGAACATCACGCCCCCCTCCGTTCAGGATGGCCGAGCACGAGTCCCCTCAGCCCCCCCTCCCCTAGCACGGCAGCACAGAACTCCCCCCTCCCATCAGGATGGCCGAGCAGAGCAGAGTGTCAACAATAATAGCTGACACTCTGCATGATAACCCCTTCCATGCTGCGGTCCGGCAAGACCATTGTATGGAAGGAGATAACCATACAGTAGCAGCGTCCATATGGTTACCATGGCAACCGGATGCCTTCACAGGCATCCGGCTTGCCCTGGTGTATCTGAGCCTGATTAGGCTCCTTCTAAAGGCAGGAGACTAATCAGGCTAAGTGTAATTGAAAATACACTATACAAGTACTGCAGTGTATTGTCAATGCATCAGACCCACTGGATCTACAAGAACCAAGTGGGTCTGGGTAAAAAAAAAAGTAAAAACATATAATTGATTAAAAATGTAAAAAATAAAAAACACTCAACATGCTTGGTATCGCCGTGTTTGTAACAACCTGATGTATAAAAGGATCTTGTTACTTTTACCGCACAGTGAACGCCATAAAAAAAAAAAAATTATGATGGAATTGCAATTTTGCCTACCCCACTTCCCAAAAAATGCTATAAAAAGTGATTAAAAGAATCATATGTACCCAAAATTTGTACCAATCAAACCGTCACTTCATCCCACAAAAAATGAGCCCCTACCTAAGACAATTGGCTAAAAAAAATGGCTTTCAGAAAATAGACACAACCTGCTCTATAAAATAGCATGTTATCCAACCTGTCTGGTAAACCCTGTAAAAAAAAAAAAAACTGGGCGAAAAAAAGCCATTTCTTATCACCTTAGATCACAAAAAAAGTAAAAATGAGCCCCAACCTAAGACAATCGCCCAGAAAAAATAAAAAAATATGGCTTTCAGAAAATGGAAACACAAAAACATGTTTGTTTTTTTTCAAAAATGCTTTTATTGTGTAAAATAAAATGTAAAAAATGCACATATTAGGCATCGCTGTGTCCGTAATAACCTGCTCTATAAAAATAGCATGCGATCCAACCTGTCTGGTTAAAGCCGTAAAAAAAAATCGGGCCAAAGAAGCCATTTTTATCACCTTATATCACAAAAAATGTAATATCAAGCGATTAAAAAGTCATATGTGCCCCAAGATGGTACCAATCAAACAGTAATCTCATCCCACAAAAAATGAGCCCCTACCTAAGACAATCGCCCAAAAGATAAAAAAGATATGGCTTTCAGAAAATGAAGACACTAAAATATGATTTTTTTGTTTCAAAACTGCTCAAAACCAAAATATATTCCTAAAAAAACAGACATACTAAGTATCGCCGCGTCCGTAACATGCCCTATAAAAATATCACATGATCCAACCCGTCTAGTAAACGCTGTAAAAAATAAAAACCGTGCCAAAAAAACCATTTTTTATCACCTTACAACACAAAAAGTATAATACCAAGCGATCAGAAAGTCATATGTGCCCCAGAATGGTACCAATGAAACCAACATCTCATCCCGCAAAATATGAGACCCTACTTATGACAATCGCTCAAAAAATATTTTCAGAAAATGGAGACACAAAAACATGATTTTTTTTTCAAAAATAACTTTATTGTGTAAATCCTAAATAAAATTGAAAAAACTGACATATTAGGTAACGCTGCGTCGTTACGACGTGCTTTATAAAAATATCACATTACCTACCCTGTCAGGTGAACATTGGAAAAAAAAAAAACTGCCAGAACAGCAATTTTTTGATTACCTTGCCTTACAAAAAGAATAATATATATACAGTACAGACCAAAAGTTTGAACACACCTTCTCATTCAAAGAGTTTTCTGTATTTTCATGACTATGAAAATTGTAGATTCACACTGAAGGCATCAAAACTATGAATTAACACATGTGGAATTATATACTTGACAAAAAAGTGTGAAACAACTGAAAATATGTCTTCTATTCTAGGTTCTTCAAAGTAGCCACCTTTTGCTTTGATTACTGCTTTGCACACTCTTGATGAGCTTCAAGAGGTAGTCACCTGAAATGGCATTCCAACAGTCTTGAAGGAGTTCCCAGAGATGCTTAGCACTTGTTTGCCCTTTTGCCTTCACTCTGCGGTCCAGCTCACCCCAAACCATCTCGATTGGGTTCAGGTCTGGTGACTGTGGAGGCCAGGTCATCTGGCGTAGCACCCCATCACTCTCCTTCTTGGTCAAATAGCCCTTACACAGCCTGGAGGTGTGTTTGGGGTCATTGTCCTGTTGATAAATAAATGATGGTCCAACTAAACGCAAACCGGATGGAATAGCATGCCGCTGCAAGATGCTGTGGTAGCCATGTTGGTTCAGTATGCCTTCAATTTTGAATAAATCCCCAAAAGTGTCACCAGCAAAGCACCCCCACACCATCACACCTCCTCCTCCATGCTTTATGTGGGAACCAGGCATGTAGAGTCCATCCGTTCACATTTTCTGTGTCGCACAAAGACACGGTGGTTGGAACCAAAGATCTCAAATTTGGACTCATCAGACCAAAGCACAGATTTCCACTTGTCTAATGTCCATTCCTTGTGTTCTTTAGCCCAAACAAGCCTCTTCTGCTTGTTGCCTGTCCTTAGCAGTGGTTTCCTAGAAGCTATTTTACCATGAAGACCTGCTGCACATAGTCTCCTCTTAATAGTTGTTGTAGAGATGTGTTTGCTGCTAGAACTCTGTGTGGCATTGACCTGGTCTCTAATCTGAGCTGCTGTTAACCTGCGATTTCTGAGGCTGGTGACTCGGATGAACTTATCCTCTGCAGCAGAGGTGACTCTTGGTCTTCCATTCCTGGGGCGGTCCTCATGTGAGCCAGTTTCTTTGTAGCGCTTGATGGTTTTTGCGACTGCACTTGGGGACACTTTCAAAGTTTTCCCAATTTTTTGGACTGACTGAACTTCATTTCTTAAAGTAATGATAGCCACTCGTTTTTCTTTACTTAGCTGCTTTTTTCTTGCCATAATACAAATTCTAACAGTCTATTCAGTAGGACTATCAGCTGTGTATCAACCTGACTTCTGCCCAACACAACTCATGGTCCCAACCCCATTTATAAGGCAAGAAATGCCACTTATTAAACTTGACAGGGCACACCTATGAAGTGAAAACCATTTCAGGTGACTATCTCTTGAAGCTCATCAAGATTGTGCAAAGCAGTAATCAAAGCAAAAGGTGGCTACTTTGAAGAACCTAGAATATAGGACATATTTTCAGTTGTTTCACACTTTTTTGTTAAGTATATAATTCCACATGTGTTAATTCATAGTTTTGATGCCTTCAGTGTGAATCTACAATTTTCATAGTCAAGAAAATACAGAAAACTCTTTGAATGAGAAGGTGTGTCCAAACTTTCGGTCTGTACTGTATATATATATATATATATATATATATATATATATATATATATATACACTCACCGGCCACTTTATTAGGTACACCATGCTAGTAACGGGTTGGACCCCCTTTTGCCTTCAGAACTGCCTCAATTCTTCGTGGCATAGATTCAACAAGGTGCTGGAAGCATTCCTCAGAGATTTTGGTCCATATTGACATGATGGCATCACACAGTTGCCGCAGATTTGTCGGCTTCACATCCATGATGCGAATCTCCCGTTCCACCACATCCCAAAGATGCTCTATTGGATTGAGATCTGGTGACTGTGGAGGCCATTTGAGTACAGTGAACTCATTGTCATGTTCAAGAAACCAGTCTGAGATGATTCCAGCTGTATGACATGGCGCATTATCCTGCTGAAAGTAGCCATCAGATGTTGGGTACATTGTGGTCATAAAGGGATGGACATGGTCAGCAACAATACTCAGGTAGGCTGTGGCGTTGTAACGATGCTCAATTGGTACCAAGGGGCCCAAAGAGTGCCAAGAAAATATTCCCCACACCATGACACCACCACCACCAGCTTGAACCATTGATACAAGGCAGGATGGATCCATGCTTTCATGTTGTTGACGCCAAATTCTGACCCTACCATCCGAATGTCGCAGCAGAAATCGAGATTCATCAGACCAGGCAACGTTTTTCCAATCTTCTACTGTCCAATTTCGATGAGCTTGTGCAAATTGTAGCCTCAGTTTCCTGTTCTTAGCTGAAAGGAGTGGCACCCGGTGTGGTCTTCTGCTGCTGTAGCCCATCTGCCTCAAAGTTCGACGTACTGTGCGTTCAGAGATGCTCTTTTGCCTACCTTGGTTGTAACGGGTGGCAATTTGAGTCACTGTTGCCTTTCTATCAGCTCAAACCAGTCTGCCCATTCTCCTCTGACCTCTGGCATCAACAAGGCATTTCCGCCCACAGAACTGCCGCTCACTGGATGTTTTTTCTTTTTCGGACCATTCTCTGTAAACCCTAGAGATGTTTGTGCGTGAAAATCCCAGTAGATCAGCAGTTTCTGAAATACTCAGACCAGCCCTTCTGGCACCAACAACCATGCCACGTTCAAAGGCACTCAAATCACCTTTCTTCCCCATACTGATGCTCGGTTTGAACTGCAGGAGATTGTCTTGACCATGTCTACATGCCTAAATGCACTGAGTTGCCGCCATGTGATTGGCTGATTAGAAATTAAGTGTTAACGAGCAGTTGGACAGGTGTACCTAATAAAGTGGCCGGTGAGTGTATATATATATATATATATAATTAAAAAAACAAAATATCAAAATGGTGTGTAGTAGAAAAGGCTTAGCTGCCCATAGCATCAGATTTCACCTTTCATTTTTCACAGCTTCATTGGAAAATGAGAGGAATAATCTGATTGGTTGCTATCGGCAACTAAGCCAGTTCTATTTTACATCAGTTTTGATAAAGCTTTTACTGTGTTAGTGGAAATGCATGAAAACATGGAGAAAAACTACAAAATACATATAGATAATGGCCATAGTCAGATTTGAGTCCAGTACTGTAAGACAGCAGTGATAACCACTGAGCTAACATATCGTCCAGTTTAACCCCTTCCTGACCACCACCATACATGATGGCATCCCTTCCTGTCTCATCTACTTTCATATTGCATAAATTTAGGACAATAATAATAAGTATATAAGTAAATAAGTATTTTTTGTGTACATGTGCCTAGTGACATCTGTTGAGGAAGAGAGAAATAATATGTAGTTCAATTACTGGTCTGAAAGAAATGTCATGGAGTCATGTAGACAGCAACCATATGATGCTGCAATGCAGAAGATAGTAACAGCACATAACAAATAAAAATGCTTTTACAATAAAAAGAACACTATTATGTTAACATTATGTTATGGTTGTTGTTTTTTTTTTTTAATTTTATTTTAACCAGACTGCATAGAGCCTGTTCACACATCAGTTATTTGATCAGTTATTTCCATCAGTTTTTGTGAGCCAAAACCAGGAGTGGAGCCTTCACAGAGATTTGTGTTTTTGACTCCCACCTGGTTTTGGCTCACAGTAAGGCCGCATTCAGATGGCTGTAGTATTGTGGATCTGCAAAAATGCGGATCCGCAATACCACGAATGCCGCCCGGTGTGTGTTCTGCAATTTGCGGAACACAGGGTCGGGCGCCCCGTTCAAAATGTCTATTCTTGTCCGCTGTTGCAGACAAGAATAGGACATGTCCTATTTTTTTGTGTGGAGCCGTGCCACGGCTGTCTGCTGTCATTGAAGTGAATGGGGCCGCATCTATTCTGCAAAATTGCGGAATAGATGCAGATCCATTCACACAGTCGTGTGAAAGGGCCCTAACTAATGGAAATAACTGATCAAATAACTGACCTGTGAACAAGCCCTTAGTGAGTGTGCTGGACTGTTTGCGACTGTTGAGTGGAGATAACTTGCTGGTTGTAAAGCGACCCCATTTGTTTTCACTATGTGGGATTCGGGCTGCACTGATTTTTGGTTGCAAAAAGTGTGTTGTGCCCTTTGTCACTATGTTAAGCCTCATTCACACGTCAGTGTTTCACGGACGTGTGCTGTATGTGTTCTCCACGGACAGCACACATCCCCATTCATTTTAATGTGTCTTCAGACATCAGTGTTTCATCACGGTCCGTGGGTCAGTGTTTTCAGCACGGATGCATGTCTTATCTTGATCCGTTTTCCCAGATCCCTCACGCCCATTATAGTCTATGAGTCTGTGAAAACCACGGATGCAACACGGATGCTATCCGTGTTGTATCCGTGTTTCACTGATCATTAAGAAGAGATGCTTTGAAAATTATTTTTCAGCTGTTCACTGTCAGTGAAACACCGATGCAACACGGACGGCAAAACACGGACCCATGGACCCAACATGATCCTTCACGGACAGCTTCACGGATGCCTCACTGACCACCTGCTCATGGATTTGAGCACGGACGTGTGAATGAGGCTTTACTTCAGCCAAATGCAGGATTTGTGGCAGTTTTTTTTTTTTTTGGAGCCCAATACTAGAGCAAATCAAAACCAATCAAGCAATTAAAATCCTCCAGCAATGGCTTTGGAAAACAAGACAACTTATGTTATTTTAGCAGGTAAACCAATCTGGTTCCCGTGGGCAGCTGCTCACTTTTATTTGCACCTTTTTTTCATGAAACCCCTAATACATCTTAATAGAAATGATAGGAATGAATCTAAAAATAATATAATCTGGTCTGTTACAGATCAGATTTTCAGATGAAAGAAATGTGAAAAAATATGAGTTTTAGTCATGATAAATAATAAGAAAGTTGAATGGCATAAAATGTAGCTAATTGGAAAGTCTAAGAATATTTTTCAAAAAATATGTCATATAGGCCTGTCTATTTATCCAATATCTATCTATCTATCTATCTATCTATCTATCTATCTATCTATCTATCTATCTATCTATCTATCTATCTATCTCATATCTATCTATCTATCTATCTATCTATCTATCTATCTATCTATCTATCTATCAGAGATGAGTGAATCTATTCGCTGCTTCGTAGATTCAATATGAATCTTGGAAATTTTTTACACCGAAGCAAATCCGAAAATTTTCAGATTCGCTTCAGAAGATTCTTCTAAAATCTTTGTACGCTAACAGTACGTACGCATCATATAATTTGTACACTAAGGCTACGCATCTGATAATTTGTATGCTAAAGCGTACATATTCAGTTAAGTAGCGTACTTTTACTGTATATTCGTTCTTTGTGCGGGCCTAGACAATAATACGCTATAGCTTTGTACGCTTTGTCCACTCAGGCGTAAGTATTCACAGGAATGTTCGCAGAACACAACAGAATAACAAATTATTTGTACGCAGATTCGTATTAAGTATGAATCTTTTAAAAAATTCGACGAACATTCGGCGAAGCGAATTTTGGATGATTCGCTTATCTCATCTATCTATCTATCTATCTATCTATCTATCTATCTATTTTTGATAAAGGGAACAGGGTAAAGAGTTGTATATGACTAGTTATGAGTTGAACATTGTTGAGTATTTTGCTGCTTAGTTGTTTACTAGAGATGAGCAAGAACTAAAATGCTCGGGTGCTCGTTATTCGAGTCGAACTTTTCCCGATGCTCGGGTGCTCGTTTCGAGTAACGAACCCCATTGAAGTCAATGGGAGACTCGAGCATTTTTGCAGGGGACCAAGGCTCTGCCTAGGGAAGGCTGGGTGAAAACCTGGAAACCTCAGAAAATGATGGAAACACCACGGAACAGCCTGGTGGTTACCCTTATGGCAATTGTGCTCACCCAGACCAAGAAAGGCGAGGCAAATACCCATCACATGTTAGGGAAGCACCCAACTAGGTGCAACGAAGGTCCATCACTGCCTGCAGGTGACACCACTGCTCATGCTGGCACTGCAGCTGACATCAAGTTTAGTATCTGTTTTTATCAGTTGCTGTGGCTGTTGGTGGTAAAGTGGTGAGCATAGCTGCTTCCCAAGCAGTTGACCCGGGTTCGATTCCCATCTATCGAAGGAGGCAATTAAAAGAAGAAAAACAAAAAACATCAGTACAATATCTAATACGTCCCCTATCCGGGTAAATTGTTTGGCGAGAGGGCCTGTAGGTGGGGGGCAGGCTGGGGGGAAGGAGGTTTCGCTGCAAGAGCTAGAGGAGTGCCCCCTGGGCTAGCGTGTGTGGTGGTGACAACAGCCGGAATGGATTTGGAAAAACTGTAGCATCAACCGGTACGGTATCGATTCTTCTCAGTTTAATACCGTATACGTCCCCTATCTTGGGACCCTATATTTCATGGATTTTTCGACCCCGGAAAACAGAAAAAGGGCTTGCTCTGGCCAGGGGAGTGTCTTTCCAACTGCAGCTAAGGGGACGTGTCCATGCTCTGCCTATCACAGGTCAGGAGGCAATTAGAAGAAGAACCAAAAAAAAATCTGTACAATATCTAATACGTCCCCTATCCTTGTAATTTGTTTGGAGAGAGGGCCTGTAGGTGGGGGGCAGGCTGGGGGGAAGGAGGTTGAGCTGGAAGAACCAGAGGAGTGCCCCCTGGGCTAGCGTGTGTGGTGGTGACAACAGCCGGATGGATTTGGAAAAACTCTAGCATCAACCGTTACGGTATCGATTCTTCTCAGTTTAATACCGTATATGTCCCCTATCTTGGGACCATATATTTCATGGATTTTTTGACCACGGAAAAAGAGCTTGGGGGAGTGTCTTTCCTACTGCAGCTAAGGGGACGTGTCCATGCTCTGCCTATCACAGGTCAGGAGGCAATTAAAAGAGGAACAAATAAAAATCAGTATAATATCTAATACGTCCCCTATCCCGGTAAATTGTTTGGAGAGAGGGCCTGTAGGTGGGGGGGCAGGCTGGGGGGAAGGAGGTTGAGCTGGAAGAGCCAGAGGAGTGCCCCCTGGGCTAGCGTGTGTAGTGGTGACAACAGCCGGAATGGATTTGGAAAAACTGTAGCATCAACCGTTACGGTATCGATTCTTCTCAGTTTAATACTGTATACGGCACCTATCCGTAAAAATAGTTTGGAGAGAGAGAAAGAGAGGAAAAAGACGTGCAGTATGGAGCAATTACACGGAAACTATTAGATTAGACAGACGTGGTCTGCTTAATTGCAACCCAGACAAATGAGAGAAAGAGAGGAAAATGACGTATTTTTAAAAGTGACGTTCAGTATAGATCAGGGGTGCACAACGTTTTCTGGGTGGGGGCCACATTGTCCGACTGAAACAACGTCAAGGGCCGAAATTTAAAGGGGTATTATCAAATGAAATACTGTATTTATGGCAGATTGAACACACAGTGTATACCATTAATGTCTAGTTACAGTTCCAGGAGTCCCATCTAATGGGAGAAATACATGAAAAATGCATGTGAGCAGCCTTAAAACATGGACATACATGTCTGTTACCAGATGGATGGGGCCACACAGAATGGTATCAAGGGCCGCATGTGGCCCCCGGGCCGCAGATTGTGCACCCTTGGTATAGATCAAGTGTGGTATGTGTTCTATGTATACTACTCAGTTTAATACCGTATATGGTAGCTATCCGGAAAAATAGTTTGGAGAGAGAGAAAGATAGGAAAAAGACATAAATTGTTTGGAGAGAGGGCCTGTAGGTGGACCTCCGGAAAAATTGTTTGGACAGAGGGCCTGTAGGTGGACCTCCGGAAAAATTGTTTGGACAGTGGGCCTGTAGGTGGACCTCCGGAAAAATTGTATGGACAGAGGGCCTGTAGGTGGACCTCCGGAAAAATTGTTTGGAGAGAGGGCCTGTAGGTGGACCTCCGGAAAAATTGTTTGGGCAGAGGGCCTGTAGGTGGACCTCTGGAAAAATTGTTTGGACAGAGGGCCTGTAGGTGGACCTCCAGAAAAATTGTTTGGAGAGAGGGCCTGTAGGTGGACCTCTGAAAAAATTGTTTGAAGAGAGGGCCTGCAGGGGGCCCTCCTGAAAAATTGTGGTAAAGGAGTGCCAGTTGGACCTCTAAAAAAAGGCGTTTTTTTAGTCAGCGTTAGGCAAAAACAACATGGAGGAGGAGGAGTAGGAGGAGTAGAGACGAGGAATCGGATACATAAGTAATGTTAATCTTTAGCTGCTTTCCCCCGGAGGAGATTTGAATTCCGGTGAAATCCAGGCTTTGTTCATTTTAATAAGCGTCAGCCTGTCAGCGCTGTCAGTTGACAGGCGTGTACGCTTATCGGTGATTACGCCACCAGCTGCACTGAATACCCGCTCTGACAGCACGCTAGCGGCAGGGCTGGCCATCACCTCCAAGGCGTACAGTGCCAGTTCAGGCCACGTGTCCAGCTTTGAAACCCAGTAGTTGTATGGAGCAGAGTGATCGCTACGGACGTTGGTATGGTCAGCTAGGTACTCCCTCACCATCTTTCTGTACAGCTCCCCACTACTCTGCCTAGACTGGGGACAGGTGACAGTGTCTTGCTGGGGTGACATAAAAGTGGCAAAGGCCTTGGAGAGCGTTCCCCTGCCAGTGCTGGACAAGCTGCCTGCTCGCCTACTCTCCCCCGCTACTTGGCCCACAGAACCATGCCCTCTGCCGCTAGCGGCGTCAGATGGGAAGGATTGTTTCAGCTTGTGCACCAGGGCCTGTTGATATCTATTCACTCTCATACTCCTTTCCTCTGCAGGGATGAGAGTGGAAAGGTTCTGCTTGTACCGTGGGTCCAGGAGAGTGAACACCCAGTAATCGGTGTTTGAATAAATTCTTCTAACGCGAGGGTCACGGAATAGGCAGCCTAACATGAAGTCTGCCATGTGCGCCAGAGTCCCAACACGCAAGAATTCCCTCTCCTCACTGGCCTGACTCTCCATTTATTCCTCCTCCTCCTCCAAGTCCTCCTCTTCAGCCCATACACGCTCA
>ONZH01027194.1:0-37163 GCA_900303285.1 Rhinella marina
GGAGCAGTGGAACGCCGCAGAGTTTCGTTCCCTAGCTTTCATCTCGCAACTTACTGGGTCACGTGGTAACACCACTATTGAAACCACAACAGTGCGAACAGGTGATGACGTGGATAGCGGACAATGCCATCCAGTAATTTATCCACCACCCAGTCTACCACAGAGTCCACCCACGCTAGCCAAGGAAGTAGACTTCTGTCTCCTCCAGCTCAACCTCCTTCCCCCAGCCTGCCCCCCCCACGGAAAATATGGATTCAGATCTGGCATACTCACAGGTACTCTTTTCAGGACCCTACTGAGAGACACAAACTACTGCTCAAGAGCAACCTGAGCAGTTGCTCTTTCCCGATGCCCAAAATTTAGAACTTTCACAGTCTGTGGGTGATGAGAGTGTGGACTTAGTGCAAGTAGTGCGTTCAGAGGTGTCGGATGATAATGATGATGAGACACGGTTGTCAGACAGTGACGTTTTTGTCAGGGCAGTAAGTCCGAGGGGGGAGCAGAGTGAGGAATCGGAGGAAGAGCTGGTGGATGATGAGGTGACTGACCCGAGCTGGGTTGGTAATCCAAATCAAGACAGTGCTTCTGAGCAGGAGGCAAATACAGCACCAGAACAGGTTGGAAGAGGCAGTGGGGTCGCCAGAGGGAGAAGCAGGGCCAGAGCGGGAAGATCAGCAACTGTTTCACGGAGTAAAGCTCCCGTGGTGAGGCCTAGATGTTCGCAAGTCTGGAGGTTTTTTAAAGAAAGTGAGGATGACCGACGGACTGTGGTGTGCAACCTGTGCCACACCAAGATCAGCAGGGGAGCCACCACTACCAGCCTAACCACTACCAGCATGCGCAGGCATATGAGTGCTAAACACCCGACTCAGTGGAACCAAGGCCGTTCACCGCCTGCGGGTCACGCCACTCCCCTTTCCCCTGTGTCACATGCTGGCTCGGCGAGTCAACCCCCCGCGCAGGACCCCGGCACGAGCGCCTCCCGCCCTATAACCACTCCTTCACCTACACAATCCTCCACAACCTCCACCAATGTGTCCCAGCGCAACGTTCAGCTGTCTTTGCAGCAGACATTTGAGCGCAAGCGCAAATACAATTCCAGCCACCCACATGTACAAACCCTAAACGTCCACATCTCCAAATTGTTGAGCCTGGAGATGCTGCCCTATAGACTGGTAGAGACTGAGGCTTTCTGCAACCTGATGGCGGTGGCTGTCCCTTGGTACTTGGTCCCCAGCCGCCACTATTTTTCCAGATGTGTCGTCCCAGCCCTACACCAGCACGTGTCACAGAACATCATCCGTGCCCTGACCAACGTGGTTAGTGATAAGGTCCACCTAACCATGGACACGTGGACAAGTGCTGCCGGGCAGGGACACTATATCTCACTGACGGCACATTGGGTTAACTTGGTGGAGGCTGGGACCGAGTCTGACCCTGGGGCCGCTCATGTACTGCCCACACCGAGGATTATGTGGCCTACCTCGGTCACGGTTTCTCAGATGTACTATGCCTCTTCCTCCAACCCCTCCTCCTCCTCCAAATTATCATCCGTGGGCATGGCGCCTTTAGTCGGTAGCTCTAGGCGCAGCAGCAATGCTGTGGGTAAGCGCCAGCAGGCGGTGCTCAAACTGCTGAGCTTAGATGACAAAAGGCACACCACCCAAGAGCTGTTACAGGGCATCACGGCGCAGACCGATATGTGGCTGGTACCGCTGAACCTCAAGCCACGCATGGTTGTGTGTGACAACCGGCGTAACCTGGTGGCGGCTCTGCAACTCAGCAGACTGACACATGTGCCACGCCTGGCCCACATGTTCAATCTCATAGTTCAGTGGTTCCTCAAGACATACCCCAATTTGTCAGATTTGCTCACCAAGGTGCGCCGCATCTGTGCGCATTTCCGCAAGTCCACCACAGATGCTGCCACTCTCAGGGCAGCGCAGCGACTTGCCCACAAGATGGAATTCGACATTAAACATGTTATCCAGAGTTTATCAGCAGCGCAGATCGATTGTAGACTGCCAGATGTCAACTTCCACCAGAACTGGTAGTCAGGTCAGTCAGATTCCTCAAGTCTACAATGAAGAGTGGACGTGGATGTCTGATATCTGTCAGGTGTTGAGCCACTTTGAGGAGTCAACACAGATGGTCAGCAGCGATGCCGCCATTATCAGCCTCACCATCCCGCTGCTTTGCCTGTTGAAAAACTCACTGCTCAGCATGAAGTCAGAAGCTTTGCGCTTGTCACAGGAGATGGGGGAAGAAGATATGTCGCTTGATAGGCAGAGCATCCTTTGGTCTGTTTCTCAGCGCGTATTGGAGGAGGGAGATGAGAATGAGGAGGAAGAGGAGGAGAATGTTGGCGAGACAGAAGAAGGTACCAATGCTCAGTCCTTCTTAACTCTTGAGCATGTATGGGCTGAAGAGGAAGACTTGGAGGAGGAGGAGGAAGAAATGGAGAGTCAGGCCATTGAGGAGAGCGAATTCTTGCGTGTTGGGACTCTGGTGCACATGGCAGACTTCATGTTAGGCTGCCTATCCTGTGACCCTCGCGTTAGAAGCATTTTTTCAAACACTGATTACTGGGTGTTCACTCTCCTGGACCCACGGTACAAGCAGAACCTTTCCACTCTCATCCCTGCAGAGGAAAGGAGTATGAGAGTGAATAGATATCAACAGGCCCTGGTGCACAAGCTGAAACAATCCTTCCCATCTGACGCCGCTAGCGGCAGAGGGCGTGGTTCTATGGGCCAAGTAGCGGGGGAGAGGAGGCGAGCAGGCAGCTTGTCCAGCACTGGCAGGGGAATGCTATCCAAGGCCTTTGCCAGTTTTATGTCACCCCAGCAAGACACTGTCACCTGTCCCCAGTCTAGCAGAGTAGGGGTGAGCTTTACAGAAAGATGGTGAGGGAGTACCTAGCTGACCATACCAACGTCCGGACCGATCACTCTGCTCCATACAACTACTGGGTTTCAAAGCTGGACACGTGGCCTGAACTGGCGCTGTACGCCTTGGATGTGCTGGCCTGCCCTGCCGCTAGCGTGTTGTCAGAGCGAGTATTCAGTGCAGCTGGTGGCATCATCACCAATAAGCGTACACGCCTGTCAACTCACAGCGCTGACAGGCTGACGCTTATTAAAATGAACAAAGCCTGGATTTCACCGGAATTCAAATCTCCTCCGGGGGAAAGCAGCTAAAGAATAAGATTCCTTATGTATCCGATTCATCTCCTCTACTCCTCCTCCTTCTCTTCATTGTCTTCAAACGCTGACCCAAAAGGAAATTTTTTAGAGGGCCAACTGGCATTCTTTTAAGACAATGTTTCCGGAGGGCCACCTACAGGCCCTCTTTCCAAACAATTTTTCCGGAGTGTCAACTACAGACACTCTTAAACCATTTTTCAGGAGCGTCAACTACAGACACTCTAAAACAATTTTTCAGTATCGTCAACCACAAACACAAAAAAATTTTTTTCGGAGGGTCGACTTCACACACTCCAAAAAAAAATTTTTGGGAGGCTCACTTACAGCCATTTGACTGCAATCTCAGTCGGACAAAGGCATTGGCGGTGTCACCACCATGCAGTGTCAGGCTAAATTTTTGGGTGGTTCACCTGCTACCTCAGTCTAACTCGGTCACTCTGTTGTCCCAGCCATACACGGCCATGATAAATTTTTATGTGCTTCGCCTACTCCCGTACTGTAACTCGGTCACTCTGTAGTCACAGCCATACAGGGCCTCGATAAATTTTTATGTGATTCGCCTGCTCCTGCACTGTAACTCGGTCACTCTGTAGTCACAGCCATACAGGGTGACGCTAAATTTTTATGTGCTTCGCCTGCTCCTGCACTGTAACTCGGTCACTCTGTAGTCACAGCCATACAGGGCCACGCTAAATTTTTATGGTCTGGGTGAGCACAATTGCCTTGAGGGTCACCACCAGGCTGTTGCCCGAGAATTTGGGGTAATGATGGGATTAGGCAGCCTCAGAGGCATCCATGCATGCTGCACCTGCTGTTTCCTGTCCATTTCCATGGTGTTTCCATCATTTTCTGAGGTTTCCAGGTTTTCACCCAGCCCACCCAGGCAGAGTCTTGGTCCCCTGCAAAAAATGCTCGAGTCTCCCATTGACTTCAATGGGGTTCGTCATTCGAAACGAGCACCCGAGCATCGGGAAAAATTCGACTCGAATAACGAGCACCCGAGCATTTTAGTGCTCGCACATCTCTAGTCGTATGTAGTTCCGCAGACAAAAGTAAGGCTCTGAGAGAGGTATTAGATAGAGCATTTTAAATAGAGAGCCAAGACTTATGAGGAGGCTCTGTAAGCCAGTCAATCGCTCTGCATAAATGTATGGCTTTCATATATATCTCTGGGTCAGGTAGGCCAATTCCTCCAGAACTTTTTGGTTTAGTCAAAGTCTGAAATGATATGTGGCTTTTTTTCCCCTGCCAAATGAACCTGCGAATAAGGCTATTCAGGGAGAGAAAATATGACTTTGGGACCATAATAGGTAATGTTTGCAACAAGTATGTTAATTTAGGAATTATAATTGACATAAATAAGTTTTTCCTCCCAAACCAAGATAAGTATGGGGAGTCCAAGGCTTCTAATTAGGTAGTAATAGCTTGTAATAAAGGTTTGTAGTTAAGGGCGAACAAATCATACAAGTATGGGGATATTTTGATGCCTAGATATGTGAGATGTTGGGAAGTCCAGTTGGAGGGGGAATCCAATTTAAGTGCTTTTTAATATAGTGGAAGAGAGGCCAAGATGGAGAATTTGGGATTTATTGGGATTTACCTTGAAGTTGGATACCGCACCGAATGAGAGCAACAAGTCTGATATCAACGGCATGGCTTGTAAAGGGTTGGTTATTATAATCAGGAGATCATCCGCAAATGCTGCCAACTTATGTTCCTGACTACCTATCTTAATACCTCTTACATTCACTTCTTGTCTGAGTGTCTGCATAAGGGTCTCCATTATTAGAACAAAAATCAAAGGTGAAAGCGGGCAACCCTGCCTGGTGCCATTGCTAATTTGGAAGGGAGTAGATACAGTATTGTTTAACAAAATTGAGGCAGAGGAATGGATATACATAGCGAAGATGGCATCAAGAAAAGGGACAGGAAACTGAAATTTATTAAGAACTTTCCTTATAAAGAGCCAATCTATCCTGTCGAATGCCTTCTCGGCATCTGTGCCGAGGAGGATTAGTGGAATATGTTTACGAGACGCATAGAATAGGGATTCTAATACTTTTGTAGTATTAGCCTTTCCTTCCCTTCCTTAGACGAAACCCACTTGATCAGTATGGATCAACTGTGGGAGGAAAGGTTGCAATTTTGAAGCTAGTAGTTTGGCCAATAGTTTAACAATGAAATCGGGCAATAATTGGCAAATGAAGAGTGGTCTTTTCCCTCTTTATGGATGAGAGTAATGGAGGCGTGGGTCATATCTGAAGATAGTGCAACTTTTTAAGTGCAAGGTTATAAATAGGCAGAAGGTGTGGAATCAGGATTTCCTTGAAAGTGGAGTAATAAACAATAGGTAGGCCACCTGGGCCTGGGCACTTGCCTCTATGCGAGAATTTAATAGATGTTTCTAATTCGGACCGAGTGAACGGTTTGGCTAATGTTTCTTTTTGGGAAGGGGATAAGATAGGTAATTTAATATTTTATATAAGAAATTATCTATCAATACGCTTTTATCCTTTACTGAAGAAGTGGGAGGACCAGATGGTAAGTTATATAATGATTTATAGAACAGATGGAATTGTTCAGCTATTTGCGCAGAATCAAAAACGCGGTTACCTTTTTGGGATGTAAGAAAGGGGACAAAGTTTGCTTGTTTCCGTTTCCTGATTCTACTCCTCATGAACTTAGAAGCTTTATTACTATGCGCAAAAAACTTCTGTTGGGAGGACAGAAAATATTTTGCAGAAGTGGTATTGCATGTTTTTAAGTTCCGTTCTAAGTTTTGTTAGAGAGGTTTGGTGTTGGACTGCTAGGGTTCGCTTATGGGTTTTTTCAAGGGTATGAATTTGTGAGAGGAGGGCCTCAAGCCATGCCTTAGACATCTTTTTGGTATATGAGCCCAAATTAATAAAATGACCTCTAATATATGGTTTATGTGCATCCCACAATATTTGTGGGGAGATCTCTGGAGATTGATTTAGGGAGAAGTACTCTAGAAAGAGTTTGGAAATATGAGACTTGTTTCCCTCATTGGCAATTAATGATTCGTTTAATCTCCACCTTAGCGTCTTACCTCCACTTGAGGCTGGGAAAAATGAAGCATAGACAGGCGCATGGTCTGAAAGGGTCATGCTTCCAATCTTTGCCGCCTTACAGATTTGCAGATGTTCTTTGGAAATAAACAGATAGTCCAGTCTGCTATAGGAATTGGAGGCTGCAGAATAAAAGGTATACTCAATTAAATCTGGATGAAAACGTCTCCAAATATCTATTAATCCCACATCCTCCATTTTTATCTTAAGAGCTTTTAGAGCTCTGAATGAGATGGCCGAACGTCCAGAGGAAGTATCTTGGAGGGGGTCTAAGACCAAATTTAGATCTCCACCCATTACTATCACACCTTCACCAAAAGACTTAAGGGTATCTAAAACCTGAAGAATCCAGTGTACCTGATCCTGGTTAGGAGCGTAAATGTTTGCAAAGGTAAAGGTAGAAGAGCCAATTGTGCCCTTCACCATTATGTATCAACCCTCTGCATCTTGAATGTGAGAGTTATATGTAAAAGGAAAGCCTTTTTTGAAGCCAATACTAACTCCTCTAGACGCGGGGCCATCCGCACTGCAGTGGTACCAAATAGGATAGTTAGAAAAAGAAAGGTTAGGATAGTTGTTCATCTTAAAGTGTGTCTCCTGCAATAAAATAACAGAACAGTATTCTTTTTTCAGTAATGAAAAAAATTTGGCATCTCTTAGAAGGGGACCTTAGACCAGGGATCTCAAACTCGTGGCCCTCCAGATGTTGCAAAACTACAACTCCCAGCATGCCCCAATAGCTGTAGGCTCTCCTGGCATGATGGAAGTTGCAGTTTTACAACAGCTGTAGGGCCACGAGTTTGAGATCTCTGCCTTAGACCTTTGACATTGTATGAAGCAACTTTTAACTCAGTCTTGAGGAAAGGTTATTGGAAAGACTAATAAACGCTTCAATTAAATCTCCACCTCCACCTCTACTCAAGCACCCAGATAGGATATATCTTGTAGCTAATAATACTCTCCCTTTTTTATAACAAACTTTGACAAAACTAAACAATATTAGAACTAAAAATTCAAAAACTCTAGAATTAAACTTAGATAGCAAGTCTAGAACACAACTCATCACGAGATAGCATAATGAGAGGTGAGATTCCTGAGGGGGAACATTATAGGACATAAATTCCAACTTAACTGCCCTGCGTGTATTCAGGGACTTATTTGGCTATATATACCCTTAATAGATGAATATAGAAAAGGTAAAAGGTGGAAATTGAAAAAATAGATTGAAAGATAGGCCAAGTAAGGCTTAAAGGTGAAGTAATGAGCTATAGAAAGAACAAGGAGTATGTTGAGGCAATCTAGTCATATACAAGGAAGATAATGAGCCAAAGATAATATTGGACCATAGAAAACTGAGTGTATCTAGACCTTTATGAGGCCAACTAAGAATAAGCCCTATATAAGAAGAGAAAGAGAAAACAGATGAAATGGTAGAGCAGGAGAATTTAGGAGAGCGGAAGAGAATAAGGTCAAGGGAGACAGAATAGTGAAGAAGAAAAGAAGATATACAGCTACAGTGCCTTGCGAAAGTATTCGGCCCCCTGGAACTTTTCAACCTTTTGCCACATTTCAGGCTTCAAACAAAAAGATATAGCATTTTAATGCTATATACAGCATGGTGTATGGATTATACTGTATACTATACATCATGGTGTACGGATTATACTGTATACTATACAGCATGGTGTACGGATTAAACTGTATACTATACAGCATGGTGTACGGATTATACTCTATACTATACAGCATGGTGCACGGATTATACTGTATACTATACAGCATGGTGTACGGATTATACTCTATACTATACAGCATGGTGTACGGATTATACTGTATACTATACAGCATGGTGCACGGATTATACTGTATATTATACAGCACGGTGTACGGATTATACTGTATACTATACAGCACGGTGTACGGATTATACTGTATATTATACAGCATGGTGTATGAATTATACTGTATACTATACAGCATGGTGTACAGATTATACTGTATACTATACAGCATGGTGTACGGATTATACTCTATACTATACAGCATGGTGTACGGATTATACTGTATATTATACAGCATGGTGTACGGATTATACTGTATACTATACAGCATGGTGCACGGATTATACTGTATATTATACAGCATGGTGTACGGATTATAATGTATATTATACAGCATGGTGTATGGATTATACTGTATATTATACAGCATGGTGAACGGATTATATTGTATACTATACAGCATGGTGCACGGATTATACTGTATATTATACAGCATGGTGTACGGATTATAATGTATATTATACAGCATGGTGTATGGATTATACTGTATATTATACAGCATGGTGAACGGATTATATTGTATATTATACAGTATGGTGTATGGATTATACTGTACATTGTATAGTATGGTACAGGGATTGTAATATATACTGTACAACAAATGCATGGCGGTTACACCATGCCGGACAATATAACCCCTGCGCCACGCTGTACAATATACAGTATATACACAGTAGAGGTATAATGTATATTGTCTGGAACAGTGTATGCATATACCCACACACATACATACACACATATATATACACACACATACATACACACACACACATACATACATACACACACATAACACATAAAAACTTAGTTACTTGTCCCTTGTCCTGACGCCACTCTTTAGGGGGCTGGGCCTTGGTCTTCTTCTTTCCCCTCTTTTGGCAAGAGGGAGGAGGCGGGGCCAGCTGGAAGCGCACAGGAATGTCTGGGTTGCGGCGGTGAGAAGAGGTGAGCGGGCCAGGAGAGGCCCGGAGCGCAGGGATGGGATGCATCTTAATGATGCAGAGTAGGGGGCAGGGCCTCCCGTGCGCTCCGGGCCCCCCCTGTGCCATGGGCCCCATAGCAGTGGCGTGGTCTGCCTCTATGGGCGGTACGCCACTGCTGAGAGCATATGATAAGATGAGCTTTGACAACTGTTCACATGGTGTGGTGCTGCATGGTGACCATTGTTGCAGTAGTGCTGTATTGGTGGGGCCCAGTGCCAGGTTGGCGATGCCAAGCAGCAGGAGTGCTGTTTGGCTGCTGAGTCCTGCCGCCTGCTGATGCGGTGCTGTGGCGTCGGTGGTCACCGTGCAATGCCATGCCAAATTTAGAATAGGTTCCCACTCAAGGAGGCAAACTTTTCATGGTGAGTGAGCTTATGCTTTTTGATCAAAATGTATACTAATGCCTTATGTATAGCATGCAACCTGTATACCATTTATGAGACTGAGAAGCGATGTTAATTATGCTGAGAAGCAGTTATTAGATCAACGCATAGCATGAGGATGTGCGATCCAAGTTCACTCCTTTTTTTGGACAGCTGTACTTAGGGTTTCGGAAATTCTCCTTTTTTAAACCTTTGTTTGTTTGACTTTGTTAGTTTTTGCCTAATGTGTCCATTAATTTGCTCCTATGCTTCTCTGTTGTAACTCAGGCTGGTTTTGACTGTTTTTGGTGTATTTACTGGAATCCAACTGAATTGTTTACCTCTGGTCTGGATAGATGATTACTCGAGAAGAGTGAATTTTTAAAAAATCCGATTGGAAGGCTTTGCTGAATTTCTCCAAGAAATTTTCTTCATTCCAAATTAATTTATCACAAAGCGCATTATCAGCTATATCCTGGCCTGCAGGTAGAGTGTATCTCAATCTATATTTTTGTGCATTGCTGCAACAATGAGTGAAACAGTTACTGTGCATTAGTATGACAAGGAAGGTCAGCGTCAGGTATAATGTACTTAACTGTGTAGTGGCCCAAGATTCTCATATACTGGGAAAGAACGGTCTCATTACACTTTTTGTGGGGTTTCCAAATTGATTGATAGATAACCTGTTCTGTTAGCCACTAATTCTTCTATAGTGGAAGAGAGCTGTTTCATTTCACACTATCTGCTGTTTCCACATAGATTGATAGATAACCTATTTTGTTATCCACTGATGTAAGTAGTGGCCCTATGACAGAGTGGTGAGGGTGTCAGCAGTAAGTTTGTGTTGACGTTACTGTTTATTTTTCCATTCTTCTGATCTGTCAGAACAACCCCCCCCAAAAAACAGATCCTGTCTTTTGAGCATCCGGCTACAGACGGTCAGTATTTGGCCTAATAGAAATGTTTATCCATAAAACAAGGTGGACACCACAATAACAGTAGACTTAGACAGGTTATTCATGTGCTAGTGACAGGTTATTAATGTGCTAGGGTTATTCATGTTAGTCAGTGCTTTATTGACATTGACCAACAGGCTGCACCAGAGAGATACAGCCTGATGGAAAATACTTAAGGCTGGTTTGGGTCCTATATTAGACCCCATCCTTTACACAGATCGGCACCCCACGATCGCATTTGCGGGGTGCCCATGGGAGACAGTCCTCTCTCTCTGTCAGCGCTTTACATGTGGCTGGTACGATTGCTTAGGGCATGTAAAGCATTAAACAGCCCGGATTGGCACTCCTGTCGGTCTGGGCTGTTAGAGCAGGAGCCCCCGCTCTCTGCTGCACAGTTTTATAAAAAAAATAAAAATTGTTACCAAAAAGCATGAGGAAATTAGAATTAATTGCAAATTTTGCATAAATTTGGATAGAATTACACTTTGGATGCTTTACTTCGCTCAATACTGATGATTGCCATGACTTCTGTTGTTGTCAGAAACTTATCACTTACTGTAACTTTATCCTCCCCTTCTTCCCAACTTCCAACATCCTTATCCAGGATAACCACAATAAACTTAAGTCCTGGGGCCCACAAAGTACCTATTCCCAAATGCTATCATGTTGGCATTTTAACATTTGCATTGCAGCTATGGATCTGTCAAGATTCTACTAAACTGGATTTAATGATTTAAGGGCAATTATCATTCATTCCTGATAATTGCCTGATTGTGAGCTGAGGTTGTGAACAGGAGTTTATATGAACGTTCACACCTGATAATCCACCTGGACACTAGGAGATCTCTAACGCCAATTCAGTAGGATCGTGGTGGCTCTGAAAACAGCTTAGAGTGGGCTTCAAAAAACGAGACAATACATTTTCCATAATAAAAGAAACCAAAAAGACAGATATTCTAATAATTAGAAAAGAAGTAGTATAAGCGGTAAACGAGGAGTCCAACCCAAACTGTAATAATCTATTCCACTCAGTAACATTTCTGGGTCTCCTAGGTTTTTAGACGTTACATGCGCTAGTATTACGCTGCTATAGTTACAATCTTGGGTGAAAGAAAATGTCATGTAAAATTCTTTAGAAATTCAGCGTTTTATAACCTTGTCAACTACATCAGAGAAAACAATTAAAATTGACCTAGACACGTACATTTCTTCCACCACATTACCTCGAATCGCTCATCTTTCCCTCACTAAGATCAAGGCTATAAAATATGCAGCTCCACTCAGCAATTACAAATCTGAAGTATATGTGTTCTCCGCTCCTATTTCTCTATACCAGAGGCGAATGTTATCAGTAATAGCAATCAAGGCACGTGGCATCGCTCTAGTACGGAGGAGGGAGCATGGAGGCATCTGATGAGGGACTTAGCAGCTTTTTTTTTTTGCCTTCTGTTCTGCTAAAAGTTAGGATGATGGTCACAGTTGTGAAGTGCTGGCGTGTTCACTAACATGCTTCCATGTTGGATATTTAAAGGGGTTCTCCGAGTTATATATATTAATGACCTATCCTCAGGATAGGTTATCAATATCAGATCGGCGGGGGTCCGACACCCGGCACTCCCGCCGATCAGCTGTTTGAAGAGGAGGCGCGCGCCATATCAGCGCTGCCTCCTCTTCACTGTTTACATGCTGGCCGACATGGGGGTAGTGGTGAGTAGGTGTAATTACATCTAACTGCCACATTCATTTCAATGGGAAGAATCGCTTCCATAGAAAGGATCCTCTTTAATGGGTAGCAGAGAAGACGAGAGTCTGATCATTTTTCATCCTGTTTACAGAAACAATAACAGTCATGAGGTGTCTCATACCAATTCCTGTTTGCTCCCTGTCAGTTTATTTGATGGGGTATGTTAGAGAAGTGTGAATCATTTGGAGAACACAGCGAGAGAAATTTCAGGATAATGAAACCTCTACATGTTGGATCCACATGAGAAATCTTATAGACCAGCAATTCATTACTAAAGCTCTTTTGCTGCTATGCCCATCGCCCACCTCGTGTGCGTACGTTAGGCATTGCCAGCTGAACTTTATCTGTCAGTATAGACTGGGATGTGCTTAGTCTTAGGGATATTCTGCTTTTAGCAGATGCTTAATTCCTCTTTATAGTCATGTTATAGGTACAGATGTACAGCTCATTCAGATCTGACACAGTACGGATATAGTAAGGGCTAATATGACACTTTATAATAATAATAATGCATTAAATAAACTGCTGTAGCCAATTTTGACTTGTTGTTTTCAATGGCATTTGTTGTGTTGATTTAAAGTTTTAATGGTGTAAATAGTATATTTAACAACTTAAAGGGGTTGTCCTGTGCAAAATATTCAGATCTGAATACTTTTGTAATTGCATGTAATTAAAAATGTAGTAGAGCCACTGAGTTATTTAATAAAATGTATCTGTATAGCGCCACCTGCTGTTTGTTTTTTTCTTATTTCTCTGTCTACCTTGCTGAGGTAGATGCGCCTGCTCAATTCCATCCTTCAACTGTCTCCTGAGCTGTCATAGGGAGAGCACTACAGCAGTAATGCCATGCTTCAAGAGCTGTGATAGGGATAGAGCTACAGCAGAAAGGGTACACTCCTGAGCTGTTAGCTTAATGTAAATCTAGCAGAGCATTTTGGAGCAATGAATAGAGAGATCTCTGGATCAATGTAAGGTACAGAGCAGAGATATACAGTACAGACCAAAAGTTTGGACACACTTTCTCATTCAAAGAGTTTTCTGTATTTTCATGACTATGAAAATTGTAGATTCACACTGAAGGCATCAAAACTATGAATTAACACATGTGGAATTATATACTTAACAAAAAAGTGTGAAACAACTGAAAATATGTCTTATATTCTAGGTTCTTCAAAGTAGCCACCTTTTGCTTTGATTACTGCTTTGCACACTCTTGGTATTCTCTTGATGAGCTTCAAGAGGTAGTCACCTGAAATGGTTTTCACTTCACAGGTGTGCCCTGTCAGGTTTAATAAGTGGGATTTCTTGCCTTATAAATGGGGTTGGGACGATGAGTTGTGTTGTGTTGACCTACACAGCTGATAGTCCTACTGAATAGACTGTTAGAATTTGTATATGGCAAGAAAAAAGCAGCTAAGTAAAGAAAAACGAGTGGCCATCATTACTTTAAGAAATGAAGGTCCGTCAGTCCAAAAAATTGGGAAAACTTTGAAAGTGTCCCCAAGTGCAGTCGCAAAAACCATCAAGCGCTACAAAGAAACTGGCTCACATGAGGACTGCCCCAGTAAAGGAAGACCAAGAGTCACCTCTGCTGCGGAGGATAAGTTCATCCGAGTCACCAGCCTCAGAAATCGCAGGTTAACAGCGGCTCAGATTAGAGACCAGGTCAATGCCACACAGAGTTCTAGCAGCAGACACATCTCTACAACAACTGTTAAGAGGAGACTATGTGCAGCAGGCATAAAATAGCTGCTAGGAAACCCCTGCTAAGGACAGGCAACAAGCAGAAGAGACTTGTTTGGGCTAAAGAACACAAGGAATGGACATTAGACCAGTGGAAATCTGTGCTTTGGTCTGATAAGTCCAAATTTGGTTCCAACCACTGTGTCTTTGTGCGATGCAGAAAAGGTGAACGGATGGACTCTACATGCCTGGTTCCCACCGTGAAGCATGGAGGAGGAGGAGGTGTGATGGTGTGGGGGTGCTTTGCTGGTGACACAGTAGTCTTAATAATGCTAAACTGTTAAGACTACTAGGTTGGAGTTGGGGAGAGAAGCAAAAACATACCTTCTGTGGAAATTTTATTGTCAGGAAAAGTGTGCATATGAACTTTTATTCTACCAGATTCTGCTCCTGCTACATCTGTTTAGTCTGCTCTTTAAGTGCACTAAAGGTGGAGCTGTACTGTGAAGCTCTCTCTGCATTGAGCTGTATCACAGCCCCTCCCTTTTTCTCCTAGTGGCAGTTTTAGCATCCAACCAGCAAACCCCTATAGATACACGTTTGATCAACAATGTGGGCAAAGTGCTTTTATTGTTCATGTATAGTAGGTAAACTTGAGAGAATTGACCTTCGGATCATAGGTTTGAAGTCGATTTCTTCAAATACTTCTATTTTAATTGTGTTTCCGTACATTATTAAAATGTATTCGATTCGCCAGTCATGCAAGACTTCGGTTAATTCCTACGGTATTCATATTTATGTATTGTAAAACGATTTAAAATAATGTAAACTAGAATAATCTCCAATCCCTATCTCTATAGTTTGCATGTATAACATTATGCTGCCATACCTATTTAGTTTGCTGTCTGTATGTAAGCTGTATGGATGTGCACCTCTGACTTTGGATGTGTTAATCTAAATTTTCTTGCATTATGTTGGGAGGGTAGCTCCCTCCTTTAGATTAAGCACTCCCCGCCCATCTGCCCACGGCTTCTGAGCAGAGTATAAATATAGACGGTTCCGACACCGCCCTGAACATTGTAGGCTTAGGTTTAGGCACAGGAGAGGCAGTTCTGTTAGTGTTAGAGACCCATCTGCAGAAGCCACCTTGACTTTGGTAGATGGGCTCGATGTGGGTAAGGACCTTACATTTTTCATGTATAATATGTAGAGATGAGCGAGCATACTTGTCCGAGCTTGGTGCTCGTTCGAGTATTACGGTACTCGTAAGTGCTCGCTGCTCGGACGAGTATCTCGCCATGCTCAAGGAAATGGCAACTTCCGCATTGTGCATTTTTGGCGCCTAAAAACTCAGCCAATCATAAGCCAGGAGACTCTGCGGTACACCCAGCATCACGTGGGGCCCTCACATGTCGATAGCAGGGGTTGGCTGGCCTGATCAGGTGACCCTGGAATATACTAGTGACTGGCCGCGGTGCTCGGCTCAGATGCTGTCTGGATGTCGTTAGGGATAGAGCTGCTGCGTTTCAGGGAGAGTGTTAGGGCCTGCATTTAGTTCTTTGTTAGGCAGGAGTGATCTCCCAAGAACCCAACAGCCCTTCTAAGGGCTACAAGAAATTTTTTTTTTATCTCCTGGCTTGGCTGGCTGGCACTAGTAGTGCAGCTATCGCCATATATAACCCCTTTTTTTTATTGTTATATCTCAGTGATACAAATCCATTTCACACAGCAGTGTGGAACCTTTCTGTGTGTCACAGTTCATTACACTCACTACAATCCGTATTTTATGTCCAGGTGACACTTTCTGTACGTCACTTAATCCAACCGGGTCTTTTGCTCTCACGTATATAGCTTGATCACAAAGATCTCTGTGCGACATTTGTCTGGGTCGCAGTCAAAATAGCCACCATCACCAGGGTGTGAGTTAGCTCTACGATAGTTTCTGCACGTCACGTTCCAAAAAAAAAAACAAAACTAAAAAAAATATATATATAATAAAAAAATATATTAAAAAAATAGTTTTTTTGTTGTTTTAGCTCAGTGATACAAATCCATTTCACACAGCAGTGTGGAACCATTCTGTGTGTCACAGTTCAGTACACTCACTGCAATCCGTATTTTCTGTCCAGGTGACACTTTCTGTACGTCACTTAATCCAACCGGTTCTTTTGCTCTCACGTATATAGCTTGATCACAAAAATCTCTGTGCGACATTTGTCTGGGTCGCAGTCAAAATAGCCACCGTCAGCAGGGTGTGAGTTAGCTCTACGATAGTTTCTGCACGTCACGTTCCAAAAAAAACAAAACAAAAAAAAATATATATAAAAAAAATATATATAAAAAAAAATGTTTTTTTTGTTGTTTTAGCTCAGTGATACAAATCCATTTCACACAGCAGTGTGGAACCATTCTGTGTGTCACAGTTCAGTACACACTCCAATCCGTATTTTCTGTCCAGGTGACACTTTCTGTACGTCACTTAATCCAACAAGGTCTTTTGCGCTCACGTATATAGCTTGATCACAAAAATCTCTGTGCGACATTTGTCTGGGTCGCAGTCAAAATAGCCACCGTCAGCAGGGTGTGAGTTAGCTCTACGATAGTTTCTGCACGTCACGTTCCAAAAAAAAACAAAACAAAAAAATATATATATAAAAAAAAAATATATAAAAAAAAATGTTTTTTTTGTTGTTTTAGCTCAGTGATACAAATCCATTTCACACAGCAGTGTGGAACCATTCTGTGTGTCACAGTTCAGTACACACTCCAATCCGTATTTTCTGTCCAGGTGACACTTTCTGTACGTCACTTAATCCAACAAGGTCTTTTGCGCTCACGTATATAGCTTGATCACAAAAATCTCTGTGCGACATTTGTCTGGGTCGCAGTCAAAATAGCCACCGTCAGCAGGGTGTGAGTTAGCTCTACGATAGTTTCTGCACGTCACGTTCCAAAAAAAACAAAACTAAAAAATAATATATAAAAAAATATATATAAAAAAAAAGTTTTTTTGTTGTTTTAGCTCAGTGATACAAATCCATTTCACACAGCAGTGTGGAACCATTATGTGTGTCACAGTTCAGTACACTCACTACAATCCATATTTTCTGTCCAGGTGACACTTTCTGTATGTCACTTAATCCAACCGGGTCTTTTGCTCTCACGTATATAGCTTGATCACAAAAATCTCTGTACGACATTTGTCTGGGTCGCAGTCAAAATAGCCACCGTCAGCAGGGTGTGAGTTAGCTCTACGATAGTTTTTGCACGTCACGTTCCAAAAAAAACAAAACTAAAAAAAATATATATTAAAAAAATAGTTTTTTTGTTGTTTTAGCTCAGTGATACAAAGCCATTTCACACAGCAGCGTGGAACCATTCTGTGTGTCACAGTTCAGTACACTCACTACAATCCGTATTTTCTGTCCAGGTGACACTTTCTGTACGTCACTTAATTAAACCAGACTGAACAAGTTTGTGGGTTTCAGTACACCAGGCCCATTTATTTTTTATATAATACACTTATATACAGAAAATGTTGAACCCCAGGGCTAAGGGTCGAGGACGAGGGCGTGGGCGTGGGCATTCAATTACTGCAGGGGGCAGAGGCCGTGGTCCTGGGCAGGGTGAGACAATACCTGCTGATGAGGGAGCAGGGGAACGCCGCAGAGCTACACTCCCTAGCTTCATGTCTCAACTTACAGGGACACGTGGTAGAGGACTGTAGAAACCACAACAGTGCGAACAGCTGATCTCGTGGATTGCGTACAATGCTTCAAGTAATTTGTCCACCAGTCATTCTTCCACGCAGTCCACCCACGTTACCCAAGGGAGCACTCCTCTGGCTCCTCCACCTCAACCTCCTTCCCTCCAGTCTGCCCCCTCCCAGGAAAATTTGGAATGCGATCCGGCATACTCTGAGGAACTGTTTTCTGGACCCTTCCCAGAGTCACAAACCACTTCTCAGGTTGCTGCTGACCTCGTTCCTGATGCCCAAGTTTTCCAACTGTCGCAGTCTGTCGGTGATGATGATGATGATGACAAGGTTGAGTTAGTGGAAGAAGTTTTTAAAGAGGTGTCGGATGATGAGGAGACACGGTTGTCAGACAGTGGTGAAGTTGTGTCAGGGCAGGAAGTCCGAGGGGGAAGCAGACTGAGGAATCGGAGGATGACGAGGTGACTGACCCAAGCTGGGTTGATAATCCGAGTGAAGACAGTGCTTCTGAGGCGGAGGCGAGTGCTGCACCAGAACAGGTTGGAAGAGGCAGTGGTGTGGCCAGAGGGAGAAGCAGGGCCAGAGCTGGTGCATCAGCAGCAACTGTTTCACGTAGTGAAGTTCCTGTGGCGAGGCCTAGATGCTCGCAAGTCTGGAGGTTCTTTAAAAAAAGTTAGGATGACCGACGGACTGTGGTGTGCAACCTGTGCCACACCAGGATCAGCAGGGGTGCCACCACTACTAGCCTAACCACCACCAGCATGCGCAGGCATATGAGTGCTAAATACCCCACTCAATGGAACCAAGGCCATTCACCACCTCCTGCGGGTCCCACCACTGCTCCTTCCCCTGTGTCACTCGCTGCCTCTGCTAGTCAACCCCCTGCCCAGGACCCCGGCACGAGCGCCTCCGAGCCGGAAAACCACACCTTCGCCTCCACGATCCTCCACAGTGTCCACCAATGTGTCCCAGCGCAGCGTTCAGCTGTCTTTACAGCAGACGCTGGAGCGCAAGAGGAAATATAGTTCCACCCACCCACATGCCCAAGCCCTCAACGTCCACATCTCCAAATTGCTGAGCCTGGAGATGCTGCCCTATAGGCTGGTAGAGACCGAGGCATTTCGCAATCTCATGGCGGTGGCTGCCCCTCGGTATTCGGTCCTCAGCCGCCACTATTTTTCCCGATGTGCCGTCCCAGCCCTACACCAGCACGTGTCAGAGAACATCATCCGTGCCCTGACCAACGCTGTTTTTGAGAAGGTCCACCTAACCACGGACACGTGGACAAGTGCTGCCGGGCAGGGACACTATATCTCACTGACGGCACATTGGGTTAACTTGGTGGAGGCTGGGACCGAGACTGACCCTGGGGACGCTCTTGTACTGCCCACACCGAGGATTGCGGGGCCTACCTCGGTCATGGTCTCTCAGACGTACTATGCCTCCGCCTCCGACCCCTCCTCCTCCTCCACCTCCTCCGATGAATTACCATCCGTGGGCACGGCGCCTTCAGTCGGTAGCTCTAGGCGCAGCAGCAGTGCCGTGGGTAAGCGCCAGCAGGCGGTGCTCAAACTGCTGAGCTTAGATGACAAAAGGCACACCGCCCAAGAGCTGTTACAGGGCATCACGGCGCAGACCGATGTGTGGCTGGCACCGCTGAACCTCAAGCCAGGCGTGGTTGTGTGTGACAACGGGCGTAACCTGGTGGCGTTTCTGCAACTCGGCAGACTGACACATGTGCCATGCCTGGCCCACGTGTTCAATCTAATAGTTCAGCGGTTCCTCAAGACATACCCCAATCTGTCTGATTTGCTCACCAAGGTGCGCCACATCTGTGCGCATTTTCGCAAGTCCACCACAGATGCTGCCACTCTCAGGGCAGCGCAGCGCCGCCTACAACTGCCCGCTCACCGACTGTTGTGCGACGTGCCCACGAGATGGAATTCCACATTAAACATGTTATCCAGAGTTTACCAGCAGCGCAGAGCGATTGTAGACTGCCAGATGTCAACTTCCACCAGAACTGGTAGTCAGGTCACTCATATTCCTCAAGTCTACAATGAGGAGTGGACGTGGATGTCTGATATCTGCCAGGTGTTGAGCAACTTTGAGGAGTCAACACAGATGGTCAGCGGCGATGCCGCCATTATCAGCCTCACCATTCCGCTGCTTTGCCTGTTGAAAAACTCACTGCTCAGCATGAAGTCGGATGCTTTGCGCTTGTCACAAGAGACGGTGGAGGAAGATACGTCGCTTGATAGCCAGAGCACCCTCCGGTCTGTTTCTCAGCGCGTATCGGAGGAGGGGGATGAGGATGAGGAAGAAGAGGAGGAGAATGTCGGAGAGACAGAAGAGTGTACCAGTGCTCAGTCCTTAACTCTTGAGCGTGTATGGGCTGAAGAGGAGGACTTGGAGGAGGAGGAGGAGGAAATGGAGAATCAGGCCAGTGAGGAGAGGGAATTCTTACGTGTTGGGACTTTGGCGCACATGGCAGACTTCATGTTACGCTGCCTATCCTGTGACCCTCACGTTAGAAGCATTTTTTCAAACACCGATTACTGGGTGTTCTCTCTCCTGGACCCACGGTACAAGCAGAACCTTTCCACTCTCATCCCTGCAGAGGAAAGGAGTATGAGAGTAAATAGATATCAACAGGCCCGGGTGCACAAGCTGAAACAATCCTTCCCATCTGACGCCGCTAGCGGCAGAGGGCATGGTTCTGTGGGCCAAGTAGCGGGGGAGAGTAGGCGAGCAGGCAGCTTGTCCAGCACTGGCAGGGGAACGCTCTCCAAGGCCTTTGCCAGTTTTATGTCACCCCAGCAAGACACTGTCACCTGTCCCCAGTCTAGGCAGAGTAGGGGGGAGCTGTACAGAAAGATGGTGAGGGAGTACCTAGCTGACCATACCAATGTCCGTAGCGATCACTTTGCTCCATACAACTACTGGGTTTCAAAGCTGGACACGTGGCCTGAACTGGCGCTGTACGCCTTGGAGGTGCTGGCCTGCCCTGTGGCTAGCGTGCTGTTAGAGCGGGTATTCAGTGCAGCTGGTGGCGTCATCACCGATAAGCGTACACGCCTGTCAACTGACAGCGCTGACAGGCTGATGCTTATTAAAATGAACAAAGCCTGGATTTCACCGGAATTCAAATCTCCTCGGGGGAAAGCAGCTAAAGATTAATATTACTTATGTATCCGATTCCTCTTCTCTACGCCATTTTTTAGAGGTCCAACTGGCATTCTTTTACCACAAATTTTCAGGAGGTCCACCTACAGGCCCTCTCTCCAAACAATTTTTCCGGAGGTCCACCTACAGGCCCTCTCTCCAAACAATTTTTCCGGAGGTCCACCTACAGGCCCTTTCTCCAAACAATTTTTCCGGAGGTCCACCTACAGGCCCTCTCTCCAAACTATTTTTCCGGATAGCTGCCATATACGGTATTAAACACCTGTGTCTTGCCATTGTCCACCACTTCCTCAGACAATCCCCACTGTCAGCATACGGAGACTGCAAAAGGTCTTGTGAATTGGGGCAGAGAATGTTCTTGGGTAGCACATCAGAGAAGGGGTGACTATGGGGTTCCAGGAAGTACGTGACCACATGCAATCTCCATCCAAAAAGTCATACTGAGGCTCACCACCATGCTTTACACCGCAATCCTATTACTGAGGCTCACCACCATGCTTTACACTGCAATCTTATTGAAAGACAGACAATCAGGGGTTCACCGCCAGGTTGTCAGGAAGCATTTTTAAGTGGGTCACCATTACCGTGTCCCTGAAAATTGCCTTGGGGTCATCGCCAGACTATTTTTATGAAAGGCCATGGGGTTCTATACACACAGTGCTGACGGAAGCCCATCAGCCTTTCTAAACACAATTGAATCTGTCCCATCATAAGAAAGTCCCCCCAAGGAGTCCCCACTGTAACTTCCTTCCTATACAACTACCTCACCCCCGACACCGGTGTCTCGCCATTGTCCACCACCTCCTCAGACAACACTGGTAAATCCCCACTGTCAGCACACGGAGACTGCAAAAGGCCTTGCGAATTGGGGCAGAGAATGTTCTGGGGTAGCACATCAGAGAAGGGGTGACTATGGGGTTCCAGGGAGTACGTGACCACATGCAATCTCCATCCAAAAAGTCATACTGAGGCTCACCACCATGCTTTACACTGCAATCTTATTGAAAGACAGACAATCAGGGGTTCACCGCCAGGTTGTCAGGCAGCATTTTTAAGTGGGTCACCATTACCGTGTCCCTGAAAATTGGCGGTGATGGACCTTCGTTGCACCTAGTTGGGTGCTTCCCTAACATGTGATGGGCATGTGCCTCGCCTTTCTTTGTCTGGGTGAGCACAATTGCCATGAGGGTAACCACCAGGCTGTTGCCTGAGGATTTGGGGTAATGATGGGATTAGGCAGCCTCAGAGGCATCCATGCATGCTGCCCCTGCTGTTTCCTGTCCATTTCCGTGGTGTTTCCATCATTTGCTGAGGTTTCCAGGTTTTCACCCAGCCTTCCCTAGACAGAGCCTTGGTCCCCTGCAAAAATGCTCGAGTCTCCCATTGACTTCAATGGGGTTCGTTATTCGAAATGAGCACCCGAGCATCGGGAAAAGTTCGACTCGAATAACGAGCGCCCGAGCATTTTAGTTCTCGCTCATCTCTAATAATATGCAAAGTACCACTGTAATCCAGAATAATCTCTAATCCCTAACAGTGCGCTACCATATACAGTATGTCATACATGTAGTTTGTGAATCTGCATACTAATTGGGGAAGATTTTCATACAGATGTGTGTCTGATTGGATATCAAACCACTTTTACAGCAGAGCCTTTCAAAATCCAGATGGGACTAACCGGATAAAACGACCAGAGGTGGCCAGAGTTAAGGAAATGGTTGAGTGGGCTTTTCTGTTTCCATAACTTCCGGTATGCTCTTACAGAAACATCATAGCTAGCTGTGCTGAGATGTTTACATTGGGCCTTTTCCCTACTATGGGGGCTAGGGAAACAGCAGAGTTCAGCTCGACAAGCCAGTACCATAACTCTGCCTATCCCCGGCTGACACTCTGGTTATTCCCATGTCAGCCATGTACGAGTGAGATGACAATAACCCTACAAAATCTTTATATCAGCTCTGAAAAACAAATCTTATAGGTTGCTTCTAAATCTATGTTAGGAGGTGTCTCACAAGTGCTCTCCCAATATTACCCATTAATTGGCACCGTTTGCAATATATGGAAATGGAGGAGATGGGGTCATAATCTCATGGCTGGAAATCTGCCTGTAATCAGCTCACTCTGACATCTCTATGAAGCTTTGTTGTGGTTGGAGTTGTGCGCAAAGTAGTCATGGTAGTCACATTAGTGTATTTCTCATTAATTTTATCGTTCCCCTGAGTTTCCAAATGGACGACCATCTTTATCTCAAACCAGTAATGATTTGAAGATAGGAAACGTTATTTCCTTCTAGAAATGGTATTGTCTCATTCTTAGAAATGTAAAAGGCATTATCATTTGACCCATTCACAGAAGAAAACGGGATGCCCGTTGTAATATCGTGCGGCTTGTGATGTTTGTTTTTGTGCATTTGCGCGCTCTGTATTTAAGGCTGCGTTGGTCATCATTTATCATCGATTACAAGCAGCATTCCCTGGAGAGAGCACTGGGAACATGGAGAATAACCCTGTCTCAATAGTTTAGGACATCATAAGTAAGCTGTCTGCATACATTAGGTAATGCAAATGGAATTAGACAGAGATTTAGCACAGTGCTGTGTAATGGTTGAAATCCAGAGAGACAGTTTAGTGGCAGCAGAGAGACACATGAAAAAATGGATCTAAATGTGCATTTATTTGATTAGGTGGTTGATCCAGTCATAATACAAACATTTACCATTAGCTGTATAGTGCAATCCCGAGTGCTGACTTTATACCGCCATATACATCACTGTGCAGAAAAAGTAAAAATGCAAAAAACAAAACAAAAACATCCTAACACAGTTTATAGAGAGAAATATGCCAGCTTTGGAGTTCATTCTTTTGTCACGAGATAACACTATGACATATTGACATAACTGAACACATCCTAACATATGAGTCAGGATGGAATTTTTCTCATGAGGCCCATATCCAATTAGTTTACACAAACAGTGGAAATACGTTAAATGAAATCCAAAGAAACATCAATACTAATCAATGGTTTTAATTACATAAGGATCAGGTCTACAAAATGCAATTGAATGGTAATATATGGATCACAAATGTAATATACTCCAAATGCGCCTTCTATACACACTATAAATACTTATAGTAATTTACTTAGAGGGCACCTGTGACCACGTAATGCACTGGAATTTGCAGACAGCATGTTATAGAGCATGAGGGCCTGATCAGATTGATATATAATTTTATAGAAAACGATTCAGTGAAACTTATATTATATTCATTAAGATTTCTGCTCATTATGGGCTTAGTGGTCATGTGGGCAGTCCTATCAGTGACTGACAAGCTGCCAACCAGTGAGTAGAAACGCCCACATGATTCCTCAGAATAAAAAGTGCAGAGGTTTAAATGAATAAATTACAAGTTTTACTGAATCTTTTCCCATAAAACTAAAAAAAAATCAATCTGATCAACTCCTCCTGATCAGCTCCTCCTGATCAGCTCCTTCTGATCAACTACCCCTGATCAGCTCCTCCTGATCAGCTCCTCCTGATCAACTACTCCTGATCAGTTCCTCCTGTTCAGCTCCTCCTGATCTGCTCCTCCTGTTCAGCTCCTCCTGATCAACTACTCCTGATCAGTTCCTCCTGTTCAGCTCCTCCTGATCTGCTCCTCCTGTTCAGCTCCTCCTGATCAACTACTCCTGATCAGCTCCTCCTGATCAGCTCCTCCTGATCAACTACTCCTGATCAGTTCCTCATGTTCAGCTCCTCCTGATCTGCTCCTCCTGTTCAGCTCCTCCTGATCAACTAATCCTGATCAGCTCCTCCTGATCAGTTCCTCCTGATCAGCAATTCCTGATCAACTACTCTTGATCAGCTCCTCCTGATGAAAGGTTCTCTTTAAAGGCGTTGTTCACTCTTTTTATATTGATAGGATAGGTCACCAATACCCCCACATCCCCACCAATTACCTGTTTCAGAGTTTTATCCATCAGGGGCGGATTGGCCATAAACTGTACAAGTAATTTTCCCTGTAGGCCAATGCGCATGGGCCACTTGATCCCTCCTTTTGGCTAACCAGTGGCAGTCTTTAAGGATGTATTTTGTGCTGTTGTAGCAGTATATTGATATGCACTATGGTATTTGGCTCAGTTGGGGTGGTATAATGTGCTGCAATATCGTACTGCTGGCCCTGCCTTCTGTCAATTTGGACCCGACTACAAAATGGGGCCACTTTTAGTATTTTTCCAGGGACACTTTACATACCTAGTCCACCCCTGATATCCAATTGTTTGGTGCTGCTCCCATTCACTTCACAGGCTGTGTGTGGTTTTGTGGCTCAACTCCATTCACTTCAATGGAGCTGAGCTGAATACCGGACATGGACAGGTATGGCGCTGTTTGTCGAAGAAAGCAATAATGTATTTCATACAACGGCTTTAACTTGGGATTAAGTTGATTGTTGAAGAGTAAAGGGAAGACTCTGAAGGAAGGTTACGGCAAAAATGAGTCTTCACCTAAAACATTACAACTAGGGATGAGCGAATAAACTTCGGATGCTTCATCTGAAGTCGATTAGCATAAAGCTTTGTTGTAATACTGTACTGAGCAGGCGCTCCGTACAATATTAGAATGTATTGGCTCCGATGAGCGAAAGTTATTACTTCATGAAGACTTTGTGTAACAACTTTGTGAATTAATTATTACTGTAAAAACCTTGATACCGAACTCGGGTTCAGTTGAAAGGTACCACTTGGAACAGAACCCAAGTTCGATATAAAGGTTTTTTACAGTAATAATTAATTTCTGAAGTTATTACACAAAGTCTCACAACACTTCGCAAAGTAATAACTTCGGCTCATCAGAGCCAATACATTCTAATACTTCACGGAGCTCCCACTTACTACAGTATTATAACAAACTATTATGTAAATTGACTTCGGATGAAGCATCCAAAGTCGATTCGCTCATCCCTAATTACAACATTATAATTTAGCAAGTGGATTGTCACAGGAAGACTCTACTATGGAAATGTGGCAAATATTTGATCAGGTCAGATCAGATCAGGTCAGATCATTGGTCAGATGTCTATATGGACTAATGATGGGAAACTATTAATCGTTTTACATGGGGTATTATTTTATGAACTGTTCTCTTTTGTATTGTATTTATGTACAGGACATTTATGTTCTGTACATAAATAGGGGATCTTATGACATTCATGTTGCACATTTTACAGTTTGTCTCCCATTTTACATGTCACCAACATTTTATATTGGACAGAAAATTTACATCATGATCCACAATTCCATTCAATCTAAAGTTTTGTTATATTCTTATCCTTTTTTATTATATTTTAATTAGAAAAAACAAACATAACAGATTTTTTTATTATATGTATGTGCATCTGCAATATGTTTTTTTTAATCATTCACATCATAAAAACATATATAAAAACATTGCATCATTTAATGTATAAGATTTTCAATTGAACTGTAAGATGCCAGTGGGAGTCCCTGGTTTAATCCAAATTTTGCAGTACAGTTACAAAACTGTCACTAGCAAAGTGACCTGACGAGCTGAACCCTACCTCCTTTTTCTCTGTGAAGTCTTTTTCCGTACCTTTTATTTTGCTGACATTCATTTTATGAAGCTGTGTTTGGAAATCTTGATCTCATGCCAAACACATGAAGTACTTTGTAGAACCGCTAATGTTAATCAACCTACAGTGGAGACAAAGTATGCATAAAACAGAGATCATAGTGATACAGATGGCGGTACACTACAGTAGCCATTTCATATTGAGGCCTTCCTTTTTCAGTCAGGGAAATATTAATTACTCTGCCAAAAAGGATTATTTGCCCTGTTTGAGGCCTCATGCACACGACTGTGGGGCTGTCATGTCCGTCTTGTGGACCGCAAACCGCAGGTCCGCAAAACAAGAGTTCCAGTCGTGTGCATTCCATATGACTGTGCAGACCCACTAACTTCAATGGGTCCATGATCCACAAGATGTAACAAAAGATAAGGCATGTAGGGTGGAAGCATGGACACTGAGGCCCAAGGAAACACATGGAGGCCCACAGAAGGATATGTCCTATCTTTTGCCATATCTTGCAGATCAGGGACCTATTGAAGTCAGGCCTGAAAGGAAACCTGTCACCATGAAAATGCTGTGAAATCTGCAAGCAGCTGGTTTTAGAGCAAGAGGAGCTGAGCAGAATCATATATAGCTATAATGATTCAGGAAAACTTTTAATTTATTCATTAAAACCCAGGAGTGGGCAGGCAACTTAAATTGGCTAAGGAAAAAAAAAACTAAAAGTAGCCCCCGATGTTGTAGGGTTCAAATTAACACGAGGCTGGGCCTGCAATACCTTAGTGCAGCACAAAATACCACCCAGAGAAAACTAGAAATCACAGTGCAACATGAAATATCGCCAGCCCCCCTGCAGTATTCAACTGTATCACTGTCCTGAGGATGGGGATACAGTTGAATTCAGGAGGGACCTGCAGCTGCCGGCCAAGTACCTAAGTACCTGATGCCCCTACATTAATTAATGCTGAGAGGATCAGATTGTTATGTATCCAGCTGACAGCCATAGGAAGGGTTCGGACAGCCCTCTTGGCATCAGCCCACCAGGAAATTTCCCTGTAGGGTCTATGGCTAGTCTCCATTCTCTAGGCTGAAATCGGGCACAATTATTGTGACCTAAAATTGATAAAAAGGAGGAGAGTGGGGCTACGATCATTGGCACCTACGTCAAGGCTCACTCACATATAAGGAAAATACTGCAAGATCACTGGTGTATTCTCTGTTCTGACCCCAACATAGGGGATCTAATTTCTGAATATCCCCAAGTAACATAACAACGAAGCTGGAATCTGCGAGATCAGTTGGTACACAGCCTGTATAGCAGCCTGAAACAAGTAACATGGCTCCATAACACCACAGAAGGAACCTTCCCATGCGGTTCTTGTGTAGCCTGTGGTTCCATCTTTAGGCAATTCATTCCGGAGTTCCACTACGGGGAAAGAGTACTACTGTATATCAGATCCTTCATCAATTGCCGTACAATAGGGGTCATTTACCTACTTACTTGTAGATGTGGCATACAGTAAGTAGGGAAAACAAAACTGGAGTGTAAGAAAAGAATTTGTGAGAATCGATCGGACATAAGGAACAACAAAGATATCCCAATCGCATGCCATGTTGGCGAATTCCATGATGGAGATACAAATGCATTTAAATTCCAGGGTATAGAATATGTAAATTGATCCCAGCGAGGCGAAGATGTAGATGTCTTACTTTTCTGGAAAGAAGCACAATGGATTTTCAATTTGGGGACCATCTGCCCTAAAGGGTTAAATGATGCTATTTCATTTGCCCGCTTAATTTATTGTACCACCTGGCACATCGTTGAATATGTCACTATTCTGGTTACCTGGTAGTTTACAGATCTACTGAGTAGTCGCATTCACTTTGGCTTCTGCATGTTCCCCGGGACAATTGCTGTGTCATAAGTAGTCGGTTCTGTATCAATTGGCACCTGGTGATTTTGTCCTAATATCTAGTAGGGACATCCATGATATCCATGTCTAATTCAGCATACGTTTCTGTCTTACAGCATGGCATGTAGGTTCCCTGAGTGGATAATGTGTTTCTGCTCTGTTTTTCCCTGCAGGGATCCATTATACTAATCATGAGCCTCTGTATATGTATACACACTGTAGGTAGTGCTAACAAACTGCTGATTAACATTCCCAGTTACCTGTAGCGCTTCTGGCGCTTTCCCCAAGGCTGCTAACCCAGTATCCCAGCCCAGAGATGGAAGGGGGCGGAGTCGGCTGACATGCCCACACATCTGATTTGCTGTGAGGCAATCACCTTAGAGGGTGGGGCTGTCTGTACTTACACCCGCGTTTGGAGCGGGCACATACGGTCCACATGACATCAGTGGTAGACCGCCACCTAGGTGTATACTGCTCAAAAAAGATCCTCGCTCCTGGTGACACATGGGGTGTGCTTTTCCACGCAAAAATGTGTCGATACAAATGGCTGTGCACTGGACAGGCATATGAAACTTAACACCTCCAGGTTAATGCCAGCCCTTGTTGTAGCATGGTCTCGTCCACACACTAGCACAGACGGCAGGTGTTTCACTAAGAGCGTCCGGAGTAGTAGTAGTCCATAGACATTTTTGCTTTATTTTTTAATGTTCTAGTCAGGCTGAGATTTTGTTAATTGTTCAGAACGTCTATTACTTTCATTAGTGTTGTTCCAGTCTGCTTCTGTTTAAACCTCTGCTCTTTCTATGCCTAGGAGTTGAGATGAACAAAGGAACAAATTTCTTAAAATGCAGTTCATTCAAATAGACCATATGATTCTACCAGAATGCAAAGAATGACTGGAAAATCTCTCTTTCTCTGAATCAAAACTCACCAGATTCTTTTTCTCCAGAAAATTCTGTTTGGATTTTTTCTAAAGAATTTATTCAATTATCTCTATACATAGGAGTTAATTGGGCCATTCTTTCAGTGACTGACAGCTTACTCTGTATGACTAAGCAGATGTAGAAAGCTGTCCTCACTGAGTAGGACTGTCCACTGCACTTCAAGCCTAAAAAGAGCAAAGGTTTAGATGTATAATTTACACATTTTACTGAATCTTTTCTCATAAAACTTCAATACATCAATCTTCTCAGCTCCTCCTGCTCTATAACATGCTGCCTGCAGTTTCAACTGCATTTGTTAGGTGACAGGTTCCCTTTAAATGGATGTATTCGGCATGTATTGCAGTCCACAAACTATGAATCCACAAAATACAGACACCTTCCATGTGCAATCCACATTTTTCTCACTCCCATTAATACAAATTACTATTCTTGTCTACACAATTTTTGCTGGTGGACATATAAAAATGAATGGGTCAATGTACAATCCTCAAAAAATGCGCATCAGACATTTACAAAATATGGTTGTTTGCACTAGGCCTTGCTCTTGCTTAACTGTCTGTTTTATGTAACACCCAGACCTTCTGCTGGGGATCAAAGATACTGTAAGGGCAGTTTAAGAGAACCATGGAGGGGGGGAGGTGATACATCTAGACAGTCATAGACCAGTACATTATGCCCATCTGAATAAGGCCTCATTTGTATCTTGGTTGCTAGTCATGTCACATGTATAAGCTCTGGCCTCTTTCTTCAGTTATTGTGACTGTTATCCCTTGCTCAGTAATGAGTCTGCATTTTAATACTTTGCCAACTGCTTAATCTACATGAAGAAGAATCTGCAGAATAAAACTTTTCTCTTGTGGCAAAAGAGATTAATGAAACAGCAGGTCGATGCTGTGTGTGAGTGCTTTAACACTTTCTTCCCACAGCTGTTTTTTTTTAAGTGTGTGGACCTCAAAAAAGTTTTAGATGCCCATTTTCATATGCTATAGAAAGTAATGTTTATCTAACAGCGGTACGGAGAGATGGCTGCATGTGTGGCTCTCTCCCTTTACGTCTAAGGGAGAATGGGACCAGTGGTGGGACCTGCATCTATTGGACTTCTGTGGATATGCCATAAAAGTGTTATCTGCAGTCCTTTGTAACACCACAGATGACAAAGGACAAAGGATAATGCAGTAGATGGCCATACTTCCAACTTTTAACATTACAACATGCCTCTAAATCAACTTACCGTATTTTTTGCTTTATAAGACGCACTTATAAAGTCAATACTAGTGAGTGCTTTCATTATAGAAGCGCTCACTAGTATGCATTTGGTGCCATGAGCGGGGAATGAAGACCTGCAAGCACTTCCGGTACTCGCCCTCCCTGGTCTTCCTTCCTGGGGCCGGTGCAACACTGTCCTGACCCCGTACAGCATCAGGATGTAGTGCGCACACTATGACTAGAAGCTGCATGCAGACAGGTGACATTCTGATCTGAGGTCTGACGGTTCTGCCAAGGATTTCTGGGGGGGTCTCACATTAAGCCCTGATCTGAGGTCTGATGGGGATCTGAAATAAAGGGCCTATCTGAGGTTTGATGAGGGTCTCACATTGAGGGCTGATCTAAGGTCTGATGGGTGTCTCACATTGAGGGCTGATCTGAGGTCTGATGGGGGTCTGAAATAAAGGGCTGATTTGAGGGCTGATGGGGTTCTGGCATGGAGGGCTGATAGGGTTCTGACATGGAGAGCTAATATGGGGGTCTGATGTGATGTCCTGATATGGAGGTCTGATCCGATGTGCTGATATTCATGGGGGTCTGATCTGATATGAGGTCTGATGAAAAATATTTTTTTCTTATTTTCCTTCTCTAAAACCTGGGGTGCATCTTATCATCGGGTGCGTCTTATAAAGCGAAAAACATGGTAATATCCATCTATACATGCCCCATTCCCACTTAGTGCAATTTGTGCCTCCACACAGTTAAATGCCCTCTTACAGTAGAAGGCCTCCTTGAGTGTTCCTACAGAGTAGAATGCCCCTTTTAGTACTGTCATACAGTAGAATGCCCATTTTAACACTCCCATTCAGAAGAATGCCCCTTTTAATGCCCCCATACAATAGAATACCCATTATGCCATTTGTAGTATACCTATACAGTAGAATACCTCTTTTAGTGCCCGCATACAGAATAATGTCCCTTTTAGTGCCCCCATACAGTAGAATCCCCCTTTTAGTGCCCTCATACATGCTCCCATAAAGCAGAATGCCCCCTTTAGTGGCCCCTTACAATAGTGCTGGCCCCTGAATTCATAAAATAAAAAATAACACCTTGTCCAGTCCCCTTAAGGAGAATACAGCACACATACTCTCCCCAGCAGCAGACGCAATGAAGTGGTGTTTTCATGCAGGCTTCACTGAGCATATGATCAGGGAATCATCATTATTCCCAGGGCTCAGTCCTTGAATGGTAGAGATTAGTGTTGAGCGAGCACCTCTGTGCTCGTATGCTCAGGTGCTCTGGCCAAGCACTAGGGGTTGCTTGAGTGCTCGGCCGAGCACCCGAGCATAATGTTAGTCAATGGGAGTAAACCAGGCACCCCCCGCTCGGAAGAGGGGAAGGTGTCTGGTTAATAGAAAAAGGTCAGAATCGTGACTTCTCCTCTTTTACTCCTTTCACTCATAAAAGTATGCTAATTAACTGAATTTCTACGCATTAGCGCACAAATTAGCATACAAATGTGTACGCATTAGCATACAAATTTGACATTACAGTGCGGGGAAGAGACTTGAGCATTGCGTTCGAATACACTCGGTGTTCGGCCGAACGCCGAGCGGACCCGAGTGTAGGCATGCTCGGCCGAATAGGGAGTTCGGTCGAGCTTGCTCGCTCAACACTAGTAAAGATGCTACAGAATTGTGATTTTGGCTCCATGCTTCCCTATTGCACTCATTTATCTCTTCATTCAAAGATGCAGAGATAAAGAGCAAGATATGCCATAGCTGTACCAGGACTTCTGTACTGCCACCGAACCCTGGGACTGTCCAAATCCAAGATGGTTGGGAGGTATGAATGGTACCTGTAGTCCTATGAAACATCACTGATAAGACAGTGATATCTCGCTGAGTACTGATAATGTAGCAGATGTTATCTGCAGTTCTATGTAACACCACAGATAACAGTGATAACTGTCTGAGTACAGATAATGTAGTAGATGTTACCTGCAGTCCTATGTAACACCACAGATAACAGTGATAACTCTTAGTACAGATAGGGTTGCCATCTGGCCTCCCCAGTATTTCCATGAGGAGGCTGGTGCTGATAACATTTTTTTAACTAGCAATAATAATTGCCTTTATTTTCCACATGCCCAGGTCTGGTGTTTAAGGGTGGAAGGGGGTGGGCTGTGTGAGGGCAAACAGCAGCAGTGACTATGGAACAGGACAGACTGCAGTAGCTGAAGAACCTGTGATGACCTCACAGTCATGTGATCTGCCCTAGAGCAGGGCTTAGTGGAGAAGGACCTGCAAAAGTCATGATCAGTGCAGGAGAGGATGGAGCTCAGCTGCAAAGAGTGGAACTAGGGGTGAAGAACCTGTGATGATGCCTGTGATGTGAGAGAAGTAAGTGAACGGATGGATTCAATGTGAGAGCCAGAGTTATGCTGGGAGTTGTAGGAGGGTTGCCACATATCCAGTAATCTATCTATCTATCTATCTACAGTATACTGTATATGGGTGTGTCTATACATTTTGCCTATGCATGCATACATTCTGTACTTTTTGCCTCATAAGATGCACTTTTTTCCCTCCAAAGTGGGGGGAAAATGTCAGTGTGTCTTATGGGGCAAATACTAATGAGCACTTCCATTAAGAAAGCGCTCATTAGCACAGTAGGCCCTGAGAACGGTAAATGCAGCGATCCCGATGTGGGCTCTGTACTCCCCACTTCCAGTTCTTCTCCTGCACTCGGTGTGAGGACATCAACACGTTCTGTGAGCTCATGCTGTACAACGAATGGTGGCATCCAGAGCAGGAAAGGTGAGTTGATTTATTTATTTTTTCTGAGGTCTAGGGGTCTTATAAATATTGGGGGTCTGGTCTGATATCTGATTGGGCATCTGATCTGAGGTCTGAATAGGGGTCTTAATAACATTGAGGGTCTAACCTGAGGTCTTATTGGGGGTCTTATAAACATAGGGGGTCTGATCTGAGGTCTGATTGGGGTCTTATTAGCATTAGGGGTTTGATCTGAGATCTGATCGGGGGTCTGTTCTGAGGTCCGATTAACATCCGGGATCTGACTGGGGCTGTGACCTGAGGTCTGAGGAAAAATATATATATTTTTTATTTTCCTCCTCTAAACCCTGGGTGTGTCTTATGGACAGGTGCATCTTATAGAGCTAAAAATACAGCATATATGTGTCTATATATACCTATGTGTACCTATGTATGTATGCATATAGATACCTACTGTCTAAATATGCCTATGTATGTACAGTATTTGTCAAGTGCTGCCTTTTCCTCACTGTTTACCTCATCTCCGTCAACATTGCAGTGGCCATACAGTGTAATTACAGCTCCTCGATCCCATTAACTTCTATGGGTAAGCTCCTTCCTGTTCAATTGAATGTATTGAAATTATTCTGCAGGGAGTTGGACCTCTGCTGATCTGATATTGATGACCTATCCTGAGGATAGGTCATCAATAGGAATTCAGTCCAAAGTTTAGGAAAACTTTGATTCACAACAAATCTGAATTTCCTCACACTTCGTGGTAACAAATCAGATTTTCCTAAAATGGTGGCTGCACATTTTACAAAATGAAACTAAGTGTAGAGGAGACACGCCCGGGAACGCAAGATCATCCATAATGCTGTGTAGCCAGCCAATCTGAACTGAGCATAGGGAGAGACGTGGCAAGTGCTCATGCGCTAGGGACAATGAGGGAGATTTATCAAACTGGCTTAGTTACCCATATCAACCAATTAGATTCAACCTTTCATTTTTCACAGCTCCTTTGGAAAATGAAAGTTTGAATCTGATTGGTTGCTATGGGCAACTGAGCCAGTTCTACTTTACACCAATTTGATAAATCTCCCCCAGTGTTGCTGAAAATGATTAGTAAAATAATTCAATACCAATAAGATTGAAGCCTTTATTATTCCAGTGCAGAGTGTGCCAACCAATACCATCCAGTCTGCACCGTTTAGGGGGACCAGGTCTTAATGATGATCATCCTCACCTTTTACTAACTTTACTTTCTAGAAAAGAAAGCAAGATGCAGAGAGAGAGAGAGAGAGCTGGATATTCCTGATGACATATTCTGCATAGTAACATATTAACATAGTTTATAAGGCGGAAAAAATACATTTGTCCATCCAGTTCGGCCTGTTATCCTACAAGTTGATCCAGAGGAAGGCAAAAAAACCCTGTGAGGTAGAAGCACATTTTCCCCACTTTAGGGGGAAAATTCCTTTCCGACTCCAATCAGGCAATCAGAATAACTCCCTGGATCAACGACCCCTCTCTAGTAACTATAACCTGTAATATTATTATCCTACATAAATATATCCAGACCCCTCTAGAACTCTTTTAGTGAACTTACCATCACCACCTCCTCAGGAAGAAAGTTACCGTAAAGAATCATCTTCTGTACAAACCTTCTTTACTTCAGGCGCAGAGGATGTCCCCTCGTCACAGTAACAGTCCTGGGGATAAATAGATCATGAGAGAGATCTCTGTACTGACCTCTGATATATTTATACATAGTTATTAGATCTCCCCTCAGTCGTCTTTTTTCTAAAGTGAATAACCCTAATTTTGATAATCTTTTTGGGTACTGTAGTCCACCCATTCCATTTATTACTTTACTCCATGTTCCAAATTATTATGCAAATTGGATTTAAGTGTCATAAAGATTACATTTTTTGTTTTTCAATGAAACTCATTGATAGTATTGTGTCTCAGGGCTCTTTGGATCACTGAAATCAATCTCAGATACCTGTGATAATTAGTTTGCCAATTAAAGGAAAACTGGATGTTCCACAATATTAAGCAGGCCACTGTTTTCAAGTAAAATGGGAAAGAAAAAGGAACTCTCTGCTGCCGAAAAGCATCAAATAGTGCAATGCCTTGGACAAGGGATGAAAACATTAGATATTTCACAAAAACTTATGTGTGATTATCGTACTGTGAAGAGATATGTGGCTGATTTAGAGCACAGACGTGTTCGTGCTGATAAAGGCAGAATGAGGAAGGTTTCTGCCAGGCAAGTTCATCGGATTAAGAGAGCAGCTGCTAAAAAGCCATTACAAACCAGCAAACAGATATTTGAAGCTGCTGGTGCCTCTGGAGTCCCTCAAACCTCAAGGTGTAAGATCCTTCAAAGGCTTGCTGTGGTGCATAAACGTACTATTTGGCCACCCCTAATCAGTGCTCACAAGCAGAAATGGTTGCAGTGGGCCCAGACATACATGAAGACTAATTTTCAAACAGTCTTGTATACTAATGAGTGTCGTGCAACCCTGGATGGTCCAGATGGATGGAGTAGTGGATGGTTGGTGGATGGCCACCATGTCCCAACAAGGCTGCGACGTCAGCAAGGAGGTGGAGGAGTCATGTTTTGGGCCAGTATCATCTTCTGGACTCTACGATCGTGTCACAGACCTCCCGCGTGGCATGGTTGCTGATGCGCCAGGTAATTACTGGCATCCAGTTTATATATCAAATTCAGATGTGTGCCTTGTCTCCTACAGGGCCTTGTTAATGTTGTATGCTACACACCTGTTATGCCGCATTTGCATTGGCTGTTTGATGTTTGGGAGGGACCATTGCTGCATTATAAATATCCCACTGGGTACACATGTTATTTAGCACCCCGTGAAAATGCTGACAGTGAAACGCACGTCGGGGCGTGGATTGGTGTGAGGCTCTGAGTGGTGTTACTATTTGGGTCAGTATTTGATTCCTTTGTTGTCATTAATACTTTTGTTAATATATTTCGATTTCTGTTATATTTATTCTTATACCGCTGACCCAACTCAGTATATGCACTTGCACTTTATTGTTCCACTACTCTACCCCACCTCTCTTGCTATTTTAATTGTTTTTAACTCTTGTGTTGCCAATCATGTTGTGAAATTTATTTTTGATAATAAAATAATTTGTGTAATCATTAAGGTGATTAAATTTTTGTTAATTTTTACGATCCATAAAATTTATTGGTTCTATATATTGCATCTATATGGTTTGCTGTTACTCTTATGGGATCTTTATTGGTGTATCGATCTCTGTACTGACCCCTGATATATTTATACATAGTTATTAAATCTCCCCTCAGTTGTCTGTTTTCTAAAGTGAATAACCCTAATTTTGAAAATCTTTCTGGGTGCTGTAGTCCACCCATTCCAGTTATTACTTTAGTTGCCCTCCTCTGAACCCTCTCCAGCTCTGCTATGTCTGCCTTGTTCACAGGAGCCCAGAACTGTACACAGTACTCCATGTGTGGTCTCACTAGTGATTTGTAAAGTGGCAGGACTATGTTCTTATGACAGGCATCTATGCCCCTTTGTGATGCAACCCACTATCTTATTGGCCTTGGCAGCAGCTGTCTGACACTGGTTTCTACAGCTTAGTTTGCCATTTACTAAAATTCCTAGGTCTTTTTCCATGTCAGTGTTACCTTTTAGTATGTACTGGTGACTTGCATTATTCCTTACCATGTGCATAAACTTACATTTGTCAGTGTTAAACCTCATCTGCCACTTCTCTGCCCAAGCCTCCAATCTATCCAGATCCATCTGTAGCAGTGTACTGTCCTCTTCTGTATTAATTACTTTACACAGTTTAGTGTCATCTGCAAAAATTGATATTTTACTGTGCAAGCCTTCTACAAGATCATTAATAAATATATTGAAGAGAATAGGGCCCAATACTGACCCCTGTGGTACGCCCACTAGTGACAGTGACC